>SNQJ01S0002325.1:93998-185877 GCA_010110895.2 Picea sitchensis | reverse complement strand
CTATATCCCTCTCTCTCCCTCACACTCCTATACATGGTAAGTCCTAGACATGGCAAGAATTAGGCATCACAAGGCATGTAAATAACTAGAACTAGACCTTGCCTTGACATGCCTCAGACTCCCACACCCATTACCTTTCTATCCCACCCACTCTTCCACTATATGTCTCTCCATCTACCCCTCTATCCCTACCAAACTTATTACGCCTCCCCCCATTCTCTCTCTCTCTCTCTCTCCACCTTTGTCCCTCCCTCCCCCTATATTCCCCCTCTCTCTCCCACCTCTCTCTCTCCTTGTTGTTAGTCTCATTCTCAGTCTCTCTCTCTGCCCCTCTTTCTCTCTTTCTCATTCTACCTCCATTTCTATCTCTCTCCATCTCACTCTCAACCTCTCTTCTTCTCTTCCCGGCTCTCTCTCTCCCTCCCTCCCCTTATTTCCATCCTCCCTCTCTGTATACCCTATCCCTCTATCTCTCCATATCAATCTCAAGCTCTCTTCTAATATTGTTGTATCTTTCCCTCCCTCCCCTTATCTCCCTCTTGATATGCCATGAGAGTATAGATGAGGATGGCTCACTAATATTATGGAGGGAACACTTTAGGAAAACCAACAAAAAATCTTACAAGGAGGGTGCAATGTCTTTACTTAGTGCACACTTCATAAATGCTAGCCAACAATCCTTTAGGCAACACATAGTGAGGGTGCACTAGTCTACTTGGTGCACAACAAACATACACACTCACACACAACAAAACACTAAACAGAGAAGAGAGGAAAATATTAAAAAAAAAATCCATCAAATGTATTAGAGATCAAACTAGAACAAATCTCCCTAGATCCCACTAGAAACTAGAACAAAAAAAAAATAATATGGAACATTCCCTAAGTTCTAATCATTGAGTTTACTAATTAACAAGAGATGGACAACATACCTTTTAAATGTTGTTTCCTCTTGCCATTGTCATCCTATCTCCACTTCAATTCTCATGTGATATTGAATCTGCAAGGGAACAGAAGCCAACCAAAGTGAAAGAAATACAATATACTCAACAAGAACATATGCATGTGATCAAGGAATCATACAATAAAACAAGACTAGTTTTATGGGAAAGAAACATATTGTTGTATCATATTAAATGAAAGTGGATATTACAACCAAAATCCTTGATGTCGCAAGGTCCCCTTTCAATGTCCCTTTGCTTCAACACACATGCCTTTTCTCAAACCTTGAATGAAGAATATCCACAATGACTTGATGAACTGAAATGAGGCTCTCAAGCATGATCTAATGTAGAACTCTCCATACAATTCTTAGCCTATTCAACCTTATTCTTTTGCATGAGAGATCCTTCTTTATATAGTGTGAAAGAGAGATGGGTGAGGAGATTAGGATGATCCCACAAAATCATGGAAGCGAGTAAGATCCAAACCTATTAGATTCCACCTCACCTTCTAGAAGATCCCCTTCTAGAACATTCATGAAACTTGACTTTTCCGAAGCTTAAAGCATCGTCGCAGTCCAGGTATGGTGTAGGATGTGACGATCAGGCATCGTCACACCCTATGAATAGAGCAAGGTGTGACAACCCTCCTTAATAGGGTTTTCTGGCAGAGGAAATCAAATCACTTTTCTCCTGGAGAAAGTCTCTTTTAATATTTTTCAGGAACATGAACACGTGTTGTCAAGTGATCACTAAGGTGACAAAAATAATGTGTAACATAATTCCCCCCAAAGTATGAAGCTAGAACTCGTGACAGCCAAAAGACTTTTTAGAATGTGTGTGTCGGAAACAAGGAGCGCATCGATCAGGAACCTGCAAACAATCAAGCATCTGCATAACAATATACCATTGTTCGAGGTATGCATTCCCATACTCAGATTACAAAATGTCAAGTGAGTCATGGATAATCGACATAGCCACCAAGAATAAATTGTGGATTATGATCTAAAGAATTCAAATTCAAACATAGCCACGAGATGTACAAAGTGGATCTATGTGTCAATACAAATCATGAATACTCCATCGCAATATGGATCAAAATGATAAGATCGAGGGTCTTCATTTTCGTCGTCTATAAGTATGAATATAACCATGTGATTATAGGTGTCGAAGTCGAACATGGTAGAAACCACTAGATTATTAGTCATTAATGAAAACCGTTAACAAGTGTGAGGGAAATCACCATTGATGTCAATGACTCCCAAGGTACTCTAGTACAATCCAATGAATGTGAATAAATGAGTTGAATTTGAACACTCGATGGAATCTCTCAATCAGGGGTTAATGATGTAAACCCACTGTTGAAAGCAAAGAAACCTGCCATTAAGGCATGTAGGCTCTAAGGTACTAAATGATTTGTAAGTCTTGTTCCCGGATAATGAGTTGAAGTCGACAGGAAAAGAATCATCACAGGAGGGCCTTGATGTATCCCCTATTAATAACAACAAATATGTATCATATTTGAGGTAGATCAGAGTATGAAGAGATTTGAAACTGACACAGGGAAGGCCGACATGGTAGAATATTTATAATTGCAGATGGAAAACTCGATAGAAGGCTTGTTAAGGTTAGAATTATCTTGAACATATGAACGACACGACAATGGTATTGGCAGCATTGGCTCAAGGAGGACCCAACATATGGACATCCAGATGGTCAAACGAGAGAAAAATGGATTTCCCAACCCAGATATAATAATAAAGGGGGGTGTCATGTTCAAGATCGACTATTACTGCCACTAACACAAATATAGAGACACATTTCTTTCCCAATTTCCCCCAACCATTTCTGGAGAGTACTTCTTTATTTTTACACAAGATTGAGGAGGATAACATATGCTTGTTGATGTAATCTCATCCTTTGGACGAGTCCCTCAGAGTATGTTTAGTGAACCCTAAGAAGGAGTGGTTTGATCCCATATGTGTCTTTCAATGTTTGTTTAATGAGTCCAAAGAGAGAAAACTCAGGGGCTTTTCAATTTTAGAGAGTCTGAAAAACACTTAAAGAGAACTCCACAAGGTATTTTTTAGTAAGTTAATCTGATGAGACCAAAAAAGTGATAATCTACCACTCATTAGATGTTTTCTTCAAATAATTTTATGAGTGTGAAAAGAACAAGGTCGCTCGGCAATATTTTCATGTTTAGAGAGTCTGAAAGATCTTAAAGGGAACTACTGGGGGTTCATTTTTCATATAACCTTTATGAGTCCAAAAAAGTGATAAAAGTATACTTGGTTACATTCTCATCATTTTACGAGCATGAGAACGAACAAAGACTAAGCTCAGATTTTTTCCTGAAAAACCCTAAAAGGATCTATACATGCAACAAATCTATAAAGACAAACCAAAAAGGTGGACCCTTGTTCCAACGTTTCACCTCTAGACTTTATAATCTACAAAAAATCAATCACTTTCAAAGTTGTTAGGACTTTAGGGGTAGGGTAAAGCATAAAATAATATAATATTCAAATGAAAAGTAGTGAAAATCAATAAAATAGGTAAGAAACCTTCATTTCACTATTTCATTTGTAACTTCACCTAAAGATTTGCTCCAAACCCCCTTTTTACCTCGATTTTCAACTGCGGATTGCAGAGTGCACGATTGATCATTCGACGAATCGTCTCCACAGAAAAGGTAATCTTCATTTCCTTCATCTTTCCATGGATTAAAATTTGATTTTAATTGGTTAAAAATAGATTTTTGGGTTTATTTCTTGGGGGTACCCATGTGCAAAGGTCATCACAAGCACCCTATATTGGGACCTGCGATGATCTAAGGTCGTAGAAGTTGACCGTAAAGCTAGGGTGTGATGAATCCGCATTGTGAAAATGTAGATGTCTGCGACGTCCACAACCCAACAGTTTGAAAAGATGAATCTACCAATAAAAATCCTTCATGAAATAAAATTATGATGCTAATATCTTTTTATTTTTCCTTGGTAGGTCTTCCACGGTCAAAATGTTGGAATGGCGTGAAAGAGAGCACGAGGAGGAAGATTACTTTGCCGGGAATGAACCGGGAACAATGATGGCCCTCCTACAGTGTGGATTGTTGAAATAGTGATGACCCTCCCCAATATGGTCGCCAATTTTGTTATAGGATTAATCTGTAAATGTAGACATAAACATATCTCCCTAGATCCCACTGGAAACTAGAACAAAACATAACAGAATATTGAACTTTCCCTAAGTTCTAATCATTGAGTTTATTAATTAATAAGAGATGGACAACATACCTTTTAAATGTCATTTCCTCTTGCCATTGTCATCCTATCTCCACTTTAATGCTCTTGTGATATTGAATTTGCAAGGGAACACAAGCCAAGCAAAGTGAGAGAAATAAAATATACTCAACAAGAACCTATTCATGTGATCAAGGAATCATACAATAAAACAAGACTAGTTTTATGGGAAAGAAATATATTGTTGTATCATATTAAATGAAAGAGGAGATTACAACCAAAATCCTTGATGTCGCAAGGTCCCCTTTCAATGGCCCTTTTCTCCAACACACACACCTTTGCTCCAACCTTGAATGAAGAAGATCCACAATAACTTGATGAACTGAAATGAGGCTCTCAAGTATGATCTAATGTAGAACTCTCCATACAATTCTTAGCCTATTCAACCTTAGCCTTTTCCATGAGAGATCCCTCTTTATATAGTGTGAAAGAGAGATGGGTGAGGATATTAGGATGATCCCACCAAATTATACAAGCGAGTAAGATCCAAACCGATCGGATGCCACCTCACCTTCTAGAAGATCCCCTTATAAAACATTCGTGAAATTTGACTTTTCCCAAGCTTAAATCATCGTCGCACCCTAATGCACTAGTAGCCTACAATGATGTCGCAGTCCAGGTATGGTGCAGGACGCGACGATCACACATCGTCGTACCCTATGAATAGAGCAAGGTGCGACGACCCTCCTTAAGAGGGTTTTCTGGCAGAGGAAATCAAATCACTTTTCTCCTGGAGAAAGTCTCTTTTAATATTTTTCAGGAACATGAACACATGTTGTCAAGTGATCACTGAGTTGACCAAAATAATGTGTAACAAAAACGTCCCCTTTAATAATGCAGGACAACTACTTACAATGGTAGTTGTTTCTTTGTTTTATGTAATTCTCTGCGCATTTAGACTGGCGAGAGTAGTTTCCCGTAGTAATGAACTGAAACAAAATGAATAACAATTTATTTAGATATTGTCTTGTTTACTATACTGGCGAAGTATTTATTACAATTAAATGACTGACTCACACTAACATAGATCATAAAACTAACATAGTAATTATTCCCTTTAATTCCTTGATTGCTACTGACTATTGATCCTCTTCTACCGATTGTCTAAAGAAGGTGGCATCCTTCTTGGTGGTCCAAATCCTCCTGGTTTAGATAAGAAAGTGTCCCTTCTTTCACCAACGACTCAGGAAATCATCGCTGCATTATCTCTGTTGTCATCCATTTGGCCTACGCTGAAGTTTGTCTATGTCGGCCGACTAGATAGGAAACATGTTGTTGCTGACAAGTGGTCCTTGTTTGTATATCCAGAATTTGATCATGCAGCAACGAAGGTTGAAAATAGGGAATATTTTCCATTGGATGTTGGACGGTTATTTTGACTTCGAGAATATGTGGCTGAAACAATTTTAAGTTGTTGACGTTTAGAACGTCATGTATGCCTAAATGTGCTAGAAGGTCCAAACGATGCACATTCTCTCTAATGCGATCCAATATTGTGTATGGTCCATACTGCAATGGATTAAATTTGTGATGACATCCTTTGAAGTGCTACTTATCCATTTGCAGCCACACTTTGTCCCCTAGTTGGAATGTTAAAGTAGTATGATGTTTTTCATGACGCTGCTTGGCAGGATCCTACACAACTGCAACTTGAGTGTGTCGCTCCGATAAATTCTGAATGAAGTGATGGGCAACATGTTGTTATCGGTGTTGATGTGTTTATCCTGAGGGAGCCAACTTGATAGGCATATTTGTAGGGGTGAGAGGCTGGAAGTTAAAACAAACCTCGGATGGCAAGAATTCCATGGAAGAATGCATGGTTATGTTGTAGCTATGCTGCAAGATATGAAGATAAGAATCCTAATGTTTATTCTTGATGAACTAGTTGCGCAGAGAATGGACCAAGGTACGATTTACCACCTCTGTTTGGTCATCTTTTTGTGGCTGGAAATCTGTGGAAAAACAAAACTCACATCTTAGTAAATACCAAAGAGTACGCCAAAAGGAGCTAAGGAAGCAAGATTATCGATCATAAATGATGTTTCTAGGTAGTCTGAGGTGTGGCCAAATATGACATAATAACAAATCAATAGTTTGGGGTGGTAAATTTGTCTTATGGCAAGGGAGAAAGAATTCCATCTTGGAGAAACGACAAACAATAACCCAAATGGAATTGTGCTTGCACAAAGTTTTCGGAATGCCACTCAAAAAGTCCATAGAAATAGATTCCCATGGGCGGGAGGGAATCGATAAAGGTAGATAAAGACATTTCTTGCGATTAGAAGGTTTACTTTGTGAACATAGAGCACAAGTGTGAATGAAGCATTCTACCTATCCAGACATGGCGGTCCAATAGAAGTGACACTGGAGGTGGAGAAGAGTTTTGGCAGTCCCGAAGTGGCCACCACAGGAGGAAGCACATGCTTCTCTGATGAGAATCAAACGATCCTTTGATTGTGGAACAAAAAGATGATTGAGATGATAGAGCCACCCCTCCATGATGGTATAATCAAGAAACGACATCTGATTGATGGTTTTAGGTTGCTTTAACGTTGCCCATAAATCTTGGAAGGATGGATATGTATCATACATGTCTTTCTAGGTGTCATATGTTGCACATCAAAATGTTAAGATATTCATGACTTATGTTGGTGGTTGGATTAACAAGTCTTCATCTTGTTAGCGGTTCCCTTCTTATATTTAATAACCAGATGAAATTGTTGTATGTATGCTACCGACATCATATGTCGTTGTTCCTGCAATTTACTCCATGTGTTGATGAAGATGAGCGAGTGATGGTCTGTGTGCATAATTGTTTATTTTCCAAAAATATAATGGCGCCATTGTTTCAACGCATGTACTAAGATATATAATTATTTTTCATTTGTATTTTAATTGATTATTTGCAGCAGAAAGTGTCTCAAAGTGGTATGCCACCGGGTGACCTCCATGTTTAAGTATTGTACCAATCGCAAATTGAGAAGCATCCATCTCAATTTCAAAAGGTTGTACCAAGTTTGGCAAGCGGAGGACCGGACTAGAGCATAAGGCTTGTTTCAACTTGTCAAAGTGACATTGGAAATCTGCAGACCATAGGAAATTTCATTTATTTGTTAATTGATGCAACATACGAGCCAACTGGGAGAAATAGAAGACATATTTTTCTGTAAAAATTGATGCCTCCCATAAAAATTTTAAGAAGATGCGTAGAAGTTGGTGTTGGCCAATGAGAAAGATCTTGCACCTGAGAGGGATCTGAGAGCACCCCATTATGTTCCATAATGAATCCTAAATATTGCACATAAGTTTGGGAAAAGTAGGATTTGTTTTCTTTCACCTAAAGTTGATGTTGTCGCAGTAATTCCAAGACTGTGTGAACATGTTGAATATGTTCATCCCATGACCTACTAGAAACCAAAACATCGTCAAGACAAATAAGGACAAACTTACCCAGATTTGGCCGGAAGATGTCATTGATGAGCCGCATGAAATTGGTTGGTGCATTGGCCAGGATGAAGGGAATGACCAACCGCTCATAAAGACCAAACTTGTCTTAAATGGTGTTTTTCATATATTAGTTGGTGGCATACGCACATGATGATAGCCAGAAGTCATATCCATCTCAGTGAAGAAGGAGGCCCCTTCCATATGGTAGAGAAGATCCTTAATCCAGGGTAAGGGATAGCGTTTTTTAATGGTGTCTTTGTTCAGGGTGCGGTAATTGGTAACCAAACGTCATTCAGTAGTGTCCTTATTGGGAATAATGAAAGCTAGAAAGAAACAAGGGGAAGAGGAAGGTTGATTGTGGCCTGATTCAAGGAGTTGGCCAATTTGTCATTCTATTTCTGTGGCTTCTTTGGGAGTCAGGCGATAAGATGGTGCATTGGGTAGGAATGTGCCAGGAATGATATTGATGGAATGGGAAATGTCCTGAGGGGGTGGTATCCCTATGGGTGGTTGAAACACATCTCCAAATTCATGGAGTAGTTGGAGCATGGTGGGAGGAGCCGAATTAGTGACCTTATCATGCTTAAGAGGGCATACCAAACACAGAGAGACATCTTTGTTATTGATAACCTGGTGAGTGGCTGCGGTTTCAACACACAACATTTGAGAAGTGGTAGGCACTGAAGTAAGCACATATGTGCATCCATCCTGCTTAAGGTGGTACTGATGGGACTTGGCATGAGTACACACTGATTATTGGTCTTGTTGGTATTGAATACAAAGGATGAGGTTAGCACAATCTAAAGGAGATACATCACAGACCATGGTGTCGTGAAAGGGGCCAATGGAAAAAGCTACGGTGCAACACCGAGCGATAGAGATGTGAGGTCCTCCCTTTTGTACCCAACAAAGTTGATAGGGATCCGGGTGCGGGGTGGTGGGAAGTTGCAAATGTTGTGCTAACTCTTGGGAGACCAGATGTGTAATTTGGCAGTTGTGTGTAAAGAGGGGAAAATTAGTGCGACCTGGTTTTGGCGTAGTCATGAGAATGAGGGAAGGGTTGGATTTGGTGGGGTTGGTGAGAGAAATGGTTTCTGGTTGTTCGATAAATTCAGTGGGGTTGACCTCTGCAATCAAGGTCTTGTTTTTGCGGATATTTTTAAGGGATTGGCATTCAAGAGATTTTTGGGAGTTGATCTTGTGAAAAGTACACAAGACCATGTTTTTGGGCACCGATGAAGACGAAGGGTAAGGTGGAGAATGAGAAGGGGCCGAGCTAGTAGTTGGTGTTCTATTTTTCATATGGAGGATTCGAGGAGCCACCTTACATTCTACTACCAAATCTTCTCATAACGCCTTACCTAGAGAGGAGCTTTTCAAAAGATCCACTTCGCAACGGAGAGGTAAGAAGAGAAAAAAATTTAATTTAATTATTAATACCTCGTCTGGATTGTTGATATGGAGGTCGATGCGTAACTTTCAAAGAGGAGAGGGAGCATATCCTCTTGAAAGAAGAGGCATCAACTTCCAAAGGGGACCCTGAGGAGGGCACACAAGGAGCCTTGAAAAGGGCGCAAAGGTTGCACCCACGCAGAGGCGTAGAAAAACCTTGAGAAGGGAGACAAGGAAGCCCTTCGCAAGAGCGTGGATTAAATATCTGAAGAGCACAATTTTTTTTGTGTTAATTTCATGGATGTTCTCTCCGTATTCTCCTTCTTCACTATGAGTGGAAGCTTCCCCAAGGCAAGTGCTCTGATACCAATTGATCTTCCTCGAGAGTATAGATGATAAGGGCACACTAATCTTATGAAGGGTGCACTTCAGGAAAACCAACAAACACTATTACAAGGAGGGCACACTAACTTCACTTAGTGCGCACTTCATAAATTCTAGCCAACATTCCTTGACGCAACAAATAGAGAGGGCACACCAGTCTACTTGGTGCGCAAGAAACATACACACTCACACACAACAAAAAGATAATTAGAGAAGAGAGGAAAATATTAGGAAAAACTTCATCAAATGTATTAGAGAGAAAACATCCCCTTTAATAATGCAGGGCAACTTCTTACAATGGTAGTTACTGCTTTATTTTCTGCAATTCTCTGCGCATTCAGACTGGTGAGAGTAGTTTCCCGCAACAATGAACTGACACAAATTGACTAACAATTTACTTCGACATCGCCTTGTTTACTATATTGGCAAAGGATTTATTACAATTAAATGATTGACTGACACTATCATAGATCATAAAACTAACATAGTAATTATCCCCTTTAATGCCTTTCTTGCTACTGACTACCAATCCTCTTCTATTGGTTTTCTACGGAAGGTGGACATCCTTCCTGGTGTTCCACCTCTCCTCCCCTCTCTCCCCCTCACTCTGTATCACCCTCCATTTCTCACTCACTATATCCCCACCTCTCTCTCTACTCTACTCTCCCCCTATTTCTCTCTTTATATCTCTCTAACCCCCCTTCCCTCTATCTCCCCCCCTCCTCTCACACCTAATCTTTAATTGTCCTCTTTACTTGCATCCATTGCATCTTTTCTCCTTCTTTACTTGTCCTCTTTTCTTGCTCAATGTAGGAAATTCGCGATCACGGTGTGCAAATGAGAACAAAATGCACTTGCGGTCCTTAAAAAAAGGGCTATGCATTCCCACCGGAGAACCTACGTGGCAAGATTGTTGGAGGTTCGATCCTTGCCAAACGTATAGGATTAGGAACTCGTTCACGTTTCTCTAAGTGCGTGCTCCTGTTGGCCCCATTGCCACTTTTCGTCCACCAACTTTGTGCACTCACCCATTCAACAAATTGAAAACCACCTACTCCCATTAAATAAAAACCTAGAATATCTTCTAATGGTCACAACATGATCGTATCACATAAAAATGGGCAACGACAAGAAATCAAGAGAATACAAGGGGGGAATAAAATAAAACAAACAAACAAACAATGAAGAAGTAAGGTATGCAACGTTCCTTCTAATTTGCTATATGTAGTGGATCGATTCAGTTTTACCATATCCAATCAAGTTTCCTGGTATTGAAGTTCATTATTCTTACAAGTGCACCGACTCTTCTCAGCTTTCTAACCTCTATTTCAAAGGGGATCTTCTCTCCTCTTGTACTAAATCTTGCCGCTCTTGCGAGATCCTCGACAATAATTTAATAGCAACAACTCTCTTGCGAGACAAATTAATGTAATCCCTACAAAGGAAGGGCACAATTTGCAGTGTTGGGTATGTAATGGACAAGATGGGATTGTTGTTGATTTTCAGTCCAAGAAGACCACTCAATTGTTGAAAGGGATTTTAGCTTCAACAGACATGGTAAAAAGCTTAAAATCTTGCAATGATCAATTAGGGATATCTATAATATGGATGGTAAAGAGAACCATAACCATTGAATTCACGAGGCCGATACACTCTAGTAGGCTCTATGCATGTAGAAAACCAGGGTAGGGATCCCAATGTCCATGACCATGTAGCAAGCCAAGCTTGGGATCGCCAAACAACCTTGGAGTGGAAACATTCCAAAATTGCCACATCAATGCAAGAAAATTACCACACCAAGTTATTACAATTATCACACCAAGATTATTTGAATTATTATGAGCAGTACCACGCGGACATCAAGAATTGGTAATCAAAAGATTAATTAGTTGGTAATCGAATTCCAAAAGGAAGCGTTAAACCTGGACCATGAAAGATAATCATGGAATAAAACCACTACCTCACTATGGCTCGCTGGAATGATTTTGCAAGATGAACGCATTAAAGTTTCACAAAAGTATGAACATGACCATATTCCTAATTTCTCACGAGAAAAACATGAAAAACACTCTTTCACGTGGCTTAAAATCTCCGGTGAAAAAAACATGAACATGACTCTTTCACGTGGCTTAAAATCTCCGGTGAAAAAAACATGAACATGACTCTTTCACGTGTGTATAGGGAACTGGCTGACTAATTTATGTGCTTCGAAACACTCACCAAGTCGGAATTCAGCGTTTGACAGATTAAAAAATAAACATAAGACATATTGACCGATATTCTTTCACGTGTGCAGGAAACTTCGATATACTTAAAAATGTGTAACTATAGTCTTCGCATGCATAGGATTTAGTGTTGCAACTGAGAAAGGGCGGCCGGATTTAAAATAAGTTTATGTATCATGTTTTAGATCATAATAACAGTAGTATTAAATGCATTGAAAAAGCTTGCATGTTAATTAATATTTTAAATGACTTACCCTAAGATAATTGTTAATTAATATTTTAAATGACTTACCCTAAGATAATTTTTTTAAAAGAAATTTGATCAAAATCAAGTCATAAATGGAAAGATGGATGGAAAGTCATAAATGGAAAGATGGATGGAAATGTAGATTTGAGATGTTAAATCTCGTCATAAATTTGGAAAGATGGATGAAAAAATTATAATTATTTGATGTTATGTTTTACTTTTTGGTAGGGAGGATATAAATATGGGAAAAATTGTGATTTACTATTGTTTAAATTGCATTTTTGAATGCATAATTGGACTCAGTCTCCTAAAAACCTTTAGACAATTGCATTTTTGAATGTATAATTGGACTCAGTCTCTTAAAAACTCTTAGACACTCAAATTATATAGACTAAATCACTCTACAGTTTCAACAATTTTTTGTCAAATTTATAACAAAATTAATAACAAAATATATCTCATAAATAACTAAAAAGTAAAACATTTAAACCAAAACTTTAAGAACAATGCCTAAATTTTCAATAGTGTTTACCAGAAAAAAAATAAAATCTCCAATAAAAATAACCACAAATTAAACCATATTATTAACAATATAACTGTTTCTTTTAAATATTTATGAAAAAAATCCAGAATGGTTTAAAATATATCACCATGAACACATAAACCACGATCGTTGGATTACAAATAGCCTATCACTTGTATTTAATAATAATCCTTCTACTTATCATGTCACCTCGAGATATAATATCAAGTTTGCGTGTTAATCTGTATTTGAAATCCGTTAGAGATCTATATAAAGGTGAACGATAGGGTGATGGGTGTTGGGCAACAGAAGCAAAACATATCATACATAACATAGCATAAACTAAACAAGATCAAACATGCATAAAACCAAGCATATCAATCATACACTTGACACAGTGATTTATGTGGAAACTTAAATCGGGAAAAAACCACGGACAATGATTATCGGTCTTTTGTTATTCAAGGGAGAACTACAATAGCCTTCATAGGCATACAATCATCCTCTCCTCACACACTCACTGCTCTCTAGATCGCATTGTCTTCAACCTCTATGGGTATGCTCGTATATATAACATCTATCACTCAGTTACACAAACTGATCATGAATAGATCACATAGTTACACAAACAGTTCAGAAGTAGATTGCATGCATGCACATGTGCATGTGCATCTGCATGTGACCATATGAGAAAATCTGTTGGAATGTTTCCAACAATATCCACCTTGACAACAATTTACCTGATATATCATGCTCTTAATTAATTCATCACCTTTTCTGCAAACCAAGAGAATCCAAACACCACTGTAGCTTCTCTAACAAAACTAGTTTTGTAAACATGTTGATCTTTAGAAATAAGAGCATAAGCATCACAACCAAATATTCTCAGATTTCAAAAATCACACGAATGACCTGTCCATACCTCTTCTGGAATCTTACAGTTTATTGCAGTTGATGGTGACCATTTTATCAGATAGAATGCTGTAAGAACTGCTTCTTCCCACAATTCCTATTGCATCTTGGCATTATTGAGCATGCTCCTTGCTCTCTCTAGAAGAGTCTTATTCATGCGTTCAATGACACGATTCCGCTGAGGAGTATAAATCGTGGTCTTATGTCTTTCAATCCCAGCTTCCTTGCAATAATTCTAAAGTTCCAATGATGTGAACTCACCTCCATTATCTGTCCTTAAACACTTTATTGACTTGTCAATGCTCTTTTCAACCAAAGCCCTGAATTGCTTAAAAGTAATAAATACATCATCTTTTATTTTAAGTAAATAGACCCAAACCTTTCTAGAGTAATCATCTATAAATGTCACATAATATGAAAATCCTCCAATAGAAACTATAGGGGATGGTACCCAATCATTTGAATGAATGTAATCAAGTATACCTTTCCTTATATGCCTTCTTGCTTCAAACTTCTATCTACACTATTTTCCAAAAACACAATACTTGCAGAAATTCAAATTTAGAAACTTCAAACTTGGAAGTGACTTACGATCAACCAGTACCTTAAGCCCTTTCTCACTCATATGAACCAAACGTTGATGCCAAAAATGAACATAGTCACTTGCATCTTCAGATGCTACCACTGCTTGATTTACTTCTGTCCTTCCTTCAAGTTGATAAAGGTTCCCTATCCTCTTTGCTTTCATGACTACTAAGATGCCTTTGGACACCTTCAATACTCCACCTTGAGTTGTACACCTGTAACCAGCAGAATCTAGAACTCCCAAAGATATCAAGTTCTTTCTTAGTTCGGGTAAATGTCTTACATTTGTTAATGTTCTTACAGAACCATCATGCATTCTAATCTGGACGCTACCAACTCCAACAATTTTACAAGAAAAATCATTTCCCATAAACACAACACCATCATCAATAGATTGGTAAGTTGAGAACTAGTTTCTACGAAGACACATGTGGCTAGATGCACTAGAATATAACAACCAATGTTGATGTTGATGTGAAACATCACAAGTATACAATAACTCATCAACCATACCTGAACTTGTTTCAACTACATTAGCTTCCTTTGCTTCTTTTGTGGAGTCCTCCTTAGCTGCATTCTGTCTTTTCCAACAATCCTTCTTGAGATGCCTAGATTTGCCACAAAAACAACATTTTTTCTTACTCTTCTTTCCCTTTGACTTAGACCTTTATGTACCCCTCTAACTTTTCCCTCTTTCTATAGATCGTCCTCTAACCACCATTTCTCCTGTTGTATATTTTTCCTTATTGGATTTCTTCCTCATTTTCTCACACAACAGAGCTCCTACAACAATGTCATAATAAATGGCATATGTTGTGTTAAACCACACAGTTGTGACCATATGATCCCAAGACTCAGGAAACGAACAAAGTAGCATAATAGCCTTGTCCTCATCATCGAACTTTACTTCCATAATAGTTAATTGAGAAATCAGAGTATGTAAGACATTCAAGTGATCAACAATTTTCGTACCTTCTTTCATCTGGAAGCTCTACAACTTCCTCTTTAAGAAGATTTTGTTTGACAAGTTCTTTGTCATATATAGACTCTCCAGTTTGGTCCACAAACCTATTGTTGTCGTCTCTTCATCGATGTTAAAAAATACCTCATCTGCTAGACACAAGAGAACAATACTGAGGGCTCTTGCATCTAGATCCTCCCAGTCCTCGTCTATCATGCTTGTCGGTTTCTTTGACCTTCCAGCCAAGGCCTTTTGCAATCCTTGTTGCACGAGAAAATCTTGCATCTTGAACTTCCACAGCGCAAAGCTATTCTTACCACCTAACTTTTCAATCTCAAACTTGGAACTTTTCACTTTCACCATTAGTAGAAACAACTCCAAAACCCACTGCTTATAAACTAAACCCTTTTCAATATGAAGGAATAATGGTATGAACCCCCAAATAAATATTAAATAAAAGAAAAGGTTTAAAACACAATTATTTAATGTGTATAACTTAAAACCTTTTAAACATTCACCTTTATTCAAATTTCACCTCCAACCATAATCGATTCTCCATAATAAGACAAAAAAGGGAGCTCACCTTTATTAAAGCTCACCTCCACCTTAATTAAATAATCGATCCTCCACCTTTTAATAAAAAAGTCAACCTTTCATACTTTGCAAAAAAATTTAGTTTATACCATGCAAAGTTTTGGTTTTTAAGATCGTTGCACCCTCTATGAGTATCACCCGCGACGATTTCTAAATCATTGCACCTTCTCAATGTATAACCTGCAATGTTTTGTACCCAAATTGTCGCATCTTGTACTACTATGTGTCTGCGACGATGTCACACTATGTACAATGTATGGCCTACGACGACGTCGCACTGTGTGTTGTGTATGACCCGCGATGATTCCCCACCTTTTGAGAATTTCACAAGTTTGTGTGCTATCATCGCACTATCCCACATGGATGACCCACGAGGATGTAATAAAACCCGTCCTCGCCTCTCCACTTCCACTTCACTCGGATCGGCTCGGTTCTTTGATCCAACGACCAAATTCTTTTCTCCTTCACTCTCTGCTCCTTCAACTCTATGCTCTGATACCACTTGTTAGGCAGCGGAAGCAAAACATATCATACATAACAGAGCAAAAACTAAGCAAGATCAAACACGCATAAAACCAAGATGATCAATCATACGCTTGACACAGTGATTTATGTGGAAACTCAAATTGGGAAAAAACCACGGGCAATGATTATCGATCTTTTGTTATTCAAGGGAGAACTACAATAGCCTTCATAGGCATACAATCATCCTCTCCTCACACACTCGCTGCTCTCTAGCTCGCATTGTCTTCAACCTCTATGGGTATGCTCATATATATAACATCTATCGCTCAGTTACACAGACTGATCATGAATAGATCACATAGTTACACAAACAGTTCATAAGTAGATTGCATGCATGTGTATGTGCATGTGCATATGCATGTGACCGTATGAGGAAATTCGTTGGCATGTTTCCAACAATGGGAGTATGTTCAAGTTTATGTTATGTGCTATGTTGTCTTAATTTTATCCTTTCCCCTTTAAGATAATATTTCTAGTTTTAAGATAGTTTTTTTAGGTGTGGAGGGAGAAAATGGCATTTCCAGAACCTACAACTGATTGGAGTGAAGAAGAAATCAAAAATTTCTATGACCTTTGTATTAGCAACTCAACATGGGCTTAGTCTTTGGAATCAACGTTATTCCTCACCCTAATCCTTAGTGTCATATGTAAAGTCGGGCTAGACACTGCCTTAGTCCAAGGTAAGACCACTAGCATAATAATTTTATAAAAGTCATGTGTAATCTATTACTGCCAAAACTTTGTAAAGTCGGTGGTATGGTTCTGTGAAGTGTTTGTTGTGCTAAGTGGGGATTTGAAATCACCTCTATTCCTACATTTGTCGCTCAAGTGTGTTAGGAAGCAGAAGAAAAACATAGCATACATAACAAATCATAAACCAAGCAAGATCAAACATGCATAAAACCAAACACATCAATCATACACTTGACACAATGATTTATGTGGAAACCCAAATCGGGAAAAAACACGGGCAATGATTATTAGTCTTCTTTTATTCAAGGGAGAACTACAATAACCTTCATAGGAATACAATCATCCTCTCCTCACACACTCGTTGTTCCTATCTCGTATTGTACTCTACCTCTATGGGTATGATCGTATATATAACATCTATCACTCAGTTACACAGACTGATCATGAATCGATCACATAGTTACACGAACAGTTCATAAGTAGATTTCATGCATGTGCATGTGCATCTGCATGTGACCGCATGAGAAAATTTGTTGGCATGTTTCCAACAATATCCTCCTTGAAAACAATTTACTTGATATATCATGCCCTTAATTAATTCATAACATTTTTTCCAAACCAAGAGAAGCCATACACCACCGTAGCTTCTCTAACAAAAATGGTTTCGTAAACATATCTGCAGAATTCACTTTTGTATGGAGCTTTTCCAGAGCCACTCCACCTTCATCAACAACCTATCTTACAAAATGGTACTTGATAGAAATATGCTTCGTCTTACTGTGATAAGTTGGATTTCTAGCCAAATGAATAACACTTTGACTATCACAAAATACTTTCACTTTGTCCTGCATCCTTCCAAACTCACACAATAAACCCTGTAACCAAATTGCCTCCCTGCATGCATGTGAAGCAACCATATACTCTGCCTCAGTAGTGGATAAAACAACTACATTTTGAAGTTTTGACATCCAACTAATAGGTCCTCCTGCAAGAGTAAAGACATATCCTGAAGTGGATCTCCTTTTGTCCAAGTCACCTGCAAAATCTGAATCTACATTAGCGCAAGATGAATATCTGGAACCATCATAGGTGATAGAATAATTGCTTGTGCCTCTAAGATATCGAAGCACCCATTTCATTGCTTCCCAATTCTCTTTTCCTAGATTTTCCATGTATCGACTGACAACACCAACTACATGTGAATACCTGGTCTAATACTCACCATCACATACATCAAACTTTCCATTGCATTAGCATATGGTACACGAGACATATAATCATTTTTTTCTTCATTACTAGGACATAATCCTAAAGAAAGCTTGAAATGGGAAGCCAAAGGGATCTGTACGGGTTTCACATTATTCATACCAAATCTCATAAGTCTTTTCCCCGCATACTTCTGTCGTGATAACCATAGCTTACCATGTTTCATGTCTCTATGTATCTCCATGCCTAAGATTTGTTTTGTTGCTCCTAAATCCTTCATATCAAACGCCCTAGCCAACTGAGCCTTTAACCTATTGATATCAACCATGATGTTTCTTTCCATAAGCATATTGTCAACATATAACACCAAAATAATGAACATGCCATTTTCCAACTTTTTAAAGTAAACACAATGATCATATTCACTTCTTGTAAAGTTTAGGCTCACCATGAAGGAATCAAAATTCTTGTACCATTGCCTGGGAGACTGTCTCATGCCATACAATGACTTCTTGAGTTTGCAAGATGACTATCTGGAACCATCATAGGTGATAGAATAACTGCTTGTGCCTCTAATATATCGAAGCACCCATTTCACTGCTTCCCAATTCTCTTTTCCTGGATTTGCCATGTATCGACTGACAACACCAACTACATGTGAAATATCTAGTCTAATACTCACCATTGCATACATCAAACTTACCACTGCATTAGCATATGGTACACGAGACATATAATCCTTTTCTTCATCATTACTAGAACATAAACCTGAAGAAATCTTGAAATGGGAAGCCAAAGGGATCTGTACGGGTTTCACATTATTCATACCAAATCTCATAAGTATTTTCTTCACATACTTTTGTTGTGATAACCACAGCTTACCATTTTTACTATCTCTATGTGTCTCCATGCCTAAGATTTGTTTTGCTGCTCCTAGATCCTCCATATCAAACGTCTTAGACAACTGAGCCTTTAACATGTTGATTTCGACCATGCACTTGCTTGCCACAAGCATATCGTCAACATATAACACCAAAATAATGAACATTCCATTTTCCAACCTTTTGAAGTAGACACAATGATCATATTCACTCGTAATATTTAGGCTCACCATGAAGGAATCAAAATTCTTGTACCATTTCCTCGGAGACTATCTCAGGCCATATAATGACTTCTTGAGTTTGCAAACAAACCTCTTATTGTGATCCTGAACAAACCCTTCTGGTTGTTCCATATATATATATCCTCATCTAAATCTCCATGTATAAACATTGTTTTAACATCTAGCTTCTCTAACTGAAGATCAAGTAAAGAAAATAGTGCTAACAGAACACATACTGAAACAAGCTTCACAAATGGTGGAAATAAATTATGAAAATCAATACCTTCCTTTTGAGAATACCCTTTTTCTACCAAGCTTGCTTTATACCTTTTGACTTTATCATCAACACCCTTTTTCAGTCTGTATGCCCACTTGCTGCCGACAACCTTCCTGTCCTTTGGAAGTTCCACCAGGTCCCATGTTTTATTCCTCTCTAAGGCATCCATTTCTTCTTTCATAGATTTCTTCCATTGAGCACTTTCAGATACCTTAATTGCTTCCTAAAAACAACTAGGTTCTCCATCGATAGAAACCAAAGCCACAAATGAAACATAATTATCATACCTTGTAGGAGGATTCTTGACCCATGAATATCTCCTCAGAGATGGTTGAGGCATCTCCTTAGTTTCCTAGATATTTTCTACATCTTCATCTTCTTATGGAACTTCTTCATGCTCCTGCCTTTCTGAAGATGGTTGAGTTTCCAACTGAATTTTCTGAATTTGCGGTACCTGTTCTTGTCTCACTTCAACATCTACCAATTATGATTTTAAGAGTGAGGATTCATCAAATACATCTCTGCTTATGATGATTTTGTGGGCAGTAGGATCCCATAGTCTGTACCCCTTAACTCCATCACCATAACCAACAAAGACATATTTCTTTGATCTAGGATCTAACTTAGAGAGTTGATATTTAGAAATAAGAGCATAAGCATAACGACCAAATATTCTCAGATTTGAAAAATCACATGAATGACCTGTCCATACCTCTTCTGGAAATTTACAGTTTATTGCAGTTGATGGTGACCTATTTATCTGATAGCATGTTGTAAGAACTGCTTCTACCCAAAATTCCTGCTTCAGCTTTTCATTACTCAACATGCTCCTTTCTCTTTCTAGAAGATTCCTATTCATGCGTTCAACAACACCATTTTGTTGAGGAGTATAAACCATGGTCTTATGTCTTTTGATCCCATCTTCCTTGCAATAGTTCTCAAATTCCATAGATATGAACTAACCTCCATTATCTGTCCTTAAACACTTGATTGACCTGTCAGTGATCTTTTCAACCAAAGCTTTTAATTGCTTAAAAGTAATAAATACATCAACTTTTCTTTTAAGTAAATAGACCCAAACCTTTCTAGAGTAATCATCTATAAATGTCACATAATATGATGATCCTCCAAAATAAACTATAGGGGATGTTCCCCGGACATATGAATGAATGTAGTAAAGGATACCTTTTCTTATATGCCTTCCTGCTTTAAACTTATGTTTACACTGTTTTCCAAAAACACAATACTTGCAGAAATTCAAATTCAGAAACTTCAAACATGAATGCCACTTATGATCAACCAGTACCTTAAGCCCTTTCTTGCTCATATGACCCAAATGATGATTCCATAAATGAATAGATTCACTTGCATCTTCATATGCTACCACTTCTTGATTTACTTTTGTACTTCCTTCAAGATGATAAAGGTTCCCGATCCTCTTTGCCTTCATGACAACTAAGATGCCTTTGGACACCTTCAATACTCCACCTTGAGTTGTACACTTGTAACCGACAGAATCTAGAACTCCCAAAGATATCAGGTTATTTCTTAGTTTGGGTACATGTCTTACATCTGATAATGTTCTTACAAAACCATCATGCATTCTAATCCGGATTCTACCAACTCTAAAAATTTTACAAGAAAAATCATTTCCCATAAAAACAACACCATCATCAATAGATTGGTAAGTTGAGAACCAATTTATATGAAGACACATGTGGATGGACGTACCCGAATCTAATAACCAGTGATGTTGTTGATGTGAAACATCACAAGTAGACAATACCTCATCAACCATACCTGAACCTGAACCTGAACTTGTTTCAACTACATTATCTTCCTTTTCTTCTTTTGTGGAGTCCTCCTTAGCTGCATTCTATTTTTTCCAACAATCCTTCTTGAGATGCCCATGTTTTCCACAGAACCAACCTTTTTGCTTACTCTTCTTTCCCTTTGATTTAGACCTTGATGTAACCCTCTGAATTTTCCCTCTTTCTGTAGATCATCCTCTGACCACCATTACTTCTGCTGTAGAGTTTTCCTTATTGTATTTCTTCCTCATTTCCTCAAACAATAGACCTCCCACAACAGTGTCATAATCAATGGCATCTGTTGTGTTAAAACACACAATTGTGACCATATGATCCCAAGACTCAGGCAACGAACACAGTAGCGTAATAGCCTTGTCCTCATCATCAAACTTTACTTCCATATCATTTAATTGAGAAATCAAACTATTGATGAAATTCAAGTGATCAACAATTTTCGTACCTTCTTCCATCCATAAGTTGTACAACTGCATGTTTAAGAACATTTTGTTTGACAAGTTCTTTGTCATATATAGACTCTTCAGTTTGGTCCACAAACCTGTTGTTGTCATTTCTTCATCGATGTTAAACAATACCTCATCTTCTAGACATAGATGAACAGTATTGAGGGCTCTTGCATCCAGATCCTCCCAGTCCTCGTCTGTCATGGTTGTCGGTTTATTTGACCTTCCAGCCAAGTCCTTTTGCAATCCTTGTTTCAAAAGAAAATATCGCATCTTGAGCTTCCATAGCGCAAAGCTATTCTTACCACTGAACATTTCAATCTCAAACTTGGAACTTTTCACTTTTGCCATTAGAAAAAACAAAACCAAAAACACTGCTTATAAAACTGAGCCTTTTTATACTGGAGGAGTATTATTATATTTAAGGTTAAACCACAAAAATATAAAATTTAATTAAAAGTTTTTTTTTTTAAATAAAACTTTTATTAAAAAATGATAACCCTTTCCACCCTTTTACCTTTTTATTATATAAAAAAGAAAAGCACCTTTTAAGAAAGGCTCACCTCCATGATTTAATAATCACACACTGACTATGACTCATCTAGGACTGACTCTAACTGCAAAAATCACGGTGCTAACACTTGGTATCAAAGAATCTGAGTGACAGTTGGTTCTGAAATAACGTGGGGCTCTACAAAGATACATCCAATCTAAAATGGATTTTTTGGACATCTCATCACTGGGTGTTGCTTATCGATGTGTTGTTAAAATCAAGTAGAAATTTAAGCACCAAAACAAATAGTAGTTTGGGTCTGCAAATCCGCAACAACCGAAGTATGATAAAGACAACCCTAATAAAAAACCTCTAAAAAACCCGTCCAAGCCCCAGGTTAATAAGGGTAACATAAAGATGAAGAAGGACACTGGAAAGTAGTGGGATTTCCACAAAATCCCCTGGTAGAACACAAATGAATGTCGTTCAAAACAGTCATTGGTGGTCGAGATCAAAGACAAGGAGCCTAACCTTGATTTAGAAAATAATTGGAAAATACATATCATTGAAACATACCCCACTTCTACTTTCGTGACCGCAACAATTCAACCAGAAGAACCAACCAATCTTGAAGAGGGGGGGTGCCTCTTCCATTCATAGATTTGGGTGTAGAGGACCCTGCTGCATTTCATTGTTGATAGAGGAATCCAAAAGAACATCATCGCAATAGAGGCCGTCAAACAGTTGGTATTTTTGACAACACTACACCCACAACCATACAACATCGGATGGATTTGCCAGAGACAAGATCTATGAGTCAGACAGTAGTGTCGATTGTCATATGGTATCCAACCCTTTATGGATGAGGTATTATGTGATTTTTCCCTGCTGGATGTCTGTGATGTTCTTTTGGGCCAATCATATATGTGGAAGTGCCATGTTTTTTATGATTCATGACCCCGTAGTGTAATTTTTACTCTGGGGGGGTCATCTCTCTAGAATACCAAAGGTAGTTCAAAATATTGTCCCACCTAAAAAGTAAAAAGGAAACACATAACTCCAGAGAACCCATTTAAAACTGTATTATGAAGATAACAAGGTACTTACCGCACCTATGGAGAGATTTTGCAGAGCTCCCTTGACACCACTCTCCACCAGGGCCGAATTCCATAAAGAGTCGAATACAAACGTCAGTCACATACAGTGCATGGAAAAATGTTTTGCAAAAAAAAAAGAGGAAACTACAAAGAATGATTGATACCTCGAGCCCCTCGCTAGTGGAGTAAGAATGATTATACGCCCCACACCTCTTCCATGTGAATTGACAGAAGTGGTAAGACCACATTGGGCGTTTCCCTGTTGTGACAGTTCTAGAGGGAACTGGATAGACCAATCACCATTAATGGGTTGGCCAAAGAAAAAATTCCTACAAGCTAGAATAACGTAGGTTCAGACTTGACCTGTAATCCACCTCATCTACATTTTCAAACCACTTAAATGTTGGGGAATAGGTTTAAAACCAGGCGTTGGGTGGATAGGGTGATCATGCGTGTTGGGTGTTAACTGTATGTGTAGTGTGTGAATCGTATTCCACTACAAACATAAAGTGTTATACTATGGAAAATGTGTTATGGTATTGTTACATTAATAACCTATTGTATGGACTATAAACTATGACAGTGATGTCTCCTAGTCCACGAGGGTCATAAACTGTGTTATAATTCATATAAGTTTTATTATGTTAAAGACATTCATGTAAGAAAAACTATAACATAAGTTTATGACATGCTAAGTATGGATAACATAGGTAGGAGGTAACCCTATTATGTTATGTGATGAGCCTTATGCTATGGACCTTGGTAGTCTTATGTTACCAATTTAACAATGTAGTCAAATGTATGACTTTAAGTTCAGTAGCAGAGTAAATTGATTACGAGTTAATCTAATGGAAGTGCTATGTTTTTATGCTAGCAACAATAAGTTATTTTGTTGGACAATAAACCTCCTACATACTATTAGTATGGATAGTCCAGCAGAGTAAAACATTTATGTGTACAAATAGTTATATATATATATATATATATATATATATATATATATATAAGAGAAATATTTTCATGTGTCACGAACAATTTATTGATTTATAGACTTTAGTTCCCTGATCAATTTTTATTTTTATTTTTAGTGAAATTTGGGGTACATTACATATGGTATCAGAGCTGTAGGTTACATCTCTTCGACCTCAGGGAAGCACTGGAATTGTAATTTTACTTTTCTTGAAGGAAAAATCTAACAAACATATTTATTGTTACAAAAATAAAAAAATGTTTATTTCTGAAAATGTTAGCATAGAATGAAGAAGAATATAGAACTGAGGGGAATCAAAACCAAGAACTTCCTAGAGACCCAGAACATAGCAGTGAAGGGATTTCAACCACTCAAGTATTGGAAACTATGCAAAACCTTATTGTGGAATTACAAGTATTTAAAGAAGATAACAAAAAGTTGAAGAAAGCACAAGAAGACCAGCTGGAAATAAATGAAATGTTGGTACGCAGTATAGTAACAAAGAATAGTCCAAAATACAATGAAAGATAAGAATAGGTCAGAAAAAAGTATTCTAAGAACTCTATTTGTGACAAATAAAAAGAGGACAGTTCGTCCGAAGACACACATGTGACAGAAAACAAAGAATCTACTAGAAGGAAAAGAAAACAAGTGGACCACCTAAAAGGTGAGTTCAAAAAGATAAAACCCTCCACCTTAGATGGAGAATCTAAGACTGGCGAGGAAGTTGAAGCATGTTTGTTATATATTAATAAGTACTTTTAGATTTATAACTATTCTAGTAATATGAAGGTTAGAATGGCCATTTACAATTTAAAGGGAAAAGCAAGTATCTTGTGGAAAGACCTGAAATTCGCAAAGGGATTGAAAGAAAAATGAATGGAATGTTCAAAATTGAATACATTAGCAATGAATTGACAATACATTACCAACTTCCAATTAGGTGTGGGATAGGAATGGAGCTCTTGACTTCACTGCATCAGGATACTTCCACTCACATTTATGATCATATTCATGAGTGGCAATAGAGACGTAGAATGATCAAGACACAAACCCCAAATAAGATCTTGATGGAGTGGTTCACCACATCACTCCTTCCACCTATTTCCAAGGATGCAACTATGGTTGGGATGGCTACCAAGGATAAAGCTTTCATGTGTTCCCATCACTTCGAATGATTTATTCTTAGTAAATATTCCTTTATGACATTATTCAGCATGCTCCTAGGTCGTTGAATGATCCAAAGAAGCTAAACCTAGGAGTCCATGATAATTGTGTGGTTGGTTATGTTTCCCATGCCTCTGTAAACCAATTAGATGATCATATGGGTCAGATGTCCATTAATTCAACTTGTAGTACTAGTTCTTAAATTACCATGGTCCCTACTCAAACCTCCGAGGTGAATTTTATGCAGTCCATGCAACCGAAAAATTATCAACAAACTGGAGGAAAGAAGAAAAGGAACAAGAAAACAAATTCCAATACTGAGAAAGGGACTGCTTCCACCCATAACACTTAGGTGGGGGGGGCCTAAAGAGAATAAAAATACTTGGTTTCCCTGCACAATATATGGGGAGGAACACCCTACTCATCAGTGCCTATGAAAGGATGAAATCCATCATTATTGAACACAACAGAAGGCCCCCCAATAACTTGTTATATTAACTCATCCTTTCCCTTCCCAACCTCAACATATGGTTGCTACAAATATTTCCCCTTCATAAGGGGGAATGGCAGGTACCCCTCACCATGAGGGGTATTTCTCGAATGCTTTCATATTTATGTGTGACCACACGATCAACTTGTATACTTGAGCCAAAAACTATGACATTCATGGACCTTCTCATGTTTCTCTAAAAGTGGCATCTTCTTCCCATCCTGGTGACCCCCTTCATATAAATAAGACATCCTTTAATACACCACTTCACCCCTCGAAGGGTGTCCTGCGATGCATGACGTACAATCCAAAAACACAGGCCACTCAAAACTACATTCTTGTGTAAGACTTAGCCTAGCCACCATGTGCCATGTCTTCTCTCGAAATTCTCCAAAGTTGTCCAGTGCAACGGAAATCCTGGTTTCCTGCCATAGGTGGGGTTGATCCATCACAATCAATTTTGATAACCTTTTATTCTGATTAGGTTACTCATATTCTCTCCCATCAAGTTGACTTCCATATTAAAGTGTGAACAATGGGAAAAAAACATCTTCCAAACCATGGTCAATGAAGGATCCTCTACTTGAATCATGTTTATTTCTTGTTGGAAGTCCCTTGTCTCTCTAAAGCTCAATATGTCTGCAAGAATATTGAAAGTGTTTGATGGACACATATTGTATATCCTTATGGAATAATCATCGCCTTACCCATCAATTTAGGTGGTAATACTATCGCTATTGTTGTGTAGTTTTTTGATGCACCTCTTGAGTACAATTTGTTACTTAGGCGTACTTGGTTCTATGAGATTAATGGAATTGTCTTGTTAGTATTTAGGGTATTACGCTTCCTTCACTAAGGGAAAATATTTACGATTGACCAACTCATGTTCTGTACCCAAGACCTTGGATCCAATGTGGGGGCTAGTGTACCCTTTGTCGGTGATACCCAAGAGTCTTATCTCAATGTTGGTGCAAGGATGTTAAAATATCCTTCACTTATGGGAATTGTTTCCCTTCCCCCACTATATCCTACAACAAACATCACTCCTATCAACATGATTTCATCATTTACCAATGGATCCCTCTGGTCTGTCGATCTTTGGGTGGTACCTCATCCTGAGGATGTTGAATCATATGGATCTTCCCTATCACCCATCACAGTTGAGATTCTCGATCCCACAATCCCATCAACATCAATTGATACTAGTCAACACCTCCATCCTCATATGGAGTGTGATAAAACTACTCTGTCCACATGGGTTGTTGACTCTCTGAGTTCATGTGATTTCCTAGATGTTGATTTTTCTTTAGAAGAGGCCATCCTGGAAGTAATGGCTTCCATTGATAAGCCTACGGAAGATGAGCACCATCAAATCCATCCTCCCTAGTTCACAACCAATGAGATTTAACATGATGAGTCATGATTTGAGAATGGGGTAATTTGATAGGAAATCCAATAGCCTTCCCAATCTTGACCCTTTTTTGGCTCAGATATCTTTTGTGGAATTTTCCACTGAAGTCTATGCTTCCCCTTCCATCGAAAATTTTCATTTTGTACCTCCTTCAAGTCTTGATGGTTCCCATCAAGGAGCTATTGTATCTCATGAAACCACTCATGATGAGATTCTTTGGCTGCAGATATTCATTCCTATGTGGCATGGCCCCAACATGGTAAGCCATATGATACCAACATTGGCCCATGAGTTCATTGGTGACAGAAATGATCCTTGTCCTAAGTCTATCAATGAGCTCTACTTGGCATAATCCATAAGATGTGTAGTGCCTTATACATAGGTGTGTGGTGTGAGTGATTCTTTTTTTGAATATATCATATCCAAAAATTACAAAAATAATTTCTACACGTGTTGACCATGGAATCTAGTTTACATGTGTTGACAGGATTATCAAGACTTTTTTTTATGGAAATGGAGACATCCATTGAAATTGAGGTATATATTTTCCAAATTGGCATATAGGGATAGGTTTTTCCCTACATTTCCTGTTTTTCATTATTAACCGTCCATTATGTCATTACATTATGCCTTAATTTCGATCCCGGATGGTTGCGAAATTATCCACTCATTTTGCATGCTATAACTAGTTAGATAGTTCCTACCCTTCATGGGAGCCATAGTTAGCACCCAGATTTCCATTCGGTTCCCATGCTACGATTTTCCTTAGGCCCGGGAGCCCTCCTTTATCCCTGCCATGACTTGATGATTGAGCCTCATTCTTCTCTCTTCATCTATATTTTTGCCACATCCCATGGGGGGTTCCCAAAAAACATTATTGTTGCTCAATGCTCACCTATGCATTTGTTTCTCGCATCATGCCTCCCATCATTGTGATAATGTTTTCCTTAATCCCACTTACCTCTATTGTAGTATCCTTGAACATCCACCTCTTGCATTATTTGGCCTCCATTTTTCATCCACCTATCCAGGGAGAGAACATCTGCTAAGAGTGGATCTCACTTTCCTGTACCATTTGAATTCATATTTCTTAGGTCAGATCCATCCGCTTGGAACATAGGAGGATGTTGTTAAACCACTCATTCTCTCCCCTGAGTATACTCTTATCTTTTTTTGGACTTGTAAAAGGACACAAAAAATGGTACATATCAAGATTACTTACATCATTATTTCATGCTCGTTAAACCATGAAGGAGACCGAGCATACTTTTATTCCTCTTTTGCACTCATTAAACCATGAAGGAGGAAAAAAAAAAAAAAAATAGAGTGGGGGGTTTTTCACTATTGGTCTGTTCTCAAAATGACAACGTCAGACGAATCTCCCTTGAACATGATTCTTGTTTGAGTCCTCATCATCCAGTTTGGTTTTAGCTTTCCTAGGAGTTGTCCCAATAATATGAGTCATAGATACTCCTCTGGGTGGTTACTCTTCCATTCATCATGGAGATTGATTCAATACCTCATGCATTGTTGCACTATATTCATCCATCTCTTGCGTCTTGCTGCCAAGTCACCATTGTCTTGTGCTATATTTTCAAGGGAAGTTCAATATTGAGTCAACCATTTATAGTTTTGTTGACTTTCTGAATTGTCCATCCCTGTGTTTGTTGTACTTGGTGCTACTCTTTCTTCACATCATCTCTCGGTGTATGTTTTGTGTCGACTCATGGGGGATACATTAAGGACCTCCTTAAACAAATCTCTTCCTATAGAATTCAACCCATTATATAGGATATAGGGATATAGAAACTAGCTAGTACCTTGGAGCTTGTAGTCCTCATTGGCAAGCCTCCTCATGATTGATAGTGGGTTTACATCATTGACTCCTGATCAATTGATTCTATGAGTGTTCGAAATCATATCCTCTATTGACACTCGCTAGATTGTACTAGGTATCTTGGGGTCCAGCTTCCTCATCAGTGGGTGCCCTCGCATATGTTAACGATATACATCAATGATTGGTAATCAGACAGTTTCTACCATGCTCTACATCTGCTCATTTATTCTCATGATGTATATTCATACAATCAGGGTTTGGGACAAATACCTTGGGTTTGGGGACACATCATTCATTTCCATCCTCCCCTTCCAAGTTGCGATGGAGTATATCACTTGTTTATGAGTAATTTGAATACTTTGGGATCACTTTCTTAGTTGTTGTCTTATTGATATCTATATGTTGTGTCATATATGCACATTATATTTGCTAGTGGCTATGATTTTGTTCATGACGTAGATCCATATTTTATTGCCTCGTGGCTATGGACTTCTTGATGACATGGATCCATCGTGTATTCTTTCATGGCTATGTTATAGAATTTCATCTCATGGATCCACGATGTATTTTTTGGAAGCCATGCTTTTCAAAGTCTGAGAATGTCTACCTAGGGGATGGTCTATATATGCTCCCATCGTTGGTGTTTGATTGCAAGATTTCTTTGACTTCCGAACCTCCTTTTCTCTCTCTTCACTCTATCTAACATGGACATTATTTTATTGTAATGTGTTTTGGCCATCCATTCCTTTTCTGACCTCACACATTAGGGGGCATCTGTTATAGCCTTAATTTCCACCCTATAGGCCATAAGGGAGTTCAATAGTAGATGAAAGCCAAAGCACATGCCTTGATTGAGATTTAGGCCCTTTTTTAGGGTCATTGCGAGTCTCATAGGAGACAACACGTGATGATCATGGTACATCAACTATAGTGCAACAAGCCATGATCTTTCAAACCTTCTAGATTTGTGGAGTTATGAAGAAATATGCGATGTACGAGTTGTATATTCATGGCATGAGCCTTGGAACTCATAGCATTTGAGTCTCTAGTGGTCTCTAGAATATCTAGAATCTCTCCCAAGCCTCTTTCAAGGATCTATATATGATCCAGGAGGATCCAAAAGGGAAAAAATTCAAAGTCCTTGAATCTAAAAAAAAAATAGTGCCAAGTCAAAGAGCTCGTTGCAAGCTTTCCAATGGTGCAAACGGCTCGTCGAACGGAGATAGAACAAAGAAGATATGGCCAGTCAAAGTTGGAAGTCAACCAAGTCAAAAGTCAACTGCTAACATCATCGAACGTACAGGGTGACTTCAGGCATGATGAAATGGAACTCATAGATGCTGACACATGGCAGGAAGATTTAGTAGTTCGAATGGCCACCTGGTCCAATTGGAAAGTGCCACATGGCACCCCTAGGTGACACCATGTGGCACCACCCAGGAGCTACCACGTGGAAACATAATAGATAGAAAAATGGCACTAACAGGACATGGTGACTGGATAGGTTTGGCCAATGACAAGGTGCCATGTGGACCAATCATAGTGTGCCATGTGGTAGCCCCAAAATTCACAATATGGTCCCGATCCATACAAATTAAAATAAAAATTAAAAGGATTCGTCAACGGTCCCATATACAAGTCGATGGCCACAAAAATCAGGAACATTCCACATAATTTTGCCACCGCTCCATCCAAAATCTCGGCGTACGCTCTCAAACCAGTGGATGTATCCCAAAAAACCCGACAACCACATTAATGTAGCAGGACAGTGCTACCATCACATCCGACGGGTCAACGGAACGGGTTAAACTTGGTAAAGGTAAATGTAAAATAGCCAAAATGGTTGGCGGTTATAGAATTGGAAGGGTTTTCTAAATATATGGTTGATACATATTGTAACAAATAGTTTTAAAAAAGGGGAGGTCGTGGGTTTGACCTCAGGACCTTCCCCAACAATATGCCTTTAATATACAACCACCTACCAGTTGGGTTAGAGACCCATGTTGAAAGGTTGTCCATGATGTTAGAGAATAATCCTAACTTTCCTTGGTGTATTACTTTTCTTAGGCACCTAGACCTTGGTTAATTCATCCTCATGCATTTTTCCTCACTTGATTCAACTTTCTAGAGAGGGTAGGAGACACCTAATTCTGTGATTTTAGGGAGTTTTCCTTAAGTTTAGGGATTTGACTTTGAGTTCTTTAGTTACAAATACAATTAATAATTCATTTCCAAACTCCATGCAAAGTTTAAACACCTAAAATAAGGAGACCACACTTCCTCCTTAAATCAAGGAAATTATCCCTTGATTTTAGGGTTTTAACCCCTTCTTTAGTAAACTTGCATGTTTTGCATGTCAGTTATGGATAACTCGCACTTTTCATCCTATCATACTCATGTTAGGTATGGGTTAACTATTTTAGAGGTTTAGGAATGTTCTTTACCTCTTTTTACACTACTTTTAGTGGTAGTTGCTATTATTAGTGACAAGATTAGTTCCTCTCTACATATATGATTGATCTCATTGTAATTTTTGACAATATTGTGAATACATTCATTCTTGTGGAGTAAAGTATTCTCTATCTCTCTCTTCTTTTTATCTTTTCAAATTCATTGGATTAATATTATTTTTCTCATCGAATTCTAGATCTCTTGGGTCTCAAAATTTTACATGGTATTGGAGCCTCATGGAATCTGAGGGATAGATATACTAGTTTTATTTGCAGGTGAAATATCATCAAAGGAGGCAACAAAAATCAATGGATCAACACCTTCATCCCAAACATGTTTTCCTAACTCCATTCAACTACTTTGAATGGAAATTCGATATCACCCTTTCTCTCTGAAGCAAAGGTCTCTACCAGGTAACTATGGCAATGGAAGTAGAGCCTAAGTCCGTCGATGAGAAAAATGACTTTCTCAATGGACAAGATATGGTCATAGGATTTATTTGTTTGTCTATTTCTCCATAAATTCTCCACCAAGTATATGATGTCTCACAAGAATCAACTCCAAATGAATTATGGAACATATTGGAGGTTCTATTTGGGAATAAAGAAGATTGTGAAGATTGAATGCAAGGGATTGGAAAGATAGAGTTGGAAGAGAAACCGTTAGAAGATCACGCCTCTTATTATGAAGAGTCTTCTACACAACTATCTACACAAATTTGTATTCCATTAATTGTAGATGATGTCTACTCCATTTTAGATTTGTTTTCTAAATTTCATATGGAATATATCATGCATGAATCTCAAGAGTCACATGCAGAAACTTATGCATGCACCATGCATACATCTCAAGAGACAAAAAGGGGGCCGCACACATCATATTCAATTCTGATATTTTTTGAGAAAAAATTTCAGCAACAAATTGTATATTTGAATTCCTCTCGGAAAAGTACTCAATTTCAAAAAAAAAAATTCGTCTGAAATAGAGTTCAAAAAGTGAAGTTATGATCTTTTTAAAATCAACAAAATTTCAGCATTTTTTCGGATACAGTCGCACGGTTTTCAAAGTTTCATCCAAAGTTTATTTGGATATTCTTCATTACAAGAATATAAAGTGGATATGTGTGGACATATCTATGGTGCATCTACTTCATCAGATATATGCAGACATCTACATCTTCAAAAAAATATTCAACGAGTACAAACTTTCACAGTTGCGAGGTCTTGTTGGAGTGAAGGACATGGTTTCTTAGCAACTTCCTTCTGTTCCTTCTCACATTTTTTATGTCCTCTTTTTTTGGGGGGGTGGGGGTGGGGGGGCAGGTTCCCATGAGTTTTTCCCTCTTTCCTGATTTTATGAGGGGTTCATTATTGTATTGAGTACCTAAAATGGCCTAGTAGTGAGGACTCACATTTTCTTATTATGTCACTACAGTTAGGATTAAGGGGGGGTGTTAGAGCATAATCCAAACTACCCTTGGTGTATTACTTGTATTAGGCACCTAGACCTTCGTTAATGCATCCCAATTCATTTTTCCTCACTTGATTCAACTTTCTAGAGAGGGTAGGAGACACCTTCCTTGATTTTAGGGAGTTTTCCTTAGGTTTAGGGAGTTAAATTTGAGTTTTTTAGTTAGAACTCCACTTAATAACTCCTTTCCAACCTCCGTGCAAATTTTAAACACCTAAAGGAAGGAGATCACACTTTCTCAAATCAAGGAAATTTTCCCTTGATTTTAGGGATTTACCCCCTTCTTTAGTAAACTTGCATGTTTTGCATGTCAGTTATGGATAACTCACACTTTTCATCCTATTGTACTCATGTTAGGTGTGGGTTAACTATTTTATAGGTTTAGGCATGTGATTTAGTTATTTTTACACTAATTTTAGTGGAAGTTGCTATTATTAGTGACCATATCAATTCTTCTGTACATATTGGATTGATCTCATTGTAATTTTTTACAATATCGTGAATACATTCATTCTTGTAGAGTAAATTATTCTCTATCTCTCTCTTCTTTGTTTATTTGCAAATTCATTGGATTAGTATTATTTTTCTCATCGAATTCTAGATCTCTCGAGTCTTAGAATTTTACACATGACAATATACTTAAACCATACTTCTTCCAGAGCTCAAGGTCCACTCCAAGGTATAATCTGTGCACGTAATTTTGTGCAGAGTACAAGAGAATTTATTGCATGTTTTGGGCACACTTTATGAGGTTAAGAGACCATGAGGTTCTAGGATGAACAATGCCATAATTTGACGTAGAGACATTCATTTTAGCACATTTTATCGCCACGAGCGCAACAATGATGTATGTTTTTCCATTTGAGTAGTAGATTAGAAGGCCATTTTTAGTTTTTGAGGCATAGCCATGTAATTGTTTCCAATTATTGTTGAGAATAATAGAAAGCCTCTCCACTTTGAAGTGGGCCCGGAGACATATTCTATTGTTGGACGAACTCCGTTACCAAGATATTGTCTCATTCAATTTCTCTTCTCCATTATTATTCCTTCTTTAATTATTATTGTACGTAAGATTCATTTCACATTCTTTTAAGAAATTCTTTTTAATAAGTCATGGAATAAAATATCTTGGATCATATTGGTATCAAAGCAGTGTTGTTTTACTTGAATTGAAAGTGTGAATGCTTACCAGGGTCAAGCTCAAAGAAGGTGAAGGAAAACTAAACACTTTCAAGCCATCGATTGGACGTGCAACTAGAGCAAAGAAAATGGGAGATGAAGAACTTTGTATAGAGTATGAGAAGAATTTTCACAAGGTTTCCTACCACATGTCAGATATGGTAGAAAAATTGTTTGCAGATTACGAGAAGAGAGTGTCAAAGGAGAAGAACAAAAAATCTAAAGAACAAGATAATGCTTCAGTAAACCATGGAGTTGGAGGCGATCCTCCCAAGCCTCCATAACCATCTTCAATTTCAAGATCTTCTTCATCTTCCTCTCATTCACATCATTCTCAGCATTCTCATTATTCAAGTTTTCATCCAAGTACTTCTAAAAGACATTGTTGAAACTAGATGTGAAATTTAATTTTCCCATGTATAATGGAGAATCTAATGCAAATAAACTTAATAATTGGATCATAAAAATCAAATTTTACTGTCATGTTCAACAGATGGAAGAGGAAGAGGTGAAGATACAGTTGGATTCTCTTCGGCTGGAAGGCACATCCCTTGTTTGGTGGGAGAGAAAACTTCAGAAAGGTAGTAAGAATAATGGTAAACTCCTTTTTTCATGGTATGAGTTTATATTTGATTTGAAAAAGAAATTTTATCCATTGTTTTTTTTTCAAAAAACCATGATGGAATGGAAAAATCTAAGACAGGGTAAAGGTTAGAGTGTTCAAAGTTTCACAAAGGAGTTTAGGAAACAAGCACTTTCATTGAACATTCCTTTAGATTCTCATGAAACTTTGATGAAGTATATTGGTGCACTCCACAGTTATATTCGACATACATTGTTATTGTTTAACCCCACAAACTTAGATGAAGTGTGTGTGAAAGCAAATCACCTTGAGAATAGGGGAAAGAATTTACAGGAAGACCACCCAATTAAATTTTCCAAGTTCAAGGAAAACAAGTTCAAAGGAAAGAGAAAGGAAAAGAAGGAAGCAACAACAAACAAAGAGGAAGGAAATCCCTCTTGCACAAATTGCAAGAAAGATGGGAATGATGACGAGCACTATTGGAAGCTACGTCCAGATCTAAAGCCAAATATATTTGGAGGAAAATGGAAGCATAAAATGGTTGCAACAACACAACAAGACCTTGGTTATGATTTAGGAGATGAGATGAGGATTACAGTTGTGGGATTACAAGGTAAAAGTTCATTTCATGTTGGTTCAAGTTCCACTAATGTATCTCATGATCATGAAAGAAGAAGTGAATTATTTCATATTAGAGTTGTATCTAAGCATACTAAGATTGACACTCTATTTGATTCAGGTTCCCAAGTGAATTTAATCTCAGAAACTATTGTTAAAAGGTTGGGACTGCAAACAAAACCTCATCCTAAACCATACCCTCTTAGTAGGGTAACTGATAATGCCAAATTAAATGTTACCAAGCAGTGTAGGTTCAAATTTGTTATTGCTTCAAAGTTGATAGATGAGGTTGATTTAGATGTTGTCCAAATTGATATATGTGTCATAGTTTTGGGAAGCCTACACCTTTATGATAGAAATTCAATCTTCTTCTGAAATGAGAACAAATACCATCTCACAAAAGATGGAGTAGAATACATTGTAAGGGATCACAGTATGAAAACAAATACAAATCTTGTTAGTCCTGGCCAGATAAGGAGACTCATAAACACTAATAAGAAATATTTACTTATGGTCGTAAGGGAAAAATATGTTGACATCTAATGCATTAAAAGGGTGTGATCCTTCTCACAAAAATGAAATGATTGATGTTGTATCTAAATATGATTAAATATTTTAGAAACCAGGTGGATTTCCTCCCAAAAGGGATATTAAACATGAAATACGTCTTCAACAGTATGTCCCTCTTCTAAATGTGTGTATGTACAGGATGTTAGTTGTGGAAATGGCACAAATCAAGAAGCAACTGCAGGACTTATTGGACAAAGGGGTCATTCGACCTTCCTCATATCCTTGTAGTTCTTCGATCGTGTCAGTGCCAAAGAAGGATGGCACATGTGGAATGTGAATTGATTACCAGGCTCTCAACAAGATCACCATAAAGAACTATTACCCCTTGCCTCAGAAAAATGACTTGTTGGATCAACTAAAGAATGTAGTGTACTTCACCAAGTTGTATTTGAGGAGCGGCTACCACCAGGTCATAATTGCAAAAGGTGACGCGCGGAATACTGACTTCAAAACAAAACAAGGCTATTTTGAGTGGCTTATGATGTCATTTGGGCTTTGTAATGCTCCAGTGACATTCATGTGATTCATGAATGATATTTTTAGGCCTTTCCTTGATGATTTTTTGATTGTATATCTATATTACATACGGTTTTTTAGTAGGACTTGGGATGAACATGTAACGCATGTAAAGAGAGTATTGAATGTCCTTAAAAAGGAAAACATGTATGTAAAATTGTCAAAGTGTGACTTTGGCAAGACATAATTAGTTTACTTGGATCATATTGTTGGAGGTGGTCAACTAAATATAGACCCCTCCAAAGTTGAAGTCATTGTAAATTGGCTTAAGCCAACATAAGCTATTGAGGTTAGGAGTTTCCTAGGGGTCGTTCAATATGGAGAAAGTATATTGCAAAATTCTCCTACATTGCATCACCTTTACATGCCTTAAATAGTGTGAAATAAGCCTTCCAGTGGGGAGGAAAACAAAGAAATTCCTTTGACACTTTGAAGAGAAAAATCATCACTACACCTGTGCTAGCTCTACCTGACCTACAAAAATCATTTGAAATTGAGACTGATGTCAAGGACTATTCCATGAGATCAGTCCTAATGCAACAACATAATCCCATTTGTTTTCATTCTGAAACTTTTTCGAATCTTGTGTGTAACTATCCTACATATGACAAAGAATTGTATGCATTGGTATGAAGTGTAAAAAAATGGAAACACTACTTAATGGGAAAGGAATAAATCATACACATTAATCATCAACCATTACTGTATATGCAGTCACAAACCAAGATGCAATAGTCAAGGCACTACACGTGGATGGGATTCTTACAAAATTTCACTTTATTTATCATATACAAAAAGGGAACAAGTAACAAAGTTGTGGACATGCTTTCTAGACATCCTATTTCTACATCCATTGTTTTGAAGAATGCTTCCTTAGCTCATGATAGTTATATTGAACAATATGATAATGATGAAGATTTCAACGATGTATATGAGAGGCTAACCTGTGGTTTTCAGGTGGAGAATTTTTATGTGAAAGATAAACTACTCTACCATATGGGAAATCTTTGTATTCCAGTTAATGAAAGGATGCATGTAATCAGGGAAGCATATACTTATCTTGTATCTAGGAACTAGGGTAGGTAATACTATGGAACATTTGCAATTTTTTTTCTATTGGCATCGAATGAAATATATTGCAACCAAATATGCATAGGGGTGCATTTTGTGCTCAACGTGTAAGCCCACTAATAGAAAATTGGGGTTGTACACACCATTTCATGTTCCTTCTCATTCTTGGGAAAGTATTTCCATGGATTTTGTAGGGGGGTTTCCTTTGTAAAAAAAGGGTCATGACTAATTGTATGTAGTGGTGGAGAGGTTTAGTAAAATGTTTTTTTTTGTAATACCCCAAGGCTAAGCCCCAGTTGAATTGTAAACATGTTTTAAAGGCTTGTGAGCCAAGTGATTATAATCTAGGAGGATTATGTGATGATTAGGCTGGAGAGCCTAGATGCTTAAGGCCAATGAGCCTATTTTTGTATATGTAAACACTCATATCATTAATATAAATACATCATTACATGTATACCGACCACGATAAAATAGTATGGGTTACTAAGCTAAACTAGATAGGGAAAGGGAAGGGCTAGGAGACTGGGAAAAAGGGCTAATCTTGAGGGCTTAATTCCAAGATTGTATTATTATTTTCTAAAGAATATGTTGAGGATAATTGTTTTATCCTAAGTCTTGTGGGAAGTGGAATTATCCACAAGTGGAGAGAAACGGGCTCCAGGAGAGCCATGTGTCAATCATGGCGCATGAAAATATTTGTGGGGAATATAGTCTGTTTTCCCATCTTTTCCCATTCACTCACGCATTTGCGCACTGAGCCATCCCCTCCATCATAGACCTCTGCATAATTCACACACCTTAGGAACTTGTAGGTACTTTGAGATATCTCAAACATTTCCTGTGAAGCACAACACACCTGTACTTTTCCTGAGCCTGTACCATGCCCTAACAGTTTGTTGTTGCTGCCAACATAGTTTCTTAACTGAGTGTGGCTTGATTTCATCATATGTTCTATACTGAGCTTTGTTACTTACATCACCCTTACTCGATTAACTAAGGATTTGGAATTAAGAATAAGGTTTTTGTTGAAATTACTAAGACAACTAAAAGGGGGGTGAATCAGTTGTTACTGTGCTTAAACAATTTTAAGTCTATTAAACCATTTTTAATCTTTCATCAAGTGACCATCAATATTATACATCATATTAACAACATAAATAATGAGCATCAATCACACATAAGATATACACAGAGATATATTTTCATGAGGAAACCCATAAAGGGAGAAAACCTCTTATTCTTCAAAACGATAGGAAGGCTTTTAAGTTCTATACATCATCTATGTTTGAGAACCAACTCAAAGTGAGGCTACTACCTCTATTTTACAATCTCCAACTTGTTGAGAGCACCAACTCTCTAGTTTCTCTAGCACCGACTAGAAGGAAGCACCAACTCCCTGAGTGTTCCAGCACCGACTGAATGGAAGCACCTATTTCCACTTATACAAGCACCAACTTGCATATAGAAAACTTTGTGTTTTCCCAAGCACCACCCTGCCACCCTGTTTTCTAGCCACAACTAGATGGAAGCTACAACTCCCAATATTCAAGCACCGACTCGAATATCAAAGGACCACAGTCCTCCCTAGCACCACCCTTCCTCCCTGATTATGCATAATTGATTGACAAACAAACAATATAGGTATTTCAATTCTTACCCCTTCTTCATTGTTCTACAATTCTTCTATGGTTCAAAAATTGTTTTGTAGTTCTGCTCTGCTACATTCTATTCTACTATTTTTCTCTTGCTTCTGTCTGTTCGGTGACTGTTACTCATCTCTGAGTTTTATCTCATGCTCTGCATTCTTTCATTTTACCCTTCTTATAGTTCATCTCATTGTTTCGATTAGAACAACCAACCTTACATAGTCGCTGCATCTCTCCTTTTATACTCACCAACCTCATCAGTTACACCTCGAATCTTCTTGGGCAAAGACAAAAATGTCTCAGCAACTGAATCGCCAACCGATCAAGAACCATGATTCGATTTTGCTAACTGAATCGTAACTAATCAACTAATATGTGAAGTGCAACAATATCCCTCCGATCATATTCCTAATTAACCTGCATCATTGGATTACCAATGATGGATCTCACGCCTACTCCATATGCCCACTGGCTGTGACCACAAGCCTAATCAGAATGCCTGTCACATTTTTCATTTCAACAATCCTGTGTCGAAGGGTCTCAACACTCCAAGTTGTGATTGCCGAAAAGAGCTTAGCTCCACTAGCTCCACCTTCTCATATGATCACCGATGGTGACCACAACCTATACACAAAGGAATTTTCTCATTTCGCATTTCGGCAATCCAGAGGTGAAGAGTCTTGAATCTTCATGTTGCGATATCCGAAAATGGGCTTAGCTCCACTAGCTCCTCCCTCTCACATGACCACTGGTGGTGACCTGGCACTTATCCACAAAGTTCTTCGTAGTTCACAAATTCAGGAATCCTGTGGTGAAGAGTCTTGACTCTTCGTTACGATCGTCGAAATGGAGCTTAGCTCCACTAGCTCTTTCCCCTTACGTGACCACCGACGGTGACCACAGGCTGCGCCAAAAGGTGCTTTGTGATTTCGCATTTCAGCATTCTTGTATTGAGTGTCCTTGACACCGCAAACTCTCGGTATCCGAAACTCTGAAATGAAGTCACATCAATTGTCCACAATCTTGATGATTCGACGATCCAAATCTTTTTGTGATATCGCATATCACGATTCCTGTGATGGAGGGTCTCGACACTCCAAGTTGCGATCCCTGAAATGGAGCTTAGCAATTAGCTCCTTCCCTTAAGCCTTAGATGATGTGACCTTGTCTATGACCATGCGCTAGACCTTATCGTGATTTCCCATATCGCGAGTTGCAAGGTTAGAGCATTTCCTTCCTTTTACATTCTAGTTAGTGAAAAGTTAATCCATCGCCACATGTCCCTCTTGGATCAACGATCAATATTTTATCGCGATTTCGCAACTTCATGAGCCTTCGTAATGCTTGATCAATGGTCCATGATCTCCCTTTGATCAACGACTCAAATTAATTCGTGGTTTCTCATTTCACGATTTCATAGGATAGAGCACCTCGTTTCTTCGACTTTCTAGTTAGAAAAATGCCAATCTCTCACCATGTGCCCTCTGCATCCAACGTTCCACAACATCCCTCGATCCAAAGGTCCAGATCAATTCTCAGTATTTCGCATATCACAAGTTCCCACACCATGTTCCGTTGACTCATCCAATGTGCAGGTCAGCAAAATTCTAGTCACTTTCCACGTGTCCTTCTTGAAGATGGATGATCCTCCTGCTTTCGGGATTTTGTAGGCCTGCTTCATCGTGCACGTGAAGACCGTGCTCCTTCTTATGGATCCAATGACGGTCGGTCTTCAGGATCAGAACTGACGCCTGAGATCTATTTTCTTTTAATGTGTGCTCCTCCTATCTGAATTCAGATCTGACGGTCATCGAGAATTCTGAATGTGATCCAACGATCACTGTTGCTCTTCACTATTGATCTTACCATTGTCATGCCATTATCATTGTGCTACTGATCGTGTTGATATTTTCCATCAATGACAAAACACGCATAATCTACCTCTGTCTGAAAACATGCCAACAATATCCCCCTTTGGCATTGATGGCAACCCCTTCAAGAACATCCATCTTTACCATTGCATTGAAATTACCACACTTTCTCCCCCTTTGACATCAATGTCAAAAAAAAAAAAAAAGAAGCTCCCCTTGAGCTGTTGCAGTATATCTCGAAGGTATCAGATATGTGACAAACATATACTCCCTCTGTGATGTTTCAGTATTCTTCAGAGGTATTAGAGATTCAACCAACACAAACTCCCCCTCACAGGATCGACCCTCTTAATGTGACAGTGAGGTCACGCCCAACTTCTGGCGAAGATATCCAAAAGGAGTCGCTGCTAACGGTTTAGTAAATATATCAACTATCTGTTCTGTGGAAGGAATACAATTTAGCTGAATGACTTTGTTTGTAACTTGTTCTCTGAGAAAATGGTATTTTATTGGGATATTCTTAGTCTTGGAATGAAGAACAAGATTCTTGGAGACACTAATGGAACTAGTATTATCACAGTGAATTGTAATTGGATCAATATAATTTACCTTCAAATATGTAAGAGTTTGAATCATCCATAAAATCTGAGTGCAACAAGTAGCAACAACAATGTACTATGCCTCTGTAGTTGATAAAGAAATATATCCCTGCTTCTTACTAATCCATGCTACCAACGTGTCACCCAGGAAGAATGCACCTCCACTGGTGCTCTTTCTCTCATCCACACAATTTTCCCATTCTACATATGAATAAGAAATTAACTGAAAATTCTTATTTCTGGGATACCACAGACCATAAGTCATTGTTCCCTTCAAGTATTTGAATATTCTTGTGACAACTACTAAATGACTTTGTTTAGGAGCAAACTGATAATGACCTACCATTCCAACAACTTGCATTAGATCAGGACAGGATGTTGTGATGTACATAAGACTACCTATCATAGAGAGATATGTCCTTTGATCAACATCAGGTGAAATATCATCTTTACTAAGCTTGCAACCAACCACCATAGGTGTACTAATAGGAGAGGAATCCTCCATCGAAAATTTCTTCAACATCTCTTTCAAATATTTTTATTGAGAGATAAAAATTCCTGCAGAACTCTGTTTTACTTGTAAGCCAAGAAAATATGACAATTCTCCTATCATGGACATCTCAAACTCTGTTTGCATAGAGTTAGCAAACCATTGAACAGAGGAATCATTATTACAGCTAAAAATAATGTCATCTACATAAATCAAAACAACTTGTAAATCATCACTTTCAGTTTTTATGTAGAGATTGTTATCAACAATACATTTCTTGAATCCTTTGTCTTGTAAAAATTTGTCCAGTCTATAATACAAGCTTGTGGTGCTTGTTTCAGTCCATATAAATCCTTCTTCATCTTGCATACATAATCAAGGTTATTTGTCAATGAGAATCCTTCAGGTTGCTCCATATATACTTCTTCCTCTAGATCTCCATTAAGAAATGCTGACTTAACATCCATCTGATAAACTTTAAAGTTCTTATGACATGAATATGCAAGAAACATTCTGATGGCTTCCAATCTTGCCACTGGTGCAAAAGTTTCATCAAAATCCTGACCTTCAACTTGTGCATACCCTTTACAGACCAATCTGGATTTATTTCTAACAACTTTTCCTTTTTTCATTCATTTTATTTTTGAACACCCATTTGGAACCTATTACATTCTTGTCTTTAGGTATAGGAACAAGCTCTCGAGTATTATTCTTCTCAATCTGATCAATTGATTCATTCATAGCTCTAATCCAATCATCATGCTGGCTAGCTTCATAAAAAAATTTAGGTTCATCCATACATAAAAAAGCAACATGGGATTGTTCTGAGTCTTTAATCAATTTCCTTCTTGTCTGAACTCCTTTATTTATATCTCCAATTATCTAATTTTCAGGATGATTCTTTCTAACAATTCTGAGAGCTGATTTTGCTTCTTTCTGTTGATTTGTGTCAGTGGGAGTATTCATATCTTCATCTGATTCAGATTCTTCTCTTTATGATCCGTGGACCTGTTCATCTTCATTTTCAATTATATATTTTGTGCTTGGTTCAACACTGCTTACATTTCCTATCGAGATTTCTTCATCAACTTTTATGTCAATACAATCAACCAATTTGTCCAGCCTCTTATTGTAGCATCTGTAACCTTTACTGTTTGTAGCATAACCTAAGAATATACCTTCATCATCCCTGTCATCATATTTGCCAATATTTTCATCATTATTCTTGATATAACATTTACTCCCAAATACTTTAAAATGCTTGATTAAGGTAGGTCTTCCAAACCATAGTTCATAAGGAGTCTTGTCACTGTGTGGTATGAGATGAGCCTTGGGCTTCAGCAACAGACCAGACTGGAAATCTCTGAGCTCTGTAGCAGCTACAGGGTTCCTTCCAGGAGCTCTCTCCTTTCTCTGCGCACTCTCTCACCTGGAGAGAGTCACTCACAGGCTTGGTAAAACCTACCTCTTCAAAAAAAATCACCTCCCTCACCTGGAGAGAGGTTACACATAGGTCATACAACCATTTTCCTTAATCTCGTTCTCGTACAAAGCATAAAAACAACAAGGCTTAGCAATGAACATAAAACAACAACAAACCACACCCAACCAAGAACTGCATGGCCGCCACAGTCAACTGGGACAACAAACATGGGTTTCCCAAACAGATGACAGACAGATGCTTCAACCCAACCAGGCTCAACAATTACGGGACATTCGGTTTTCCCAACCATCCATACAAAACAGACTCACGGTTCTGGGTTTTGGGGATGCGTGATAAGAAATCCATGTGAAGGTCGAACACATACTCGACAGTTTTGATAGAGGGTGTACCGACTCCTCTATAAATCAACACATGCCTTTTTTTGGTTTTAGAGTTGCGTGAGGGTATTCTTGCAGAGGTCATACGGGATTCCTGGTTCAGACAGTCGACGGTAGAATGGAGGAGGAACCCCCATCATGGCTCAACTCAACAGTTTTAACTGCATGCACTTGGGTTGACACTTGTCACCCATGAAGCTTGTTCCTTCCCATTTGGACGTCACTCATCCTTCCAAATAACTTAGGATAAAACATCACATTTACACAGCTTTGGAATAGTAATAATTTAATATTATTCTCAAGGGTTTAAGCCCCCTCAGCTTAACCCCTCTTCCAACCTCTCAGCCCCCTCTCCCTTACCCAGGCTTTGTGGATTCTTAGTCCCCCATCACTCATTCATCATGGTCGTTCCGCACACAAATATGTTTTGTATTAATACTGTGCATAATTACATGTACAAAAATCAGGCTCCTGGCCTTCAACACTTAGGCTCCCTGGCCTAATAACACATAATCCCACTAGCTTATATGACTTGGCTCACTAGCCTTATAAACTTGAATTACAATTAATAAACAAGCTTTATACTTCATAGATATGATTTACAACAGGGCTCAGCCTTGGGGACATTACAATCCCCTCCCCTTATTTTTGCACTATCCTTAGTGCAACTTTGCACTGCATCTGCAAGCTTTTCCAAAATTTTCAAAAAGATGCAGGTACTCTGCTTGCATAACATCTTCATTCTCCCATGTCACATCCTTAGGACCGTACTAGGTCCATTGGACCTTTACAAGCCCTATAGCTCGATTTTGGAGCTGTTCGTTTTTCCTGTCCAATATGCGCACAGGATGCACTTGCAGGACACCTTCTTGTTCCACCACTTGAATCAAATTCCAATCGATAAAATGATTAGCATCTGGTATATATTTCTTAAGAAATGAAACATGAAACATATTATGTACAGTCATGGATGCAGGTAATGCAAGCATATATGCAACTGGCCCAATCCTTTCCAGGATTTCAGATGGCCCACAAAATCTGGCTGCCAACTTGGCGCAACTTCCCAGCTTCAAGGAACTCCTGTTAGCTTTCACTTTCAGTAAAACATGATCACCCACTTTGAACTCTCTATGGGTTCTGTTCTTATCAGCATAACTTTTTTGCCTGTCCTGGGAAGCTTTCAAATTCTGCTTAATTTTTATCATTTGGTCCTCCATCTCCTTGAGCAACTCTAGCCCAACTATTGTTCTATCAACTAGATTATCCCATCTCACTGGAGTATTGCACTTTCTTCCATAAAGTGCTTCAAATGGGCTCATCTTCAATGATGCACGATACCCATTGTTGTAGGCAAATTCTACCAAGTGCAGGTAGTCTTCCCATCTTGATGGTTTGTCTATCACATACATTCTCAGTCTGTCTTCTATTACTCTGTTCACCCTCTCTGTTTGTCCATTAGACTCAGGATGATAAGATGCACTAAAGTTAAGATTCATTCCAAATCCTTTGAACAATCCTTTCTAGAAATTTGAGGTGAATTTCGGGTCTCTGTCGGACACAATCATTTTAGGAATTTCTTGCAATCGTGCCACTTCCCTTATGAAAATATCAGCAACATCTATTGCCTTGTGAGTAGTTTTCAGTGGAATAAAATGGGCAGATTTTGTAAGCTTGTCCACCACCACCATGATCGAATCATGCTGCTTGGCTGTTCTGGACAATCCCGTAATAAAATCCATCGTTACTACTTCCTACTTCCACTCAGGAATGGGTAAAGGTTGCAGCAACCCTGCTGGGTGCCTATGCTCAGCTTTAACTTTCTGGCACTCCATACATCTGGAGATGTATTCAATGATCTCTCTCTTCATACCTGGCCAAAAGTAATGTCTCTTGACCGATGCTACTGTTTTATGATATCCAGGGTGCCCTGCATAAGGCACATTATACATCTCCTGCAAAATCATCTATTTCAAGCACTGGACATTGGGTACAAAATTTTTGTTCTTGTACAATAGTATTCCATCTATTTCCAATTTATAAATTTCCATCTTCTGTGGCATCTTACCCTATTGTAGCTTGGCTACCAATTCTCTGTACTGCAGATCTACATTTGTAGCCTCCAGAATTCTGCTTTTAATATCAGTCTGATACATGCTAATGGTTGTAGCATGTAATTCATGCACCCTCCTGCTGAGTGCATCAACGAATTTATTCTCCTTTCCTTTGATATGCTTGATTTCAAAGTCGTACTCACACATAAATTCTAGCCACCTACTTTATCTAGCATTTAAGGTTGGTTGATCAAACAAATATTTCAGACCGTTATGGTCTGTTCTAAGTTCAAACCTCCTTCCCATGAGGTAATGCCTCCATTTCTTTAGAGCATGAACTATGGCTGCCAACTCCAAGTCATGGGTTGCATAGTTCTTCTTGTGCTCTTTTAATTTCCTGGACTCATAATAGATTACAAATTTGTTCTGACTGAGGACCCCTCCCAGTCCTTCTTTGCATGCATCAGTGCATACTATGAAATCTGCATTTGGATATGCAATCCTTAGGATTGGAGCATTGGTTAACAACTGCTTCAATCACTGGAAACTTTCCTCACATCCCTCTGTCCAGTGAAATTGTTTCCCCTTTCTTTGTAAGGAAGTGATAGGGTGAGCTATCTTGGAAAACCCTGCAATGAACCTTCTATAATAACCAGCCAATCCCATGAAGGATCTAACTTCCGTTACGTTCCTTGTCACTAACCATTCTCTAATGGCTTCAATCTTCTCAGGGTCTACTGCTATCCCATCCTTCGAGATAATATGTCCCAAGTAATGGATCCGTTCCTGATAAAAAAATCACTTGCTTAGCTTGGCATACTGTTGGTGCTCTCTTAGCACCTGCAACACCATTGTCAGATGTTGTTCATGTTCTTCTTCGGTCCTAGAATACACCAGAATGTCATCCAGGAAGACGATGACAAACTTGTCTAGATAGTCCCTGAATACTCCATTCATCAAGATCATAAAAACAACGGGTGCATTTGACAGTCCAAATGGCACCACTGTGAACTCATAATGACCATAACTTGTTCTAAAGGTGGTCTTGTTGATGTCTTCATATTTTATTCTTACTTGGTGATATCACAATCTTAGATCTATTTTCGAAAATATCTTTGCATCCTTCAACTGATCGAAGAGATCATCAATCCTCGACAGAGGATACTTGGTCTTCACTGTTACTTTGTTCAATTTCCTGAAATCGATGCACAATCTCAGCGTTTCATCCTTCTTCTTTACGAACAGGACCGGGGCACCCCAAGGCGACACGCTTTGGTGTATATACCCCTTCTTCATAAGTTCTTCAAGCTGCAGCTGCAACTCTTTCAGTTCTGGCGCACTCATCCTGTACGAAGCCTTTGACACTGGAGCTGCTCCAGGCATCAAGTTTATAGAGAAATCGATATCCCTTTTCGGAGGTAGTCCAAGTACTTCCTAGAATACATATTCGAACTCCTTAAGTACCTCATGATCCTCAATACTTGGCACCTTATCCTTAGGAGTTTCCCCCACTTGGGCTGCAAATAATTGACAGCCTTTTCTGTAGCACTTCTTCAGTTGCATTGCTAATATTTCTCTAACAGTAACAACTCTAGGAATTCCTTGGATGGCTCTCTGATTCCCTTCTTCATCTAAGCAAGTGAAGGCCTTGTTCTGACAGTCCAAGATGGCATGGTGCTAGTCCATCCCAATTAGATATTCATAAGATCCTAACAACAAAATGTTCAAATCTAACTTCATGCTCAGTTCATTCATGTCTACAGGACAGGACTTCACTAACTCCGTGACTTTCCTCTTGGTTCCTGTAGCTAGCTACACTAACCAAGACTTTTCATGTTTTCTTCTTATCAAATGAAAAATTTCTACCACTCTAGGGTCTATATAACTATGGCTAGCCCCTGAATCAACTAAAATAGTAAATGGTTGGTTTTTGATCATACCTTCTATGTCAATAATGTGTGACTAATACTCATCTTGCTTGTTGTCCAGTGCTGCGTAGACCCTTGGAATTCTACTGCCCATGTCCTCCACTGTTTCAGCCTGCTGAACATTATGGAGAACTCTTACTTTATCATTTCTATGCGGGCAATCTCTGTACCTATGGTTTTCTTTACAACCCCAACATTCCATAGGTGGTGGCCTTGAAATTTTCCCACCCACTTCAACCTTCCTGGGATCTCTAAGAGATGACTATTCTTGAAGACTGTTTCTGAAAAAGGGTGGTTTATTTCCCTTCTGCCTCTATTCTTTCTTGAACTTTTTCTGGTCATCCCAAGCCTTACGAAAGGTAGGATTTTCTCTTTGTTGTTCAAATAAACACTTCTCTCTTCTTATCATTTCTTCCATAGTCTTTGGGTCATCATACTGAATCTTATCCCCAATAGGAGGTGATAATCCACTCAGGTACCTCTGAATCTTGACAGACTCATCTTTGATGAACGTAACATACTTCAGTAATTCCAAAAAAATTCGTTCATACTCATCAATGGTCTTGTTGTCCATCTTGAGTTCAAAGAACTCATTCATCTTTCTATCATAATATATTTTAGTTAAGTATTTCCTCTCGAAATACCTCTTGAATTCTTGCCATGTGATGTCCCTTTCCCTGATGTGCTGCACCTGCACAAGTTGATCCTACCACATGGATGCCTTTCCCTTCAGTTGATACATGGCAATCCTGCCCTCTGCATGAGAGGAATAATTCCGAAGTTGAAAGTATTTCCTCATACCTAGAAACCAAGTTTCGACATCTTCCTCCTTCTTATGTTCTCCATTGAACGTTGGAGGCTTTATCTTGTTCATTTCCCCTTTCAATTCATCCATCCCAGATCTCCTATGCTTTCTGGTAGGAGATGGGATTGAACTACTGTGTGCTTCCCTACTGGAATTCTTTGGGGAGCGACGATGATGTTTGATGGAACTCCTTGATCTTATTTTCCTCTCAGGGGTCCTGCGACTCTCTGTCTTGCTTGAGTCACTCTCCTTTTTCAATTTCTTTTCTATTCCTTTCAGACTCTTCAACATCCTTAAGTTGAATTCACCCTGCCTATCCCTGACTTTCATGAGCTTTCAGTTATCAACTCGGTGAGCCTGGGCATCTCTCTACAATCTTTCAATGATTTTCATCATATGTCCTTCCTTATCCATCTCTTTTCCTTTCCCATTAGAGTTTGACCCTTTGACTCCCAAGTTGACATTCCTTCCTTCTCTTTCTTTCTCTGAATTGGAGGCAATCTGTACCTCTTCCATTCTCTACTCTCAACGACAACCCTATTCGGTTCTGGCACTTGCTAAGCTTCTGCAAACACACATGTAGACAACATGGATTTGTCAAGTTGTCATTCTTAGCAAATTCCACACATTCAAAACCATTACGTTTTAAGAAAATTCTTTGACTTCACAAATCTTCCGAGTTCTACTCGGCTCTGTAATTTTCAGGTGATAGCTCCCTCTTTCTCCCTACCCTCGTAACCAAAGGTTGTGACAAAATGCTAGACTACTAGGTGCTACTTGGGCTTTCGACCTTAGAACAATTTAAGGCACACACATATATCTCCTGGAGTTTCGATTTGTCGAATTCGCGTAAATCGGGTGGATCGACGGTCCACGTTTACCCAACATCCAATGGTTAAAATATGCTATAGTTCTTCCATCTTCGAAGATTTTGGGACTTCGGGACTTCAGGTTTCAGGGTTTTGGTCCTCGAGGCTCTCATACTCGCTTCCCTCTCCAACCCCCGACTTCCGAAAATTCAATTTCCTTGCCCTCCGGGCCCACAGAACAACTGTCTCCCACCAAGGTAGTGACACATGGTGTCCTTACAAAGGTCCACCTCACTCCCAGTGATGTCATGGGGCCCCATTGCTTTCACTTTTCGTTTCGGAGTTTCGGGTATCCACACATCTCGAACTTTCATTTTCCGAAATTCTGAAATTACAGTCTATCATTTACTTGATCCAACAGTCTTAATTCCCCACGATTTGACGAATCATATCTCATTGACATTTTGCGTATTGATATTTTATGTGTCACGAGGTCGAAGGATTTTCCACCTTTGTCCTTCCTATTCCCAAAATGTCGATTTCTTCCTGGACAATTAATGGTCCAGATCTCTCTTAGATCGATGGTTATGATCCAATCATGAATTCACGTTTCATGAATTCTCACGAACTCACCCTTAGTCCATTTCAAGTCATGAGTCAGTGAAAGGTTGATCGCTCTCCACGCGTCCTTTCCGATGGACGGTCCTGACGAATTTGGGATTTCACATATCGCGATTTCCACACTCCTGTGCAACTCCAAAGGGTTTTATACCTTGTGCACGTTCTCCAGATTTGATGGTCGTGAGTGTTCTCCTTTCCTCCCGAATAGATTCTATGGATCCAACACTTCTAGTGTGGAGTTCTCTCTCTCCCTGTGTCCATATACCATGCCAGCTATAGTTTTATAATACCGCTACACCTCCTGATCTTTGTAACAGAGTCAAGTAGTCCGTTGACACTCAGAAACATTATGAGGTCTGAAATTAGTCGTCCAGACACAATTTCTTCTCAAAAAATTGGTCCAAAGACCACTTATCCAGCCTATCCAGGATCAACATTGAAATTAGGCTTTGATACCATACTGTAACACCCTCAGCCCATCAACCCCATGGTCGGGCCAACGCTACTACGTAGAAAAACACTTATGTAACACATTATGCATTCTAATGAACTTAAAACGCTTAATTATAGTTAAACCCATAATTACTGCTAGCATTTCAGAGTTAATGGAAATAACAATAATTCATATGCACACCAAAATACGTGATAACATTGAAAGAATCAAAGGTATGCAATTTAATTAATTACAGAATTACAAAACATAGTGACACTTATCTTTGAAACTGTCACACACCACCAACTGCGTGTAGACCTTCCACGAACCTCCCAACCTTAGACCATGCTGCTCATCACTCTCAGTAGTAGGTCACCCCCGAGCTGGGACTAAGCTCCATCGGGTAAGGAATCCTAGGCTAGGTAAGGTTTACAGGAAGAATACACGTAAAAGAAGGAGGATTCTCTCCCAGGAACCACTTATGCCCACTGCCCACAGACTCTCCTTCCCCACATGCCTGTCCCACCCCAGGAGTATACACCTTCTCTGTCACCTAGACAGTCCTTTGGCTACTAATCTCCCTTGCCTTGGGCTTTAGCAACAGACCGGACCGGAAATCTCCGAGCTCTGTGGCAGCTACAAGGTTCCTTCCAAGAGCTCTCTCCTTCCTTTGCACACTCTCTCACCTAGAGAGAGTCGCTCATAGGCTTGGTAAAACCTTCCTCTTCAAAAACAATCACCTCCCTCACTTGGAGAGAGGTTACACACAGGTCATACAACCAGTTTCCTTAATCTCGTTCCTGTACAAAGAAGAAAAACAACAAGGCTCAACAACGAACATACAACAACAACAAATCACACCCAACCAAGAACAACATGGCCACCACAGTCAACTGGGACAACAAACACGGGTTTCCCAAACAGATGATAGATAGACGCTTCAACCCAACCAGGCTCAACAATTACGGGACATTCAGTTTTCCCAACCATCCACACAGAACAGACTCACGGTTCTGGGTTTTGAGGATGCGTGATAAGAAATCCACGTGAAGGTCAAACACAGACTCAACGATTTTGATAGAGGGTGTACCGACTCCTCCAGAAATCAACACATGCCTTTTTTTGGTTTCAGAGTTGCATGAGGGTATTCTTGTAGAGGTCATACAGCATTCCCGGTTCAGACAGTCGACGGTAGAATGGAGGAGGAACCCCCATCATGGCTCAACTCAATAGTATTAACTGCATGCACTTGGGTTGACACTTGTCACCCATGAAGCTCATTCCTTCCCATTTGGACATCACTCGTCCTTCCAAAGAACTTAGGATAAAACATCACATTTACACAGCTTTGGAATAGTAATAATTTAATATTATTCTCAAGGGTTTAAGCCCCCTCATCTTAGCCCCTCTTCCAACCTCTCATCCCCCTCTCCCTTACCCAGGATTTGTGAATTCTTAGTCCCCCATCACTCATTCATCGTGGTCAGTTCGCACACAAAGATGTTTTGTATTAATACTGTGCATAATTACATGTACAAAAATCAGGCTCCTGGTCTTCAACACTTAGTCTCCCTGGCCTAATAACACATAAGCCCAGTATCTTATATGACTTGGCTCACCAGCCTTATAAACCCTAATTATAGTTCATAAACAAGCTTTGTACTTCATATATATGATTTACAACAGGGCTCGGCCTTGGGGACATTACAGACACTTAGATGCAAAATGACCTATCTTACCATAGTTAAAACATTTGAAGGGAAGCTTGCCTTGATATTTTCCTGATTCTTTCTTTAACCTTCTCACAAATTTTGCCTCAATATCATCTAAATATGAATCAGTATTCTTGTCTTCTTTAAAAGATGCTTCTCTAGTAATGGATTTATCTTTGTTGATTCTCATTTCATATGCAGTTAGAGTTCCTAGGAGTTGATCAATGGATAGAGTTTTAAGATCATTTAGTTATTCTATTGCAGAGACTTTTGGATTAAATTTATCAAGCATAGATCTTAAAATATTTTGAACTAAAAATGATTCTTCAATCTTCTCACCAAGACCCTTCATGTCATTCACAAGTTCTTCAACTCTTAAAAAATACTTGTTAATTGTTTCATCTTCATTCATCTTTAGTTGTTCAAACTTCAACCTATATGTTTGGAGTTTGGCATCTTTTACTTTCTCATTTCCTTCATAACTGTTAATAAGTTTATCCCACATAGCTTTAGCGGTTTCAAGGTGCATCACCTTTACAAATTCAGCTTCAGCAAGTCCATTCAAGATAACATTCATTCGCTTAGCATTAAATATAAATTATAAATTATCATCCTTGGAAGCCAGCATAACAGGCTTTGTATATCCAGTCTCTACTACATCCCACCTAAGGCCATTAGGTATGTTCTCATTCTAACCTTCCAAAAGGGAAAATTTGTTCCATCAAATAGAAGAGGCTTATTGGATGAAGTCCCTTCATGACGTGTAATGTTTAAGCTTACAGATCTACCTTTAAATAAAAGGAACCCACTCTGATACCAATTGTTGAAATTACTAAGACAACTGAGAGGGGGGGTGAATCAATTGTTACTGTGCTTAAATTTTTTTAAGTCTATTAAACCATTTTTAATCTTTCATCAAGTGACCATCAATATTATACATCATATGAACAACATAAATAATGAGCATCAATCACACATAAGATATACACAGAGACAGATTTTCACGAGGAAACCCATAAAGGGAGAAAACCTCTTCTTCTTCGAAATGATAGGTAGTTTTTTAAGTTTTGTACATCATCTATGTTTGAGCACCAACTCAAAGTGAGGCTACTACCTCTATTTTACAAGCTCCAACTTTTTGAGGGCACCAACTCTCTAGTTTCTCTAGAACTGACTAGAAGGAAGCACCAACTTTCTGAGTGTTCCAACATCGACTGAATGGAAGCACCTACTTCCACTTATACAAGCACCAACTTGCATACATAAAACTCTTTGTTTTCCCAAGCACCACCCTGCCACCTTGTTTTCTAGATACAACTACATGGAAGCTACAAATCCCAATATTCAAGCACCGACTCGAATATCAAAGGACCAAAGTCCTCCTTAGGACCACCCTTCCTCCCTGATTATGCATAATTGATTGACAAACAAACAATACAGGTATTTCAATTATTACCCCTTATTCACTGTTCTGCAATTCTTCTCTGGCTCAAAAATTGTTCTGTAGTTCTTCTTTGCTACATGATATTATGCTATTCTTCTCTTGCTTCTTTCTATTCGGCGATTTTTACTCATCTCCGAGTTTTATCTCATGCTCTGCATTATTTCATTTTACCCTTCTTACAGTTCATCTCATTATTTCGGTTAGAACATCCAACCTTACACAGTCACTACATCTCTCCTTTTATACTCACCAACCTCATCAGTTAAACCTCGAATCTCCTTGGGAAAAGACAAACATGTCTCAGCAACTGAATCACCAACTGATAAAGAACCATGATTCGATTTTGTTAACTGAATTGTAATTGATCAACTAATCTGTGAAGTGCAACAATATCCCTCCGATCATATTCTTGATTAACCTGCATCGTTGGATTACCAATGATGGATCTCATGCCTACTCCATATGCACATTGGTTGTGACCACGAGCCTAATCATAATGCCTTTCGCATTTCACATTTCGACAATCCTGTGTCGAAGGGTCTCGACACTCCAAGTTGTGATTGCCGAAAAAGAGCTTAGCTCCACTAGCTCCACCTTCTCATATGATCACCGATGGTGACCATAGCCTACACACAAAGGCATTTTCGCATTTCGCATTTCCGCAATCTAGAGGTGAAGAGTCTTGACTCTTCATGTTGTGATCTCTGAAAAGAGGCTTAGCTCCACTAGCTCCTCCCTCTCACATGACCACTGGCGGTGACCTGGTGCTTATCCACAAAGCGCTTCATAGTTCACAAATTCAGGAATCCTGTGGTGAAGAGTCTTGACTCTTCATGTTGCGATCGTCGAAATGGAGCTTAGCTCCTCTAGCTCCGTCCCCTTACATGACCACCGACGATGACCACAGGCTGCGCCAAAAGGTGCTTCACGATTTTGCGTTTCAACATTATTGTCGTGGGTGTCCTTGACACCTCAAACTCCTGGTATTTGAAACTTCGAAATGGAGTCAGATCAATGGTCCAAAATCTTGATGATTCGACAGTCCAAATCTTTTCATGATCTCGCATATCGTGATTCCTATGATGAAGGGTCTCGACACTCCAATTTGCGATCCTCGAAATGGAGCTTATAAATTAGTTCCTTCCCTTAAGGCTTCGACGATGTGACCTTGTCTATGACCATGGGCCAGACCTTGTCGTGATTTCACATATTGCGAGTTGCAAGGTTAGAGCATTTTCTTCCTTTGACTTTCTAGTCAGTGAAAAGTTAATCCCTCGCCACAAGTCCCTCTTGGATCAACGTTCAAGATCTTATCGCGATTTCACAACTTCACAGGCCTTCGTCATGCCTGATCAACGGTCCATGATCTCCCTTTGATCAACGAATTAGATTAAGTCGTGGTTTCACATTTCGTGATTTCATAGGATAGAGCACCTCCTTTATTTGAATTTCTAGTCAGCGAAATGCCAATTGCTCACCATGTGCCCTCTGCATCCAATGTTCCACAACATACCTTGATCCAAAGGTCCAGATCAATTCTCAAGATTTTACATATCGTAAGTTCCCACACCATGTTGTGTTGACTCATCCAATGTGCAGGTCAGCGAAATTCTAGTCGCTTGCCACGTGTCCTTCTTGAAGATGGATGGTCCTCCAGCTTTCAAGATTTTGTAGGCCCGCTTCATCTTGCACATGAATACTGTGCTCCTTCTAATGGATCCAACTATGGTTGGTATTCGGGCTCAGATATGACGCCTGAGATCTATTTTCTTCTACTGTGCACTCCTCCTATCTGAATTCAGATCTGACGGTCATCGGGAATTATGAATGGTATCCAACGATCATTGTTTCTCTTCACTGTTGATCTTTCCATTGTCATGCCATTATCGCTATGCTATTGATCGTGTTGATCTTTTCCATCAATGACAAAACACACATACTCTACCTCTATCTGAAAACATGCCAACAGTTTTCAAGCCTGTGGTTTGAAGAGGCGAGTTTCCAGGCCCGTGGACTAAAGAAGCAGGTTGTCATGCCTGTAAGAAACTCCCTCAAGGTGAGAGAGGTTGTCGGTGAAGTGATTTTCCCAAAGGGATCCCATCGACATCTATAGTGCTCTGAGAATTCCTGTCTCTCAGGTTGATGAAGCCCTGGAAGGGAAATGGGGCAGCCAAAGGATTATTGAGAAGAGAAGGGGCACACTTCCTAGGGTGGGACATGCATGTGTGGAATGAGAGGTTGTACGTTGTTAATGTGAGTTGGAACTTGGGATAAAATCCTTCATGTTGATTGTGCAACTTGTTGTTGTCTCAACCTAGTCTAGGAATCCTTTTACCTGAGTGGAGTTTAGTCCTAGCTCGTGGGTGACCCACTACTGAGAGTGATGAGCAATGTGTTCTAAGGCTGGGAGGTTCATGGAAGGTTTGCACACATTTGGTGGTATTCTATAAAAATATAAGTATCAATTATGTGCTCAATTGTATGTCATGCATTTGTACATATATTATATTTATGAGTATTTCCTGTATATGTTGTATGTATAGGCTTACCGTTACTTCTGCATTAATCTATGTATTATCAGAGTGTAATTTTCTGGTTAATCTTTATATGTATGATGTTCCGCAAGAGTTTCTTTGTGGCATAGCCCAGCAGGTCTATAGCTGGGTATTCTACAATTTGGTATCACATATTAGTAAAAGTGTTTTATGGAGTAGCATGGCCCGACTTGGGTGATTGGGGATGCTACAATATGGTATCAGACCTCCAGTTTTCAACATTGAGCCTGGATGGGCCATGTAAGTGTCAATTGAAGAAAAAAATTCACAGGGAATTAAACTTACATAGTTCCAGAAGGGCACTGAGGGAACACCTTGACTGTGTTCAAAAGCTCATGAAGTTTTAAGGTTTGAGAAAGCCAACAAAGAAAAGAAACCACAACAATTGTGGTTCAAAGGCCAAAATTTTATATTTGGACCAATGGATATGTTCAAGAAAAGACATATCTCTCATAGTCATCGGATCTGGAGAAGGTGCACAGTCGTTAAGCACCAAATTTCTTCGGACTTCGCCCCTCCAGATGTTTTAAACTTTTGTCGAGAAAGAGGAAAAATATCTGAAGCTCCAAAGTACTGGAGTGAACCCACACCGTAGATCATTTGAGAGAAGGTGGATCATTGGATCCCTCAAGTGGTTCGACAGTTTGACATTCGGGGAAATCAAGTTGTGGTTGCACGGAGTGGGTGTAATGTACCCCAAATTTCCCAAATAAAAAAAATATTATTAGGGGACATTAAATTTCTTTGACTCTTCAATAATTGATTGTGACACAAAGATAATCCATTAGACATATCTTTATTCCTTTATTGTATGCATAGCATAGTTATCATCGTTATTGGATTAGAGTCATACACTCATTTGAAATTAAGGAAGTTGTGACTAGGGCTATGCTATCCCTTAGCATAACTACCATGTCTATGTCAAATAATCCTATCTAAAAAACAATGCGTAAGAGACTATAGACTATAAAATGTCATATAGTCTATCCATAACCTTAATACTAGTCATAACAATATGCATCATGTACCCTGCAGAATTTCATGTGGATACCATAACACTGTCACTATCCATATCAATATATATATGTACATATAGTATACCATATAAAACTATCATATGGATTCCATACACTAACACTGTCCACATCATTATATTTATATATATATATATATATATATATATATATATACATGTAATACTAACATTAGCTACAACAATATATACATTGTCCAACATACCAATTGTTATATGGATAACAAAAACTAATACTATCCACACTTATATGTATATCGAATAACATATAGTGTATTATGTGGATACCATAACACATGTGACTTTTAGTATAACAATGTACCTATATTTTAACATATAGATTAATATGTGGATAGCATAACGTCGTATGCCCCTTTGTATAGTGTTGCGAACCTATACCATAACAAAATGTTTGTAACCCTACCCAACTAGTGACATGGCTCAACATTGAATAGGTTTGAAACCGTTTTAATGGAGGATGTTAGATCTGGACCTGTGGGTATTTACTTCTGGCCATTTCATTAATGGGGAGGCTTGTATCGTACCTCCCAGACATGACCCTTATGAAACCGTGTGTAATGCGAACTCGCCATCTCCATGGCTTCACATGGTAGAGGGGTGGTGTGTACCTACCATGTTTACTCCTCTATGAGGCCTTCGAGAAAACCTTCATTCATTTCTTTCCCCCCTTTGGTCCTATAACAAGTTTGTCTCTGCGTTTGCAACATGAACTATGCACATTAGGGAGGTTCAACTCTTTGGTCCTATAACACGTTTTGTCTCTGCATTTGCAACACACCCTATGCGCCTTGGTGAGGTTAGACTCCTTGGTTCTGTAACAGTTTTGTCTCTGTGTTTGCAACATGACCTATTCCCTTTGGTGTGGTTTGGCTTGTTTGGTTCTATAGCAAGTGTTTTGGTCCCCGTGTTGAAACAAGACTAGTGCACGATGAAGAAAAACCACAATGCATATTCAGGGTTCTCTGCGCACCAAGGTAAGTAACGATTTAGTTATTCAAGAGCTCTATGTGAAGTATTTCATGAATAAATCCTATGTTCGATGCAATGTAGAACTATGTTTGAGAATTTACAAGTATTATCGTTGCGCCTCCGTATGTATTTTCCTCCCAGAGTCCCTCTGTGTTTACAGTTACGAGACTGGAGGTATTAATTTTTCCTCGGTTGACTATTGTTCTTATGCCCCATACTGGTTATGGTTTTTTCGTGGCTTGAAATGTTTTAAGGGTCGAACCCTGGTCTGTCTCCTTCCACTGTTATAACCCTACTAGCTCTAGAACTCGTCCTAAGAATCCTGAGACTTACTATGTTGATTGTTATTATCCCGACTTGTCTAATATAAAACTTCGTAGGGGATTTTCATATTTACCATTTACGCATATATATATATTAACCTTCTGTGGGAAATTCCTCAAATTACATTCTAGGTAGTATCAATCCTCTGTGGGAATTTCATAGATTTCATTCGATGTAGTTAGAAATAATATATATATGTGGCAATACGAATCCTCTGTTCGTAAATTCTATTTTGTGTGTGTGTNATAATAAACCCTCTAGAAATTCGTAATTTACTTCCTATGTATACATATAGCGATAATATATACGAAAAAATCGATCCTCTGTGGGAGCTCTGTAAATTTTGTCCTGTGTAAAATTATAAATAGCAGTGTAAATCCCTCTATGGGAATTCGTAATTACACTATGTTTAACATATATAAACACTATGTAAATCATAACTTATGCTTTGTGTATGCAATAACGTTATTTACCCTCTGTGGGGATTCATAATTGTGCTCTGTGTAATTATATTAACACTATGAGGAAGTCGTAATTTATTCTCTGTGTATTTACATTACCACTCCATGGAACTCGTAATTTATACTCTGCATAAATATATATAGAACTCTTAATCCTTCGTAGGAATTGCAGATTTACACTCTATGTAAATAATTGTAGCAGTGTTAATTCTCTGTGGAATTTGTAAATCTACGTTCTGTTTTATAAGTGAAGAATTATGCACAGTTACATTAAATTAATGATGGGCCCCTGATTTGTTTTGCGAGGGTACCCATCAACCAATATTGGGTCCACTCCTCGTCCTCTTGGATTGTAGACAGATTGTCGCACAACACAAGTGGCGATTTGGTTCTTCGTCGCACTCAAGCTAAGTATTTCCTTGACTTATTCTTTATACTTAATTTCCATAGAATGAAATGATAGCATAGATTACTAAACCATCATTTTTCTCATTTTGCAGTTTTATGCAATCAAGGAAAGCGGATCCAAGAAAACCTCTTGCTTGAAAGGTATTCGAGTTCTGATCTAGGCATACATATTTTATGGATCCTTCTTAGATTTTGTCTACAATACACGTGGTAATGGGGTCTTTGGCCTATGGTACTCCACTGTAATATTTGAACCATGCTCTATTGAATAAACATGTTGTTCTGTAAATACTTTGAACACGGTTCATTTGAAAGTGACAACTATTTTTGCAAAACACTTGTAGACTACTGAACCATTATTTTTCTATGATGATAGATAATATAAAGAATGTATGTGGATTGTTATTCATTCTGTCTATTCTCTATGGTATTTGTACATATTTGAATAGTAATTTCAACATTTATATAATTCAATGGTCAGTAGGAATATAACAATAGTTTTATCATTCCTTTATGCATGAACACATATATGTATATACAGTCATTTATATATATAATGGTCAATAGGAGTATACTATAGTTCTATCATTTCTTTTTTGCATGAACACACACACACACACACACACACACACACACACACACACATAGAGTCATATATATATATGATCACTACGAATATACAATAGTTCTATCATTTATTTTGCATGAACACACACACACACACACACACACACATATATATATATACAGTCTTTTATAAATCTGTATAACCATATTTAATGATTAATAGGAACATACAATAGTTCTGCTATTTCTGTATGGATGAGCACACACACACACACACACACATATTTACGATCATCACGTTTCAATTAAAACAATATAGTATCCTTTAACTATATTAAACCATCGCATTCCTAACCAATAATAATCAAACATAATATTGACAAAGAATTCAAGTCAAGATACATATCTAAAACTTGATGTTGGAATACAAATGGAACAACCATGTTCCACCCAACCATAGAATAGAACAACCAAGTTTGCTTTCCCTGTTCACCCCCTAGCCTGACCATGAGTCCATAAGGGAAAAATGTATGATCCTCCTTAGCTACAGTCACCATCCACAGATTAGAAATTCCTTTGCCTCACACTAACAGTGTTCATAATAGAAAATAGTTTCTTTTCTCCAACATACTAAGCAGCGTCCTGCCTCCTCCATATGTTGTTTTTATATGCATCTTATGCCTAGGTCTTTCCTTCCCTCCTTGGGAAATTCACAGCTTTACAAATCCTTGATTTTTAGGGGCTACTAGTGGTAAAATTCCACATTTTCCACTTGTAAAAATCATCCTTGAGGTAACTCAAACTTGTTCCCCACTCATGGAGTCATGGTCAACTATTTTCAATCTGGCTATTCCATTTGTCTTCCATCATTTAATTTATAAAAAGTTTGTCTTTCACATGTGTCAAAATAAAAAGGTTAGTTGGGAAAATCAAATCTTTTCCCAACAGTCATCAAATAATTAATTACAATAATAAAAATTCCAAATTCGGATTTGCCGTAAATGGAAAATAATTTCCAAATCCAAATTTTCCAAAAACGAAAATTTATTTCCAAGTACACTTAGAATTTAATATTCTAATATTTGAGGATATTATCATGGGTTTTTCCATAAGTCTCGAAGTCTGGCACCAATCCATACCATTCATGGTTAGGGACACATGTCCAAAGATTAGCAAGTGTTTGGAACTATGAAATTCGGTAGTTCGGGGGTGGGTTGGTGTTCAACAGCAAAATCCTCCGAAGCCAGAAGTCCCGAAGTCCCAGAGCCTCGAAGTCCCGAAGCTCCAGGGACAAATGTTCAGAAGTTCGTCATTTGGGATTTTTGAAGTGTTATATTATGAAAACCTCTGAATCCTAGAGTTATGAAGTCTCGAAGCAGCATATGTGATATGGAATGATGAAGTCACCTAGGGTGACATGGACCCACTTTACACCTGCCGCATGTCAACCTGATTCATTATTTTGACAGAATTATTGTACCAATTGTGACTTGACATGTGTCACTCATTGATGGGGCCATGTGTCACCACCTTATTGTTGATAGCGGTAATAAGTGGAACTTGGAATTTTGGAAGTTCAATATTCGGGAGAAATTGTGTAAGATATAGAAGAAACATCTGAAGCCCAAAGTTACAAAGTCGCTAAGTACCAAAGTGACATGGCCTGCTGATGTCACCTAGGGGAATGTGGACACACTCGATTCTTGCCACGTTTCATCGTGTTCCATAAATTTCAAATACTGTTCATTCCAGTTAGAACATGACACATGTCACCCGTCATATTGGGCCACGTGTTCTCTCCTTATTTATTCCACGTATCACCCCCCTGGTGCATGGTTGCTAATGAGACTTTGGAAGTTTGAAGAATTCGTCATTCGGGGGTATGAGTGTATGTTGTTGCAATATCTTCTGAAGACAAATCTTTGGAGCCTAGGAGCACCGAATTAATACGCTCATTTGACGTTCAAGTATTTTTTCATGTTGTGTGGTCCAAACTTTCGAAGCTCTGAAGAAATGTCTGATCGGAACTTGGACAATTCTACATTAAGAGAAAATGAAGTGTGATGAAGGAGAAACCCCCAAAGCCTGAAATTATGGATCCCCAAAGTCCAGAAGCTCCGGATAAGCACACATCATCTAAGTTCTTGGTCATATCCTTGGTCCTATGTGACTTCATTCGAAATAAAAGGGGGCTAGTGCCTGAATTGATGTTTTCAAAGATAGAAGAAGGCTAGAAGAGGAAAATTTGTGGGGGTTCCTATTTGTACATATTTTCAACTGAAGAAGTAAAGAAGGATTGCAAAATTGAAGGGAGGATCCAGGAAGGATCCAAGAGCCAATTTGGCTCTGAAGAAGAAGAACAATTGTACAAAGATTACCTTCCAGGAAGGACAATTGTTTAAATATCCATAACTTACTGCTAAAAAATTAGAATTGAGCAAGGGAGAAGTCATTGGAAAGATATGGGACAACAGAACATAACTGTTCCCCCAAAAAATTGAGTTGAATAGTCAATTTCTCAGGAAATCAGAAGAAATAAATATGATATATTATTGAACCAGAATGGTTCATATTTTCATTAAATTGTTGAGACAGTTAGCTTGATAAATTTTTGTTGGCTGCAGATTTTATAGAATTAACAACAACTATATTATATCGAGATCAAAACAGATTGCAAAGGAATGGAAGATACACAAGGTTATTATAGTCAGGAACATGATATCAGAGGGATGGATGTCCATTTGGGTATTCAAGGAACAAACTCCAATGGACATGGAGAGGGAAAGGATGAAAATATGAATATGGTAGAGACCGTTATAAATTTGCAGAAAGATTTCCAAGGTCACAAGGTTGATAATGAAAGGCTTAATAAATACAAATAATAGTAGGAGGACTTCAACATGAAGTTAATGCAGAGCCTAGATAGAATTGAAAAGAAATTGGATAAGGAGAATGGCTCGATCAAATCGAGAATTCATAGGTCTCCTAAGGAGAAAGGAAGATCAAGGAGTTCTATCAGAAATCACCATCGCTCCCATAGGAATTCCAATATGAGAGCACCCAACAACTCTAGTTCATCCCATGTTAGGAAGAATCAGAAGAGGTATGGGGTGGATGAACTACGAGGATAAATAAACAAAATCAAACCTCTTACATTCGATGGTGAGCATAAGAAGGATGAATATGTCAAGACATGGATGCTAGGCATGATGCAATATTTTCAATTACATAATTATTCTTCTCATGCTGAAGGAAGAATTGATATCTATCAACTCAAGGGAAAGGCATCCATGTGGTGGGATCATCTTGTGCAGGTGAAGCACATCAAAGAGAAAAATGTTACTTGGAAGGAATTCAAGAAGTATTTTGAAAAGAAATACTTTACTAAGAAATATTATGACAAGAAAATGAAGGATTTCTTTGAACTCAAGCTTGGGAGTATGTCCATTGATGCATATGAAAGAAGGTTTTTTTAACTATCGAAGTTTGTATACTTCATCAAGGATGAGACAGTTAATATTCATAGATATTTGACTGGGCTTCCATCTTTCACTAGTGATAAGATTCAATATGATGATCCCAAAAATTTGGAGGTGACCATAAGGTGAGATAAATTCCTATATGATCAGCAAAAAACAAGGCCAACTTTCCAAAAATATTGGGAAGACAAGAAGAAATTCAAGGTGGATCATAGGAAGAAGGGGAATAATCCACCATCCTTCAGAAACAATCGTCAAGGACAACCATCTTCTAGATAGCCTAGAATGACTGAGACAGGTGGGCAAAGGCTAAGGCAACCACCTATTCAATGTTGGGGCTATAAAGGAGATCATATGTTCGGATATTTTCATCACAGGGGTGACAAAGTGAGAGTTGTCCACAATGTACAAAAAGATGAAACAATGGAGGACATGGGAAAAAATGTACCAAGGATCTATGAAGCCTTCGACAACAACTAAGCATAATTTCAATCACACATGATTGAAATGGAAGGTATGATCAACAACCAACCCATTGCAATTTTAATTGATTCATGAGCTATTCATAGTTATATAGATCTTAATTTGGTGGAAAGATTGCATTTGCCAAGAAGAAATCATGATAAATCTTGGTTGGTGCAGTTGGCTACTGGAGCCAAGAAAAAAGTTAATGATTTGGTTAATTCATGTCCAGTGGGCATGAATGGGATGAGCACCAAGGCAGATTTGAACATATTTCCTTTAGGTTCCTATGAATTTCTAATTGGGATGGATTGGTTGGACCAAGACTATGTTGTCTTGGAATGCCATAACAAGGTATTTACCTGCTTGGATGAGGAAGGGAACCTTAGGATAGTTCAAGGAATTCCCAGGGAAGTATCTGTCAGAGAAATCTCAACAATGCATCTAAAGAAATGTTATAGAAAGGGATGCCAAATATTTGCATCTCGTATGGAAGAAACACCTAAGGATAAGGTGTCAAATATTAAATATTATGCAGTCCTAAGGGAGTTTGAGGACGTGTTTAAATAAATACCAGGATTACCCTCTAAAAGAGATATTGATTTCTCTATAAATATGATGCCTGGAGTAGCTCCAGTATTCAAGACTCCTTACAGGATGAGTACACCAGAACTGAAAGCGTTGCAAATGCAGCTTGAAGAGATTTTGAAGAAGGGATACATACACCCAAGTGTGTCACCTTGGGGTGCCCCAGTTGTATTTGTGAAGAAGAAATATGGGACATTGAGACTGTGTATTGAATTCAAGAATTTGAACAAAGTAACTGTAAATAATAACCGTCCTTTGCCAAGGATCAATGACCTCTTTGATCAGTTGAAGAATGCAAAAATATTCTCAAAGATTGATCTCAAACCAGGTTATCATCAGGTAAGAATTAAATATGAAGACATCAACAAGACTGCTATCAAAACAAGGTATGGGAATTATGAGTTCACGGTTGTGTCATTTGGGTTATCAAATGCACCAATAGTCTTCATGTTTCTATTGAATAGTGTTTTTAGAAAGTAATTAGATAAGTTTTTCATTTTATTTTTGTATGACATTCTTATATATTTCAATTCGAAAGAGGAACATGAGAAGAACTTGAAGATGGGATTACAAGTGTTAAGAGAGCATCAATTTTATGCCAAATTGAGCAAGGGCTCATTTTATCAGAACCAAATTCATTATTTGGATCATATCATATATGAGGAAGGGATCACAGTGGATTTTGAAAATATTGATGTCATTAGAAGATGGTCAACACATAGGAATGTGAAAGAAGTTAGATCCTTCATGGGTCTTCCTGGCTACTACAAAATATTTATTGTAGGATTCTCAAAGATTGCACACCCGATCACTTCCTTACAAAAGAAGGGAATGAAATTCCAGTGGTCATTGGAGTGTGAAAAAAGATTCCAACACTTGAAGTGATTATTAACCAATTCTCCAATTCTAAGGATTGTTGATCCAAATGAAGATTTCATGGTATGCACAAATGCATGCAAAGAAGGACTTGGTGGAGTCCTTATTCAGAATGGGTTTTTTGTATGATATGAATCAATAAAGTTGAAGGAACATGAAAGGAATTATGTCACTCATGATTTGGAGTTGGCATCCATAGTGCATGCCCTAAGGAAGTGGAGACACTACCTCGTGGGAAAAAGGTTTGAGCTGAGGACAGACCATAATGGTATGAAATATTTATTTGATCATCCAACTTTAAATTCCAGGAAGAGCAGATAGTTGGAATTTCTCTGTGAGTATGACTTTGATATAAAGCATATCAAAGGTAAAGAGAACAAGGTGGTTGATGCACTCAACAGGATAGTGCATGAGTTGCATTTCAAAACCATTAGCATGTACCAATCTGATTTTAAAAACATAATCTTGGAATCGGAAAATAAGATTTACAATACAAGAAATTAGTGGTAAAATTACAACAAGGAAATTTGCAGCAGAAAATTGGGGACTACAAGATGGGAATTGATGAAATTATCATGTACAGAAACAAAATTTATGTACCTAATCCTTTGGAATTGAAAATTTTTATATTGAGATAATTGCATAATGTTCCTTATGTTGGGCACCCAGGGTATCAAAAAACAATTAAAGTTGTCAAGAGCCAATATTATTGGCCAGGCATGAAGAAAGAAATTGTTGAGTACATTGCCAAATGCTAGGAGTGTCAAAAGTTAAAGGTTGAGCATAGGAACCTAGTTGGTTTGCTTCATCCATTACCCATTCCTGAGTGGAAGTGGGAAGTAGTAAAAATGGATTTCATCACCAAGCTACCCAAAACAAATAAGCATCATGATTCTATCATGGTAGTGATGGACAAGCTTACTAAAGATGCCCATTTCATTCCAGTTAAGCTCACTCACAAGGAAACTAACATTGCTGATATTTATATGAGGAAATCATCTTGATTGCATGGTATAACCAAGAAAATTGTGTCTGACAGAGACCCAAATTTTACCTCAAAGTTCTGGAAAGGTTTATTTAAAGGATTTGGAACAAATCTGAATTTTAGCACATCTTATCATCGAAAAGATGATGGGAAAATAGAGAGGGTGAACCAAGTGATTGAGGATATGTTGAGGATGTATGTTGTAATATCCTCAAATTATTAGAAAATAAATTCCAAGTTGAAATTAGAAATAAATTTCCATTTATGGAAATTCAAATTTGGAAATAAATTGTCATTTATGGAAAATCTGAATTTAGAATTTTGGATTATGTAATTATTATTTTATGATTGCTGGGAAAAGTTTTGATTTTCCCAACTTTCCTCTTTTGATGGACACATGTATGAGACAAAAGTTTTTAATAAATTAAACGTTGGAAGACAAATGGAACAACCAGATTAAAAATAGTTGACAATGACTCCATGAGTGGGGAACAGATTTGAGTTAACACGGAGCTGATTTTTACAAGTGGTAGAAGTTGAGTTTATTCACTAGCAGCCCCTAAAAATCAGGGATTTGTAAATCTATGAAGTTCCCCAAGGAGGGAAAGGAATGGAAATTCCTAGGAACAAGATAAATACAACATATGTGGGAGGTAGGACACTGCTTAGTATGTTGAGGAACGAGAACTATTTTTTCTATTATGAACACATCTGGTGTGAGGAAAAACATTTTTCTTAACTGTTGAAGGTGACAGTGGCTAAGGAGTGTGACTCAGTTTGTCCTTATGGAGTCATGGTCAGGCTAGGGGGTGATCAGAACAAGAAATCATTTTTTTTTTGTTTCTATAGTTCGGTGGAACATGGTTGTTCCATTTGTTTCCCAACACCAGTCTTCGGATATGTATCTTAGATATGTACTTATATTGTTGATGTTGTACAATTGATTCTATGTTTTATATTTCAATCCTTATAAATTAGAATCTATTAAGTGGACTGTATAGCCGTGTTAGATTTGTGGCTTGCTAGTGTGTAAGAGTACATGTAGTGACGTTTATCTGAAGTATTATAGTTTTGTGTGTGTGTGTGTGTGTGTGTGTGTGTGTGTGTGTGTGTGTGTGTGTATAACCGTTTATATGTGCCTATTGGACATGATAAATTATTTCTTTGATTATTGTTCATTTACTGTAAACAAAAATCAAAATACTTCAGAATGAAAAGTATCAATAGACTGTATTGAAATTTCTACTAATATTTTGAGTATAGGGGAAAAGAATAAAAGTCCCAAACAATTTATTTTATCTATTATCATAGAAATATATATCATATAGTAGATCGTAGAATGTTTGAGAAAAATACAATTATTACATTCAATAGGTTGCTGACCAAAATATTACAACTTGGGTTTTCCATAGATCCAAGAACTCCATTACTATTCTAAATAGAGTTTTAGAAACTCTACATAAAACTGTCTGTAACTAAAGTGAGTGCACAAATGGACCAGTGGAAGGAAAAATATGCAACCTTGTTACACATTATTTTCATCACCCCTATGGATTTCAATGATGTAAACCTATCCTTTGTCTTTAGAAGGATCAATTGCCTTAATCCCTAAAGAAGAATGAAGATACATTTTCCCAAAGAGATGAAATTATACTTTTCCTTTGCCAAAAACCTTAGAAGAAGGGATCGTCTCACATTTCTTAGTGTTGAGGGTGTGATGATCTAGGATCATCACATTTTGAACCATAGTGGCCTATGACGTCGTCGCAGTTTGATCAGTGTTAAGGGTGTGACGATTTTTGTACGAAGGAAAAAAAGGAATTTCTCGAAAGTTCTAGAATAGAATCTTCAAGGGTGAGGTGGCCTATGATTGGTTTGGATATGAGTCACATCCCTGATCTCATGGGATCATCCTAACCTCCTCACCCTATCCTTTTCATCCTATAAAAGGAGAGGAGTTCTCATGGGGAAAGTTGGATTGAGTTGGCTAGCTCTTGGTGTAAGCTTGAGTAATTTTTGTAGATTTGGGATTTTCTTTGTCAAGATAGATTGTTGGTCTCAGAATCTGTGGAGTAATAAGTGTGTGGGAAGAAAGGGACTATTGGAAGGGACCTTAAAACATGAAGGCATCGATTGTATTCTCCTTTTCATATTTATAATACAGTAATATATTTCTTTCCCATAAAATTGGTCTTATTTTATTATATGACTCATTGATCACATACATAGGTTTTTTTGAGTATACACTTTTGCTTTCACTTCGTTGGCTTGGAATGGAGTGAGGATGACACTAGTGAGGACAAATGACATTTAAAAGGTATGTCATTTATCTCTTGTTAATTAGTATGTTTGATAATTAAAAAATAGGGAAAGTTTTATATTATGTCTGTTGGAATTACTAAGACAATTGANGGGGGGGGGGGGTGAATCAATTGTTACTGTGCTTGATAAATTTTATGCCTATTAAATTATTATTAACCTTCTCTAAGTGATCATCAAGATTATGCAAGACATGAACAATAGAAATAACAAACATCAATCACATATATGATATACACAGAGACATATATTCACAAGGAAACCCATAAAGGGATAAAACCTCTTCTTCTTCGAATGATAAGAAGTATTTTAAGTTATGTACATCATATTTCTTTGAGAACCAACTCAAAATGAGGCTTAAACCTCTTCTTTAACTAGCTACAACTTGCTGAGAGAACCAACTCTCTGGTTTCTCTAGCACCCACTAGAAGGAAGCACCAACTGGATGGAAGCACCAAATTCCAGTCACATAGGAACCAGCCTGTATAACAGAGAACAATGGTTCTCCCTTGCACCACCCTATCACCCTGTTTTTTCTGGCTGCAACTTGATGGAAGCTACAACTCCCTGTGTTCAAGAACCCACTTGAAACTCTAAGGACAATCGTCCTCCCTAGCACTGCCCTACCACTCTGATATATAAAAATTTACTTACTTGAACTGTCTCTGATATGATCTTTTACAGCTCCATGTTTCCTCTACTTACTTCAACTTCTATGCTTTGTTCTTCTTATGCACATGACGCTGCTTTGTTCATCTTATCTTCTCAATTTTATGCTCTATGTTGCCTCTCCATTCTTTGCACTACATCTCTGATCTCCACTTCTGATACTGCACAACTTCTACTCCTACTCACATGCATCGCCTTCGACAAATCACACTATACTCTTTGTTCTACATATATTTTGCATGTCGAGTCCTCTGCCTGATCATCATTCGAAATATTTGTCTTCCCTAGTGATTATCCTGAATCTATTCATCATTAGTGGTCGTTATCCTGAGATTCTTTGGCTTCTCTGGAAGTTATCCTGAATCTGTTCATCATCAATAGTCATTATCCTTAGATTCTCTAGCTTCTTTGGCAGTCACAACTCTTCATCTTCTCTGGCGGTTACAGTCATTCATTTTGGCTTCTTTGGCAGTCACAACTCTTCGTCTTCTCTAGAAGTTACAGTCATTCATTTTGGCTTCTTTGGCTTCTAATCCCCTTCCTTCATGTGACCATCGGTGGTGATCAAACACCTATTCAAAAGGTGCTTCCTGAACTCGTTCTTGTGAGCGCTATCTTCGTTTCCTAATATGACCTTGGGTGATGGTCTCTTGTGCCCACGTGATTGTGGGCACGAGCTCTCATCATGTTATCTCCCTATCACATGTGACCTCGGGCTACGTCCTTGCATAAGAGAATGACTACGAGCACATTCAAGAGTGGTTTCAGATCAACCAATTTTCTCCCTGTAATACACCTCCAGTTGCCATGTACCCCTTCTCTGATACCATGGCTTCAATTGTGGCCTGCCCTCCGAAAATTAACTTACGAGCAACTTCTGATCCCACAATCAGGTTTGATCATCGATATCGCGGTCTCTTACAGATTCCCTAGATCAACGACTCTGATCTATTGTCTTTTCCTACCTTCTTTTCTCCATCCACGCGCGATCCTTAGTCTCAATGACCAAGTGACATGTGGCCCTCAAACCAACGAACGAGATCGATTTCTCCTTTCGGGATTTGAGAGTCTCAATTCTCAAAATTTGCTTGCTTCCAGAGAATTTCACCTAGATTCCATGATCTAACAACGCGTGGTATTCTCTAATCAACGGTCACAATCCCTTCGAGTATTCGTGGTTCAAAAATCTCAACTTTCCAACCTTTCAACCTTCCTTTACTTTTTCCTGGAGCTGACAATCCACTTACGCGTGTCCCTTTCGGCTCAACGATCACGATCCTTTCACGTCTTCAGACTTCAGAATTATCAAGTCTCAACTGGAAATACTTGAAGTGATATTTCTCTGAAATCTCATCTCAGCTGACACATACTTCCCTTGACGATCAACGGTCGATATTTTTCTTTAGCAATTTTCACGTTCTCCCCATCCACAAACTTCCGAAGTTGTGGATCTCGTGCCACCTGTCCTCCTCGATGATGGATGGACCCAAACCACTTTGGGACTTTGGAAATTTGGGCAAGTCCTAGTGGTAAATTTCTCGAAGTAAAACTCTGGGAGTGACGTCACTTGATGATGTGTCATGAGCCTAGTAGTTGCCATGTGTCACTCGGATTTGTGATTTGCACGTACCTAAAATTCCAAATCAACTTGACACTTTTCATTGTCTGATTGCACCACGTGTCCTTGCTGAGGTGGTCTGTTGATGTGGGTGAGACGTGTAGGCAGTGTAGTGGAGTGTGGAGGCAGAGTGCGGTAGTGGAGTGTGAGTGGTTTGGCGGTTTTCTTGGAAGGGGGGTTAGGTGGTAAGTGGTAATGAGTGAGGGGGGTCCGAGTTGATAGGAAGGTGACATGTATGAGGGTCCCACATAGAAAATACCACCAGCTCGGACCCCCCCCATGGTTAAAGGCAAAAATATCGAGGGGGTCTGATATGCCCTGTCAATCGTAGATCTAAGTCTCTGATTCTCGGCCACTGAGATTAGTGCACCATTTTCCTAAATTATCCTCTCCTTCCACTTTAGAATGATATGATGACTGGAATTCACTTAAGATGGTCCAACAACTGACGGGTATTCGGATAATCAAATTCTCAACCGTTTTTCCCTGCTTATCCTATTCTTCCATTAATTCAATCTGACATTTGTTGGTCCTCTGGATCGGTGATCCAATGACCATTGTCACTCTTCCTCCTGATATTATGATCTCTCCGAATTAGACGATTTTCTAAGAGTCCACGGGTCTTCGACCTTTGATCCTCCTATGATTCCAACTCTTGGACCTTGTCTGCACTTCTGGAAACCGCTATCTCTTCCGATCTTTCTCATCTTCTTCTCTCTCGATGTTTTTTGGTCTTTCCATCAATGAAAAGCACACTCTTCCCGTAATCATGCCAAAAATACCCCCCTTTGGCATTGATGGAAACCCTGAAAGGTTGCACTATTTTTCTTAGACCTTCAACTGTAGCATACAGACAACACCTTTTTCTCCCCCTTTGACATCAATGTCAAAGAAAACAGAGAGTGACTCTGTGATCCCCCTGATCAGATATACTAGGAGCACTCTCCCCTTGATTAGATAGACTATTTTAACTTGATAATAGGGTCATGCCCAACTTCTGGCATAGATACTCAAACTGAGATTTTGCAAGCGGTTTAGAGAAGATATCAACAATTTGATCTTTGGATGGAATATAATGGAGAGAAACAATAGTGTTGGTCACATGTTCCCTCAAGAAGTGATAATTGATGGGTATATTCTTGGTCTTGGAGTGAAATAGAGGATTCTTTGACACACTAATTGCTCTAATATTATCACAATGAATTGGGATCGGTGCAGTATATTTTACCTCCAAGTCTGCAAGTGTATGAATAATACACAATACTTGGGTACAACAAGTAGCAACTGCAATGTATTCAACTTTTGTAGTTGATAAGGAAATGGAACCTTGCTTCTTGCTCAACCATGCTACATGGGAATCTCCTAAGAAGAATGCACCTCCGCTCATGCTTTTCCTTTCATCCACACAGTTAACCCAATCAACATCTGAAGAGACTAATAGTTGAAAATTCTGATTCCTAGGATACCATAGACCATAGTTCATTGTTCCTTTCAAGTATCTGAGTATTCTTTTGACAACTAACAAATGACTATGTTTAGGTGCATCCTGATACCTTCCTACCATTCCAACAACTTGTATTATGTCTGGATGGGATGTTGTGATGTACAATAGGTTGCCTATCATAGACCTATATGAACTCTGGTCAACATCTCGCGAGTCATCATCTTTGCTTAACTTGCATCCAATGACCATAGGTGTGCTCATAGGTGTAGAATCTTCCATTTGAAACCTTTTTAACATTTCTCTTAGATATTTTTCCTGAGAAATAAATATTCCTTCAGACCTTTGAGTAATTTGCAGACCAAGAAAAAATGGCAGTTCCCCTATCATAGACATTTCAAATTCAGACTGCATAGTAGAATCAACCATTGTACCAATGAAGAATTATTACTTTCGAAGATGATGTCATCGACATAGACCAACACAATTAGGAAATAATTATCCTTTGTTTTGATATATATATATATATTGTTGTCAATTGTTCCTCTCTTGAAACTGTTGTCTTGAAGATACTTATCCAGTCTGTAGTACCAAGCATGAGGATCTTGTTTCAACCCATAAAAGGATTTCTTCATCTTGCAAACAAAGTCAGGGTTATCTGACAGTTGGAAACCATTTGGTTGTTCCATATAGACTTCTTCTTTTATATATCCATTTAGAAAATCTGACTTGACATCCATTTGATAGACTTTAAACTGTTTATGACAAGCATAGGCAAGAAACATTCTAATATCTTCTAATCTTGCTACGGGCACAAATGTTTCATCAAAATCTAGTCCTTCTATTTGAGCATATCCTTTGCATACCAATCTAACCTTATTTATTACAATATTTCCTTGCTCATTCATCTTATTTTTGTAGACCCATTTGGATCCTACTACATTTTTATTTGTTGGTGTAGGAACGAGTTCCGAAGTGTCATTATTTTCAATCTGGTCCAGTTCCTCACTCATTGATTTTAACCAATTTACGTCTTTACTGGCTTCATTAAAGTTTTTGGGTTCCACCATGGATATGAAGGATATATGTGATTTCTTGGTGTCTTTGATTATCATTCTCCTGGTTTGTACACCTTGTCTTTCTCACCAATTATTTGACTCTCAGGATGATAATTTTGAGTAATTTTGGAGGAAGGATTTGATGTTGTGTGTTGATTTGCGTATGCCTGAGTATTTGTATCTTCATTTGACTCATAGTCTTATTTTTCTGATTCTAGGACCTGTTCATCTTCAACTTCAACTATATCCTCTGTTGTTGATTCAATATTGCTCACCTCTCTTACTGGGACTCCTTCATCAACTTTTATGTCAATGCAATCAACCAATTTATGAAGCCTCTTATTATAGAATCTATATCCTTTATTGTTTGTAGTATACCCTAAGAAGATGTGTTCATCATCCCTGTCATCATACTTGCCAAGGTTTTCATTATTATTCTTTATGTAGCACTTACTCCCAAAGACTTTGAAGTGTTTGATAGAAGCAGGTCTTCCATACTACAATTCATAAGGTGTCTTGTCACTCTGTGGTTTGAGGTGAGATTTGTTAAGAATATGGATTGATATGTGTATTGCTTCTACCCAATAGGTTTGAACAATGTTCTTCTTATTCATAATTGACTTGGACATTTGCTGAACTGTTTTGTTTTGCCTCTCAACTACTCCATTTTGCTGTGGAGTTCCTGGGATTGTGTATTCTCTCTTGATCCCATGTTTATCACAGAATTCCTTGAAATCACTTGACATAAATCCTCCTCCTCTGTCTGATCTTACAACCTTTAATTTTTTTCTTGTTTAATTCTCAGTTAAAGCCTTAAATATTTTAAATTTCTCAAATTCTTCAGCTTTTTCTTTGGGAAAAGAAACCCAAGTGAGTCTGGAGTAATCATCAATTATCAGCATGAAGTAGTTTTCCTTCCCTGTGCCTTTCTGTCTTGATGGTCCACATAAATCCATATGAACTAATTGGAGTGGTTTCTCTGTTGAAGTAGAGCTCTTGGATTTAAATTGTGTCCTCGTTAGCTTTCCTACTTGGAAAGATTTACACACAGAATCTTGTGGCTTTGATATTCTTGGAAGATCTTTTACTGCCTCAAGATTTTTGAGCTTGATTAAGTGGTCAAAGTTTATATGTCCAAGTCTCCTATGCCATAACCAGATTTCATCATGTTTTCTTAGATGACACTCTTCTCTATCTTATTTTAGCACATATACATTGTTATCTGTCCTTATGCCTTTAGCCACCACTTGTCCTGAGTTTACAGACTTTATCTTACAATCTTTGGAAGTGAACACCACTTCACATCCTCTGTCACACATTTGACTTACAATGAGAAAATTATGTTTTGTCCCATCTACAAGCAGAACATCGTGGGTTTTTCCTTTACCATTACTCAAACTCACCATCCCTTTACCCTTGATTTTACCTGGTTCATCATTTCCAAAGGTCACATTTCTTGTTTTTCTTTTACTTATAGACAAAAACTTATCCTTGTCTCCAGTCATGTGCTTGGAACATCCACTATCTATATACCAGGGGTGTTTTTGTTTTTGAGCTGAAAGTACTAGACCACATTTTTCACTATCTTTCTTTTTCCATGTGCTGACATTTCTAGCTAAGGGTTTTATCCTTGGATCTGCTTTGTAATTATTCAGATGGAAGTTTGTAGCTTTGTGGCCAAAGTTATGACGATTATAGCATTTGAGCTCAATGTTCATTAGGTCAAAGTGATCGGTGCATCTTTGTCTACTCATTGGCTGTTTAGTTCTATGTTGTAAAGATTGCTTGTTTCATGATCTCCTCAGTTGCATGTCTCTAAACTTAATTTGACAATTTTCAATATTATGACCAAACTTAGAGAAGTAAAACCAGTAACCATGGAAGAAATTTTGGTACCTGAAGGAAGGCCTTATTCTTGGCATTTGTTGCTCCATCTTCTAATGTCTTTGGTTTTTATTAGGGATCATCTTGTCCTTATTAGCTATTGGTGGAAGAGTATTCACATGGTCTGATTTTCTGCTGACTTGAAACTTGATCATCTTTACTGGGTCTTTGCTTTCTGGTTGTATTTTGCTTGAACTACTTACATAGCCTAAACCAGTCTTCAACAAAGGAGATATTTGTTTGCTCAGAATGTCATTTAGTTCTACATAGGATTTAATGCTTGGAATATTTTGGAGATATAATTCTTTAAACTTCCCCATCTCTTTCCTGGTTTTTACTACCTCTTCTTCAAAGTCTTCACATCTTGCCTTCTTCTCTGATAACTGTTGTTTCATAATGTACTCTATTTTCTTTGCCTCTTCTAATTCCACTTTTAGCAGGGAAAATGCTTCATCAGGTTGTTTACTATCTTTCTCGAACTGTATCAACAATTGTTTTTACCTTTTCTTCTTAAATCTGAGTCTAGCAATTTCTACTAGGGCACTGATCAGTTCTCCTTCCAAGTCAACCATGGCTTCTTCATCATTAACATCACTTCCATTTCTTTTATTATCATAATCCTCTTTTTCCATAAGAATTAAGTCATTAACCTTATTTTCACAAGAAGAATCACTATTTGTGTCTCCTGAAGAGTCATCATTGTTTACACATAAACTTTTATTTTTACCAAATCTCTTGTATTTGTACTTATTTTCACCTTCAGAGTTCTGGTCCTTCTTCTTGGGTGGACACTTAGATTTAAAGTGACCTATATTTCCACAGTTAAAAAATTTGAAGGGAAACTTGACTTGGTACTTGCCTGATCCTTTATTTAGTCTTCTCACAAATTTTGCTTCAATTTTATCAGACTCAAAATCCTCATTCTTATCTTATTTAAATGATGCTTCTCTAGAGGTGGGTTTATCCTTACTATTCCTCATTTCATAAGCAGTTAGAGTTCCTAGAAGTTGATCAATAGACAAAGTCTTAAGATCATTCAGTTCTTCTATTGCAAAAACTTTTGGATTAAATATATTTGGTAGAGATCTTAAAATCTTCAAAACTAAAAATATGTCTTCAATATTCTCACCAAGACCCTTCATGGAATTCACAAGCTCCTCAACTCTTAAGAAACATTTATTAACTATTTCATCCTCATTCATATTTATTTGTTCAAATTGTAATCTATAGGTTTGAATCTTGACATCCTTTACTTTCATAACTACTAATGAGTTTGTCCCATATCTATTTGGCAGATTCTAAGTGCATAAATTTTACAAATTCTTCTTCTGCAAGCCCACTCAGAATAACATTTATAGCCTTAGCATTGAATCTGAATTCTAGCTTGTCATCCTTATTAGCTAGTACAACTGGCTTTACATAACCAGTCTCTACCACGTCCCATACATCTACACCTAAATGCATTATGTAGGTTCTCATCCTAACTTTCCAGAAGGCAAAGTTTGTTCCATTGAATAGGGGGGGATTATTGGTTGAATTTCCTTCATGACTTGTCATGTTTAATCTTACTAATCTCCCTATAAATAAAAGGAACCTGCTTTAAGAGGGGGGGTGGGGTGAATCAATTGTTATTGTGCTTAAACAATTCTATGCCTATTAAATTATTATTAACCTTCTCCAAGTGATCATCAAGGTTATGCAAGACATGAACAATAGAAATAACAGACATCAATCACACATATGATATATAAAGAGACAAATATTCACGAGGAAACCCATAAAGGGAGAAAACCTCTTCTTCTTCGAATGATAGGAAGTCTTTTAGGTTCTGTACATCATCTTTCTTTGAGCACCAACTCAAAATGAGGCTTCAACCTCTTCCTTAACAAGATGCAACTTGCTTAGAGCACCAAATCTTTGGTTTCCTTGGCACCCACTAGATGAAAGCACCAACTCCCTGAGTGTTCCAGCACCAACTAGATGGAAGCACCAACTTCCAGTCACACATGCACCAACATGTATAACATAGAACAATGGTTCTTCCTTGCACCACCCTACCACCCTGGTTTTTCTGGCTGCAACCAGATGGAAGCTACAACTCCTTGTGTTCAAGCACCCTCTTGAAACTCTGAGGAAAACCATCCTCCCTAGCACCACCCTACCACCCTGATAGATACAACTTTAATTACTTGAACTGTCTCTGATATGATATTTTACAGCGCCATGTTTCCTTTGCTTACTTCAGCTTCTATGCTTTGTTCTGCTTTTGCACACGACGCTACTTTGTTCAACTTCTCTTCTCCATTTTATGCTCTATGATGACTCTCCATTCTCTACACTACGCCTCTGATCTCCACTTCAGATACTTCATATCTGATACTCCTATGCACATGCATCACCTCCGAAAAATCACACTATACTCTTTGTTCTACATATATTTTACATGTTGAGTCCTCTGCCTGATCATCATTCGAACTCTTTGTCTTCCCTGGAGGTTATCCTGAACATGTTCATCATTAGTGGTCATTATCCTGAGATTCTTTGGATTCTCTAATAGTCACAACTCTTCTTATTCTTTGGTATTTATCCTGAATCTGTTCATCATCAGTGGTTGTTACCCTAATATTTTATGGCTTCTCTAGAAGTCACAACTCTTCATCTTCATTGGTAGTTATAGTCAGTCATTTTGGCTTCTTTGGATTATAAGCCCCTTCCTTCACGTGACCATTGATGGTGACCAAACGCCTATTCAAAAGGCGCTTCCCAAACTCTGCCTTGTGAGAACTAGCTTCGTTTCTTGATATGACCTTGGGAAATGGTCTCTTGTGACCACGTGATTACGGGCATGATCTCTCTTCACGTTAGCCCCATGTCTCATGTGACCTCGGGCTACTTCCTTGCATAAGTGAATGATTGGGGGCGCATCCAAGAGTGGTTTTATTTCAACCTCTTTTCTCCCCACAATCCACCTCCAACTTCCATGTACCCCTTCTTCGATACCGTGGTTTCAATTGCGACCTGACCTTAGAAAATTAACTTCCAAAAAACTTCTAATCCCGCAATCAGGCTTGATTGTCGATATCACGGTCCCTGGCAGATTCCATTGATCAACGACTCCAATCTATTGTCTTTTCCTGCCTTCTTTCCTCCATCCATGTGCGATCCTTAGTCTCAACGACCAAGTAACATGTGGCCCTCCAAACCAACGGACGAGATCAATTTTCCCTTTCGGGCTTCGAGAGTCTCGATTCTCAAACTTTGCTTTCTCCCGAATAATTTCACCCAGAGTCCACGATTTAACTATGCGTGGTATTCTCAAATCAATGGTCACAATCCCTTTGGGTATTCGTGGTTCAGAAATCTCAACTTTCCAACCTTTCAACCTTCCTTTTCTTTTTCCCAGAGCTGACAATCCCCTGACGTGTGTTTCTTTTGGATCAACGGTCATGATCCTTTCACATCTTCGGACTTTGGAATTCTCAAGTCTCAACTGGAAGTCCTTGAAGTGAGATTTCTCTGAAATCTTAGATTAGCTGACACATACTCCATTTGACGATCAATGGCCGAGATTTGTCTTCGGCGATTTTCACGTCCTCCCCATCCACAAACTTTCGAAATTGTGGATCTCGCGCCACCTATCCTCCTTGACGATGGACGACCCCAAACCACTTTGGGACTTTGTAACTTTGGGCAAGTGATGGTGGTAAAGTTCCCGAAGTAAAACTCCCAGAGTGATGTCACTTACTTATATCATTTGATGACATGTCATGAGCCTAGTAGCTACCACGGGTCACTCGGAATTGTGATTTTCACGAACCTAAAATGATGAATCAACTTGTCACTTGTCATTGTCTGATTTCACCATGTTTCCTTGCTGAGGTGGTATGTTGACGTGGGTGAGACATGTAGGTAGTGTAGTAGAGTGTGGAGGCAGAGGGAGGTAGTGGAGTCTAACGTGTAGTGGGTAGTGGAGTGTGAGGTTTAGTGTTCTTGCCATCGATGAAAATCACACTCTTCCTATAAACATGCCAACAATCTCCCCCTTTGGCATTGATGGAAATCCTAAAAGGTTGCACTATTCTGCTTAGACTTTCAACTGTAGCATACAGACAACACCTTTTTCTCCCCCTTTGACATCAATGTCAAAGAAAATAGAGAGTGACTCTGTGCTCCCCCTGATCAGATATACTAGGAGCACTATCCCCCTGATCAGATAGACTATTTTAAATTTATAACAGGGTCACACTCGAATTCTGGCATAGATACTGAAACTGATCTTTTGCAAGAGGTTTAGTCAAGATATCAACAATCTGATCTTTGGATGGAATATAATGCAAAGAAACAACAGTGTTGGTCACATGTTCCCTCAAGAAGTGATACTTGATGGGTAAATGCTAGGTCTGGTTTTGAAATACAAGATTCTTTGACACACTAATTTCACTAGTATTATCACAGTGAATTGGAATCAGTGCAGTATATTTTACCTCCAAGTCTGCAAGTGTCTAAATCATCTACAATACTTGGGTACAACAAGTGGCAGCTGCAATGTATTCATATTTTGTAGTTGATAAGGAAATGGAACCTTGCTTCTTGCTCAACCATGCTACAAGGGAATATTTTAAGAAGAATTCACCTCCACTCATGCTTTTCCTTTCACCCACGCAGTTAGCCCAATCAACATCTGAATAGACTGATAGTTGAAAATTCTGATTCCTAGGATACCATAGGCCATAGTTCATTGTTCCTTTCAAGTATCTGAATATTCTTTTGACAACTAACAAATGAATATTTTTAGGTGCAGCCTGATACCTTCCTACCATTCCAACAACATGCATTATGTTTGTCAGGATGTTGTGCATTAGCCTAGGAAAGAAACATTCTAATAGCTTTGAATCTTGCTATGGGCGCAAATGTTTCATCAAAATCCAGTCCTTCTATTTGAGCCTATCCTTTGAAGACCAATATAGCATTATTTCTTACAATATTTCCTTTCTCATTCATCTTATTTTTCTAGACCCATTTGGATCCTATTACATTTTTATTTGTTGGCCTAGGAACGAGTTCCCAAGTGTCATTCTTTTCAATCTGGTCCAGTTCCTCATTCATTGATTTTAACCAATCTATGTCTTTATTAGATTCATTAAATTTCTTTGGTTCCACCATGGATATGAAGGCTATATGTGATTTCTCGGTGTCTTTGATTATCCTTCTCTTGGTTTGTGCACCTTTTTCTTTCTCACCAATTATTTGACTCTCAGGATGATTCTTTTGAGTAATTCTGGAGGAAGGATTTGATGTTGTCTGCTGATTTGAGTCTGCCTGAGTATTTGTATCTTCATCTGACTCAGATTCTTCCTTTTCTGATTCTTGGACCTGTTCATCTTCAACTTCAACTATATCCTCTGTTGTTGATTCAATATTGCTCACCTCTCTTACTGGGACTCGTTCATCAATTTTCATGTCAATGCAATCAAATAATTTATGCAGCCTCTTATTATATCATTTGTATCCTTTACTATTTGTATCATACCCTAAGAAGATGCCTTCATCAGCCTTGTCATCATACTTGCCAAGGTTTTCATTAGTATTCTTTATGTAGCACTTACTCCCAAAGACTTTGAAGTGCTTGATAGAAGCAGGTCTTCCATACCACAGTTCATAAGGTGTCTTGTCACTGTGTGGTCTGAGGTGAGGTGTGTTAAGAATATGGATTGATCTATGTATTTATTCTACCCAGTAGGTTTGACCAATGTTCTTCGCATTCATCATTGACCTAGCCATTTGCTGAACTATTCTATTTTGCCTCTCAACTACTCCATTTTGTTGTGGAGTTCTTGGGATTGTGTATTCTCTCTTGATCCCATGTTGATCACGGAATTCCTTGAAATCACTTGACATAAATTCTCATCCTTTTTTTGATCTTACAACCTTTAATTTGTTGCCTGTTTGATTCTCAGTTTAAACCTTAAATATTTTAAATTTCTCAAATGATTCATCTTTTTCTTTGAGAAAAGAAACCCAAGTGAGTCTGGAGTAATCATCAATGATCAACATGAAGTAGTTTTCCTTCCCTATTCCTTCCTGTCTTGATGGTCCACATAAATCCATATGAACTAATTGGAGTGGTTTATGTGTTGAAGTAGAGCTCTTGGATTTAAACTATGTCCTGGTTAGCTTTTCTACTTGGCAGGGTTTACATACAAAATCTTGTGGCTTTGATATTCTTAGAAGATCTTTTACTTCCTCAATATTTTTGATCTTGATTAAGTGGTCAAAGTTTAGATGTCCAAGTCTCCTATGCCATAACCATATTTGATTAGATGACACTCTTCTCTATCTTCTTTCAACACATATACATTATTATCAGTCCTTATGCCTTTAGCCACCACTTGTCCTGAGTTTACAGACTTTATCTTACAATCTTTGGAAGTGAACACCACTTCACATCCTCTGTCACACATTTGACTTACACTGAGAAAATTATGTTTCAGCCCATCTGCAAGAAGAACATCCTGGGATTTTCCTTTACCATTACTCAAACTCACCATCCATTTACCCTTGATTTTACCTGGTTCATCATTTCCAAAGGTCACATTTCCTATTTTTCTTTTACTTATAGACAAAAACTTATCCTTGTCTCTAGTCATGTGCTTGGAGCATCCACTATCTATATATCGATGGTCTTTTGTTTTTTGAGCTGAAAGTACTAGACCACATTTTTCACTATCTTTATTTTTCCATGTGTCAGCATTTCTAGCTAAGGGTTTTATCCTTAGATCTACTTTGTAATTATTTAGATGGAAGTTTGCATCTTTGTGGCCGAAGTTATGACATTTATAAAATTCGAGCTCAACGTCCAATATGTCAAAGTGAGTGGTGCAGCTTTGTCTACTCATTGGTTTTTTAGTTCTATGTGGAAAATATTGTTTGTTTCTTCATCTCCTTAGTTGCATGTCTCTAAACTTAATTTGACAATTTCCAATCTTATGATCAAAATTACAGCAGTAAAAACAATGACCATGGAAGAAATTTTGGTACCTAAAGGATGGACTTCTTCTTGGAATTTGTTGCTACATCTTCTGATGTATTTGTTTTTTATCAGGGATCATCTTGTCCTTATTAGCTGTTGGTGGCAGAGTATTCACATGGTCTGATTGTCTGCTAACTTAGAACTTGATCATCTTTAATGGCTCTTTTCTTTTTGGTTGTTTGTTGCTTGAACCACTTACATAGACTAAACTAGTCTTCAACAAAGGATATCTCTGTTTTCTTAGAATGTTATTTAGTTCTACTAAGTCTTTAATGATTGGAATATTTTGGAGATATAATTCTTTAAACTTCTCCATCTCTTTCCTAGTTTTTACTACCTCTTCTTCCAAGGCTTCACATCTTTCCTTCTTCTCTGATAATTGTTGTTTCAGAATGTTCTCTATTTTCTTTGCCTCTTCTAATTCCACTTTTAGCAGGGAAAAGTCTTCATCGGGGTTTTTACTGTCTTTCTCGAACTGTATCAACAATTGTTTTTTCTTTGTCTTCTTAAATCTGAGTCTAGCAATTTGTTCTAGGGCACTGATTAGTTATACTTCCAAGTCAACCATGGATTCTTCATCATTAACATCACTTCCTGTGATTTTATTATCATAATCATCTTTGTCCATAAGCATAAAGTCATTAACCTTATCTTCACAAGAATAATCACTATCTGTGTCTCTTGAAGAGTCATCATTGTTTACACATAAACTTTTCTTTTTACCAAATCTCTTGGATTTGTACTTCTCTTCATCTTCAGAGTTCTTGTCCTTTTTCTTGTGTGGACACTTATATTCAAAGTGACCTATCTTTCAATAGTTAAAATGTTTGAAGGCCAACTTGCCTTGGTACTTGGCTGATCCTTTCTTTAGTCTTCTCACAAATTTTTCTTGAATTTCATCAGGCTCATAATCCTCATTCTTATATGCTTTAAATGATGCTTCTCTAGAGGTGGGTTTATCCTCACTAATCCTCATTTCATAAGTAGTTAGATTCCCTATAAGTTGATCAATATACGAAGTCTTAAGATCATTTAGTTCTTCTATTGCAGAAAATTTTGGATTAAATCTATTTGGTAGAGATCTTAAAACCTTTTGAACTAAAAATACATCTTCAATCTTCTCACCAAGACCCTTCATGGAATTCACAAGCTCCTCAAATCTTAAGAAAAAATTATTAAATGTTTCATCCTCATTCATATTTAGTTGTTCGAACTGTAATTTGTAGGTTTGAAGCTTGGCATCCTTACCTTCTCATTACCTTCATAACTACTAATGAGTTTGTCCCACATTTCTTTGGCAGATTTTAAGTGCATAACTTTTACAAATTCTGCTTCTGCAAGCCCACTCAGAATAACATTCACAGCCTTAGCATTGAAGCTGAATTCTAGTTTGTCATCTTTATTAGCTAGTACAACTGGATTTACATAACCAAACTCTACCACATCCCAAACATCTACACCTAAAGCCATTATGTAGGTTCTCATCCTAACTTTCCAGAAGGAAAAGTTTATTCCATTGAACATGGGGTCTTTATTGGTTGAATTTTCTTCATGAATTGTCATGTTTAAGATTACTCATCTCCCTTTAAATAAAAGGAACCCGCTCTGATACCAATTGTTGGAATTACTAAGACAACTATGAGGGTTGGGGGGGTGAATCAGTTGTTACTGTGCTTAAACAATTTTATGCCTATTAAATTATTATTAACTTCTCCAAGTGATCATAAATATTATGCAATACATGAAAAATAGAAATAACAAACATAAATCACACATATGATATACACAGAGACATATATTCACGAGGAAACCCATAAAGGGATAAAACCTCTTCTTCTTCGAATGATAGGAAATCTTTTAAGTTTTGTACATCATATTTATTTGAGAACCAACTCAAAATGAGGCTTCAACCTCTTCTTTAACAAGCTGCAACTTGCTGAGAGCACCAACTCTCTGGTTTCTCTAGCACCTGCTAGAAGGAAGCACCAACTCCCTGAGTGTTCTAACACCAACTGGATGGAAGCACCAACTTCTAGTCACACATGCACCAACCTATATAATAGAGACCAATGGTTCTCCCTTACACCACCCTACCACCCTGGTTTTTCTCGCTGCAACCAGATGGAAGCTACAACTCCCTTTGTTCAAGAACCCACTTGAAAATCTGAGGACAACCATCCTCCCTAGCACCACCCTACCACCCTAATATATAAAACTTTACTTACTTGAACTGTCTCTGATATGATCTTTTACAGTTGTATGTTTCCTCTACTTACTTCAACTTCTATGATTTGTTTTGCTTCTGCACACAATGTTGCTCTGTACAACTTCTCTTATCCATTTTATGATTTCTGCCGCCTCTCCATTCTCTGTACTGTGTCTCTTATCTCCACTTCAAATACTGCACAACTTCTACTCCTACACACATGCATCACCTTTGAAAAAGCACACTATACTCTATGTTCTGCATATATTTTGCACATCGATTCCTCTGCATGATCATCATTCAAACTCTTCATCTTCCCTGGCAGTTATCCTGAATCTATTTATCATCAATGGTTGTTATCCTAATATTTTATGGATTCTATGGCAGTCACAACTCTTCATCTTCTCTGGAAGTTATACTGAATTTGTTATCATCAGTGGTCGTTATCCTGAGATTCTCTGGCTTCTCTGATAGTCACAACTCTTCTTCTTCTATGGCAGTCACAATTAGTCGTTTTGGATTCTTTGGATTCTAAGCCCCTTCCTTCACTTGACCATCGACAGTGACCAAATGCCTATTCAAAAGGCTCTTCCCGAAATCGGTCTTGTGAGCGCTAGCTATGTTTTCTGATATGACCTTGGGCGATGGTCTCTTGTGACCACATGATTGTGGGTGTGATCTCTCTTCACGTTAGCCCCCTATCACATGTGACCTCGGGCTACGTACTTGCATAATCAAATGATTATGGATGCGTCCAAGAGTGGTTTTGGATCAACCACTTTTCTCCCTGCAATCCACCTCCAGTTGCCACATACCCCTTCTCTAATATCGTGGTTCCAATTGTAGCCTACCCTCAGAAAATTAACTTCTGAACAACTTTTGATCCCGCAATCAGGGGTGATCGTCAATCTCATGGTCTCTAACAGATTCCCTTGATCAACAGCTCCGATCTATTGTTTTTTCCTGCCTTTATTCCTCCGTCCACGCGTGATCCTTAGTCTCAATGAACAAGTGACATGTGGCCCTCCAAACCAACAGATGAGATCGATTTTTCCTTTCGGGATTTGGGAGTCTCGATTCTCAAACTCCGCTTTCTCCCGGATAATTTCACCTAGATTCCACGATTTAACGACACGTGGTATTGTCAAATCAACAATCACATTCCCTTCAGGTATTCGAGGTTCGGAAATATCAAATTTCCAACCTTTCAACCTTCCTTTTCTTTTTCCTGGAGTTGAAAATCCACTGATGCATGTCCCTTTCAGATCAATGGTCACAATACTTTCGCATCTCCAGACTTTGGAATTCTTGAGTCTCAACTGGAAATCCTTGAAGTGATATTTCTTTGAAATCTCAGATCAACTAACACGTACTCCCCTTGATGATCAACGGTTGAGATTTGTCTTTGGTGATTTTCACATTCTCCCATCCACAAAATTCTGAAGTTTTGGATCTCGCACCAACTGTCCTCCTTGACGATGGATGGCCCCAAACCACTTTGGGACTTCAGAAATTTGGGAAAGTGTTGGTGGTAAAGTTCCTAAAGTAAAAATCTCAGAGTGAAATCACTTGATGATGTGTCATGAGCCTAGTAGCTACCACGTGTCACTCGGATTTGTGATTTGCACGTACCTGAAATGTTGAATCAACTTGACACTTGAAATTGTTTGATTGCACCACATGTCCTTGGTGAGGTGGTCTGCTGACGTGTAGGTAGTGTAGTGGAGTGTGGAGGTAGAGCACAGTAGTGGAGTGTGACGTGTAGAGGGTAGTGGAGTGTGAGTGGTTTGGTGGTTTTCTCAGAGGGGGGGTTAAGCGGTAAGTGCTAATGAGCGAGGGGGGTCTGAGTTGATAGGAATGTTACACATATGAGGGTCCCACATGGAAAATACCACCATCTTGGACCCCCCACCACAGTTAAAGGAAGAAAGGTAGGGGGGGTGGGGGGGGGGCAGGGTCCGATATGATCTGTCGACCATAGATCGGAGTCCACAATTCTCGACCGCTAAGATTAGTGCACCATTTTCCTAAATTATCTTATCCTTCCACTTTAGAATGATCTGATGGCTGAAATTCACTTTGGATGATCCAACGGCTGACGGGTATTCAGATAATCAAATTCTTGACCGTTTTTCCCCGCTTTTCCTATCCTTCCATTAATTCAGTCCGATGGTTGTTGGTCCTCTAGATCAATGATCCAACGACCATTGTCTCTCTTCCTCTTAAGCTTCATATCTCTCCAACTTAGATGAATTTCTAAGTGTTCACGGGTCTTTGACCTTTTATCATCCTGCGAGTCCATATCTTGGACCTCGTCTGCACTTTTGGAAACCGCTATCTCTTCTGAGCTTTCTCGTATTATGCTCTCTCGAGGTTTGGTGTTCTTTCCATAAATGACAAGCACACTCTTCTTGTAAACATGCCAACAATATCCCCCTTTGGCATTGATGGAAACCCTAAAAGGCTTCACTATTATGCTTAGAACTTCAACTATAGCATACAAACAACACCTTTTTCTCCTCCTTTGACATCAATGTCAAAGAAAATGAAGAGTGACTCTGTGCTCCCCCTGATCAGATATACTAGGAGCACTCTCCCCCTGATCAGATAGACTGTTTTGACTTGATAATAGGGTCATGCCCAACTTCTGGCGTAGATACAAAAAATTAGATTTTGCAAGCAGTTTAGTGAAGATATCAACAATATGATCTTTGGATGGAATATAATGCAAAGAAACAACAATTTTGGTCACCTGTTCCCTCAAGAAGTGATACTTTATGGGTATATGCTTGGTCTTGGAGTGAAATACAGGATTCTTTGACACACTCATTGCACTAGTGTTATCATAGTGATTGGGATCGGTGTAGTATATTTTACCTCCAAGTTTGCAAGTGTCTAAATCATACACAATACTTGGGTACAACAAGTTGAAATTGCAATGTATTCAGCTTCTGTAGTTGATAAGGAAATGGAACCTTGTTTTTTTCTCAACCATGCTACAAGGGAATCTCCTATGAAGAATGCACCTTCGCTCGTGCTTTTCCTTTCATCCATACAGTTATCCCAATCAACATATGAATAGACTAATAGTTGAAATTTCTTATTCCTGGGATACCATAGGCCATAGTTCATTGTTCCTTTCAAGTATCTGAATATTCTTTTGACAGCTAACAAATGACTCTGTTTAGGTGCAGCCTGATATCTTCCTACCATTCCAACAACATGCATTATGTCTGGATGGGATGTTGTGATGTACAATAGGTTGCCTATCATAGACCTATATGAACTCTTGTCAACATCTGGTGAGTCATCATCCTTTCTTAACTTGCATCTAGTGACCATGTTGAAATTACTAAGACAACTGAGAGGGGGGGGGGGTGAATCAGTTGTTACTATGCTTAAACAATATTAAGTCTATTAAACGATTTTTAATCTTTCATCAAGTGACCATCAATAATATACATCATATGAACACCATAAATAATGAGAATCAATCACACATAAGATATACGCAGGGACAGATTTTCACGAGGAAACCCATAAAGGGAGAAAACCTCTTCTTCTTTGAAATGATAGGAAGTCTTTTAAGTTTTGTAAATCATCTATGTTTGAGCACCAACTCAAAGTGAGGCTACTACCTCTGTTTTACAAGCTTCAACTTGTTTGAGAGCACCAACTCTTTGGTTTCTCTAGCACCCACTAGAAGGAAGCACCAACTCCCTGAGTATTCCAGCACCGACTGGATGAAAGCACCTACTTCCACTTATACAAGCACCAACTTGCATATAGAAAACTTTGTGTTTTCCCAAGCACCACCCTGCCACCCTGTTTTCTAGCCACAACTAGATGGAAGCTACAACTCCCAATATTCAAGCACCAACTCGAATATCAGAGGACCACAGTCCTCCCAAGCACTACCCTACCTCCCTGGTTATGAATAAGTGATAGAAAAACAAACAATACAGGTGTCTCAATTCTTACCCCTTCTTTTCTCTTCTGCAATTCTTCTTTGCTTCAAAAATTGTTCTGCAATTCTGCTCTGCTTCATGCTATTCTGCTATTCTGTTATTCTACTCTTGCTTCTGTCTTTTCAACAACTGTTACTCATCTCTGAGTTTTATCTCAAGATCTGCAACCTTTAATTTTACTCTTCTTACAGTTTATCACATTTTTCCAGTTAGAACAGCCAACCTTACACATTCACTTCATATCTCCTTTTATTCACACATGCCTCATCAGTTACATCTCAAATCTTCTTGGGAAAAAATGCCTCAGCAACTGAATCACCAACCAATCAAGAATCATGAATCAGTTTTTCTAACTGAATCATAACTGATTAATTAACTGTGAAGTGCAACAGTAGCCCTCCGATCATATTCAAATTCTCCTGCACTGTTGGATTAAATCCACAGGGTTTCACGTTTATCCCATATGCCCACTGGCTGTGACTGTGCGCTAAACAAAATTTGAATTTCGTGATCTCGCATCTCAACATTCCTATGATAAAGAATCTCGACACTCCAAGTCGCGATCGCCGAGACTCCGAGATGGAGCTTAGCACCTCTAGATTCTTTCCATCACGTGACCACAGACGGTGACCACAGGCTGCGCCAAAAGAAGCTTTGTATTTCACGAACTTATAAACTTCATCAAGCCTGATCAATGGTCGAGATATCCGATGATCCAACGGTCCAAATCTCATCGCAATTCTTGTGATGAAGGGCCTTGATGCTCCAAGTCACGATCGTCGAGACTCTGAGATGGAGCTTAACACCGCTAACTTCTTCCTCCATCTTTCGCAGATGTAACCACTGGCTGTGACCACAGCCTTATTCAAAAATGCATTTCAGACTTTTTCATCTCGAGTATTTTGTCGTGCTCTGATCTATCGCAACGTGCCCCTCTTAGATCAACGATCCAAATCTTATCATGATTTTTCCACTTCACGAGCCTTCTTCATTCCTGATCAATGGTCCACAATCCTTGGTGATCTAACAGTCCAGATCTTTTGTGATCTCGCATATCACGATTCCTGTGATGAAGAGTCTCGATACTCCAAGTTGTGAATGTCGAGATGGAACTTAGCAATTATCTCCTTCCCTTAATCCTTCGACGATGTGACCTTGAGATATGACCACTCGCCAATCAAATGAGCACTTCACTCCTTTAATGTTCCAGTCAACGAAACAATGATCTTTCGCCATGTGTCATATGGAACCAACAGTCTATATAATATCGTAATTTCACCACGTGTCCTTCTTGAATCAACGATCAAGATCTTATCGCGATGTTGCATATCGTGAGTTAGAACCTCTTTCCTTTGGATTTCCCGATTTGCGAAACTCTGAAATGAAACCTTTGTTGTGATTTGACTGTTTTTCTCCTTCTGAGCTTACACTACTGATCTTTCCATTATTGCTATGCTACTGATCATGTTTATCTTTGCCATCTGATCATGCTGATCTTCACCATCAATGAAAAACACACATACTATGTGTCTGTCTAAAAACAAGCCAAAAATCTCCCCCTTTGGCATTGATGGCAACCCCTTGAATAACATCCAACTATACCACTGTAACATCCTTGAAATTACCACACTTTCTCCCCCTTTGACATTAATGTCAAAGAGGAAACACGCTCCCCCTGAGTTGTTGCAGTACATACTCCCCCTATCATCTATGAGCAACTTAGAAATACAACAGATATTCAATAAGTACTCCCCCTGACCAGGTGAACAGATTAGACGAAAGAAGTTATAACCCCCAACTTTTGATGAAGATATCCAAAAGAGGTCACTGCTAATGGTTTAGTAAAGATATCAGCTATTTGTTCTATGGAAGGGACATAATTCAGCTGAACCACTCTATTTCTAACTTGTTCTCTGAGAAAATGGTATTTTATTGGGATATGCTTAGTCTTGGTATGAAGAACAGGATTCTTGGAGACAATAATGGAACTAGTGTTATCACAGTGAATTGTAATTGGATCAGTATAGTTTACCTTCAAATCTGCAAGAGTTTGAATCATCCACAAAATCTGAGTGCAACAAGTAGCAACAACAATGTACTCTGCTTTTGTAGTTGATAAGGAAATAGATCCCTACTTCTTACTAATCCATGCTACCAATGGGTCACCCAGGAAAAAGGCACATCCACTGGTGCTCTTTCTTTCATCCACACAATTTTCCCAATCTGCATCTGAATAATAAGTTAACTCAAAATTCTGATTTTTGGGATACCACAGACCATAAGTCATTGTTCCCTTCAAGTATTTGAATATCCTTTTGACATCTACCAAGTGACTTTGTTTAGGAGCTGACTGATAACGACCTACCATTCCAATAGCTTGCATCATATCATGACGGGATGTTGTGATGTACATAAGACTGCCTATCATAGAATGATATTTCCTTTGATCAACATCCGGTGAAATATTATCTTTACTAAGCTTGCAACCAACCACCATAGGTGTGCTAACAGGAGAGGAATCCTCCATCTGAAATTTCTTCAACATCTCTTTCAAATATTTTTCTTGAGAGATAAATATTCCTGCAGAACTCTGATTTACTTGTAAACCAAGAAAATATTACAGATCTCCTATCATGGACATCTCAAATTCTGTTTGCATAGAGTTAGAAAACCACTGGACAGATGATTCATTAGTACAACCAAAAATAATATCATCTACATAAACCAAAACAATTAGTAAATTATCACCTTCAGACTTAATGTAGAGATTGTTGTCAACAATACCTTTCTTGAACCCTTTGTCTTGTAAAAATTTGGCCATTCTATAATACCAGACTCATGGTGCTTGTTTCAGTCCATATAAGGCCTTCTTCATCTTGCAACCATAATTAGCATTATCTTTCAATGAGAATCCTTCGGGTTGCTCCATATATACTTCTTCCTCTAGATCTCCATTAAGAAATTTTGATTTAACATCCATCTGATAAGCTTTAAAGTTCTTATGACATGAATAAGCAAGAAACATTCTGATGGCCTCCAATCTTGCCACTGGTGAAAAAGTTTCATCAAAGTCCTGACCTTCAACTTGTGCATACCCTTTACAGACCAATATGGCTTTATTTCTAACAACTTGTCCTTTTTCATTCATTTTATTTTTGAACACCCATTTGGAACCTATTACATTCTTATCTTCAGGTCTAGGGACAAGCTCCCA
>SNQJ01S0002325.1:70305-85390 GCA_010110895.2 Picea sitchensis | reverse complement strand
GAATCGTGTATTGGTGTACAATCTTTTTAGATCATTTATTGAAGATCTTGATATTTATGAGTTTAATAAAATCTTGGGACATTGTGCATCTGGGAATGAAAAACGTTTTCTCCTTCTCGTAATATAGCTTTCATCTAAGAGAAATATTTGCATTCTCAATTCTTTGCATTGTTTAGAGTTGGTCAAAACATCATTTAGTCCATGCCGTTTTCCTCTTGAGTAAACAACAACTTTAAAATAAAGCGCTTATAAAAATTGATTAGACATTTTTATATTTTTTGGTAGCAAACCTACATTAGATTAGTTGTAGGGCTTTGGAATAGGTGTGAAAGATAACTTTCCAAAGCTGCAAACAAACATAGTATCTTGTGATAGGGAGAGTTTAAATCCACTTGTTACAATTTTTCTTGGGAAATCATTCTAACACAAGGTTCAATCAAGACATCGCATTAGGACAGGTAGAGTTACTCACCCTGCTTTGTTGGTCTTAGTGTAGAGATTGTGCATATTATTGGGGGTCACTTGAGAAGAAAATCCTATGGGGACATTCTCGAGTTGATTTCGGGATTAGATACCATGCCTTTGCACATGGATTGGATTGTCAATTGTTTCCCCATGCATCATTGTCATAATTGGTAACCTTTGTGTCCTATCTCTTTAGAGTCTTTACACAAGGTGACTATGGAGGGGCAAGTCTTCACAGTACCTGGGATCGACATTGGCCAAACTCACTCGGGCTCTTTGGAGGGTATACCCGTGTTTATGTGTGGGAGCCTGCACCAGGGTGTAAGTCCATTAAGTAGGTCATCAACTTAACTTTTCCACCCTCTCTATCTCAGCCCCTTCTTACATTGTCCTCGTGACATTGGATTTCATCACCAACTAGTGCGTTCATTGTGAGAAGGTTTTGTTTGTTTGCTTGCTTCCTAGATTTTTAGCATGCATTGTTTATTTTCCCTAGGATACTCTAGGTTGGATCTATGTTTAATGGATTTAGTTCCCAGAAAAACTAATGAAGCAACCCCTGCTCCAGGGGAGCCTTTTGTTTTTCCTTCTTATGTAAAGGTTGGTCCTCCTTACATCACTACTTTGAGCCTTCCAGGTCTCACAATTGGATTACTATTATGGTTGTTTTCCACTCAGGTAATCCCAAATGCATCTAGTGCTTTGGTTGTAATAACTTCCCCCCAAGAACATCAACCTCATGTTCATCCTTCACCTTCTTCACCAGTAAAGTCTTCTTCGCCTTATTCAATTGCAAGGTCTTCTTCTATTTCATCTTCTTTTTCGAGTGAAAGATCTAAAGCTAGACACCTCCCGTCAACTAGTCAGGATACCATTGGGAAGAATAAAATTAGAGTCAAGTTTACATGTATGTTATGTGGAGGGATTCACCAAACTCAACTTTTCCCTCGTATGGATCAAGCCTCAAAATTATTGGAATACATGATTGGTTCCCAACCTCAAATTTCGATTGCTTACCACAGTATTACTCTCAACCCACCTATAGTTGATGGAATGATCAATTTGGTCCCTTTTTCGATCAGTCTAGTTGATCATGTAGTCAATTTGGTCACATCCTCAGTTGCACCAGTTGAAAAAGTGGTCAATATGATCCCATCCTCGGTCAATCCCACTCTCTCGTTAAAGAGTGAAACCCAAGCGATCGATCTATTTCTAGTCGTCGACCCCATTCTCCCCTTGGAGAATGCAACTCAAGTGATCGATCTAATCTCATCATCGATCGATCATACTCTCTTGCTAGAGAATAAACTTGATATTTCCCACGTTTTTCTCGTTGATACAGGATCTACCATGCTAGGGGGAATTCCCCCTTCTCCCGTGAAACCCCCTCCAAGTAATGAGTTCATCCTTTTTTATTTGGGTGCACTAATTGGACCTCATGTTCCCTCTCACATTCCTTTCAATATTATCATAAAATTTTGTGGTCGGGACGTTCCTCAGATGTTGATAGACGAAGGATCATTCGTTAGTATTTTGTCCTCTCTATTAGAATATAATGAATGTGCTCATTTTACCATCACAATATCACTATTGTCACCCAACCATAGGCCGAAGACACCCTCCGAGAACCTTAACCTTGACAAAGAATCACTTCAGAAGCAAACCCTATGCTAGATAGCCAAACAAATGGTAGCACACCTTTCCCTAAGGATAACACACCAAATAAGAGCTAATCAGATAGTTCAAACCATAAGCAAGAGATATTCCAAGCCATAATCTGCTAGCTGTAGCAGCTACAACAACATTTCTCCTCCAAACTTCATTCTAGCAGGCATTCTAAGAATTGCAGCGCATGCAAGTGTTGCTCTGCAATTCTTAGAATGCCTGCTAGAATGAAGACTGCCCTCCTATATTTATACTAATTCTGGCTAACTGCCTAGGCCGAATTCTCATTCTGGGTATCTATTTTCTTAGTATATAATATTTCTTCTGGCTGACTTCTTCTCTTGTAGGATAATAACCTAATACCAATTATCCTCTTGAGCCGACTTATCTTCTAGGGTTATTAGCCAACTCATTAGGGTTTCTTCTTGCTTCCCAGAATATTATATTCTCGTCAGGTTTACACATGGAGGTAAATACCTCCCACATCTACCATAATATTAACACTCCCTCCTAGCTAGGGAGGTATTATAGGTAATGCTCTTGAGCACAAACATACCATTCACCCGGTAGCATCAACATAGTTGTATAGAATATCTCATGAATAGATCATGAGCACCATCATCACCATCAGTACCATCAACTGCATCATCTCTCGAAACCATACTCCATCTGAGTGATTAGACATGATGCTGGATAAATCACTCACACCACAGAGTGACACAAGAGCCATTCTAATAATCTGGACATGTGTCCTAGAAGAATAAATGTCCTGAACCATTTTTCGTTTGGGAAATCTCTGTCCATTGATCATCCATATAGCTTATAATCATTTTCAACATTGTTGATAGTATTCAAGGTAATCTAAACAATATCATTCAATAGAACACAACTGTGTCTATCCATAGTAGTACACATCTACGATCCAGTGGTACACTACCACACCAAGTAGCACACAGGTACTTGATTAGTGACGTATAGTCACAAACAGTGGAACACATCCACCACAGTATTATACATATACTGTCTAGAGACATACAATATTCATAACAATCATTTGATATCAACCTGCACAGAAACAATGTTATGATATAAACTGAATCATTTGGGCCATTCTTCCACTCACATCTATGAGATCTTGGAAGAGCATATACCCTCATAAGGTCAAACATCAATGATGAGCTATATGGACTATTCTTCTCAAGCAAGGAAAAATAATTGTCCTGATTTTCGAGCTTAGACCATTCCCCACCTTGGGCCATTCCTCTGGCACTAAACAAAGTGAAACCTGGAGAGAATGAGTCTGCCCTAGGGAATGCCTGTCCCTGATTGTTGAACCTGGACCATTCCCCAGCCTGGGCCATTCCTCCAACACTAAACAAAGTGCAACCTGGAGAGAATGAATCTGCCCTAAGGAATGACTCTCCGGACCATTTCCAAAGGAAATGACTGTCTTGCACCAACCTCCAAAACAGACCATTCCCTATGTTAACCACAATGGGAAATCATTGTCCGACGAGGTAGGCCAATCTTCTTGAGTAACCCTCAAGAAGAGAGATTGACCTAGACCATTCCCCATGTTAACCACAATGGTAAATCCATGTCTATGGTACATCAACAATCCATTGAACCATTTTCCAAACTGGAAAATGTCTGTCCATCAGAAATCTCAAACCACTTTACAAACTGGAAAGGAACTGCTCATCTTGGACCACTTTTTGAACTGAAAAATGACTTTCCATAAATCAATAACACATCATTGCTCCCTCCCAACCTGGGAGTCATCTCTTCCTTTTTCAATAAGGAAGTCATCTCCATGAGCTCCAACTTGAGTATGCAAACTCTTTCATCTTGGATAGAATCTTTACCAAAATGTCTTCTTATCTTCTCATCTGTGGAGATATATATAGGGGAACCACTTTTTCCTTTCTATACTTCATCACAGAGAATGTAATTCTTGATCTCAAATGTACTTCAGTTTTCTGGAACACTAGTTTTCTTTGAAGGTTTCATATAGCTTTGATCAATAAATTATATTATTGTTGGATTCCTCTTTGTTTCCTGTTATCTCGTAACATCGTGGCAAGATTCAAATTGGAACGTATCAAGTGGCACTTCTTCTATCATCATAATATCTTTGTCATGGATTAGCAAACCATCATCCTGAGTTTTTGAATAACCATTCTAATACAGTAGCTCTATTATAGGAAGTCTTCAACATGCTTCTGCTATGCATTGGAGGCTCTTCACCAAGTTTTCTTCTTTCATCTCCATACAAGTCTCTCTTTCTGGTATACCTCAAAGCCTTGAGGTTGCTCTTCATATGCTATTTGCTTAATTACTTTGGAGAACAGTCTTTGCATTCATCTGATGTAGAAATCCAACCCATGGATATTGCGGATGATGTAATGACTCATGTAGAGGTATGTCTGGTTTACAGGAACAAGTAATCATCGTAGTCTTCTCCCTCCATCTGGGACAACCTCTAGTTATGGATCTTTCAATGATTGTATTCATATACACTATTCTTCATCACAACTTTCAGTTCCTTTTCTTGATTTTTTTTAGTGAGTTCATATCAAGCTGGTAGTCTTTTGATTCTCAATACAATGACTGGTTGTTCTGGCTTATCTTTCTTTCTTTGAATATTTATGTTCTTCCTCATGTTTTTCTTTAGCTCTTGGGTCCATGGAGTTTATAGATTCCATGCCCTAAATATTCCACTTATTTCTTTCATTATAGGATCACGGATGTGGATGGACAACCAGGGATACTTTAAGGATTCTCTTCAAAGAAGACTTCTTCTAAGGTTGAACTAAGCATGTACTGCTTTTCATGGATGCTACCATGGATATATACTTCATCATCTTCAACGTATCATACGATTAGCTCCCTCCTAATCCTTGCTTCATGTATGAATGCATGCTCATCTTTATATAGTCGTCTCCCTCCATCTAACAGAGTCCATGCTTCTATCTACATCCTTATTTCCTTCTGCAAGGTGTCATGATTCTTTCTCCAATTACCTCTTGATTGTCGACTTCTTTCTGTCTTTTCTTCTTCTAATTTTCTTCAAGATTGATTCTGATTTCGGCTTATCTTGTACTGGCTTCCACATGATTTGTTTGATGTATTTCATCCTTTCATGTGTATTATCTGACTTGTATAATGATAGCAATCCTTATCTTGTTTGTTCTTCCATAGGTATAGTTCTTCTTGGAACATATTATCTTCCAAGAGATAGATATAAAAGATATGTACAGAGACTATGCAAACAAGATATGTAAAAGAACTAAGAAGAGTGTTGTTACCTTGTCTTTAGAAGAAGAAGTTTATTTTATCCTGCTTGGTATTCTTTGTAGGTTCCTTTTCTTCAGAAATTGATGCTTTGTGTGTCCCCTTCCTTTTCTTTAGATCGAGACAATGATTCTTGTAGTGACCATCATTTCGACAGTTGAAGCATTGTATTTCTGACATGTCTTTCTCTTGAATTGGCTTCTTTCTTGAACCAAACTTCCTTTTGTTCCTGAAATTCTTGAATCTTGTTGTAAAGGCTTGATCATCGTACTTATTTTGGCGTTTCTCTTTTGCATTGATCCTTGATTCTTCTTGAGCACAACAAGTCCAAAGTTCTTCAAATTTAGGATACTTCTTCCTTGTGTTCATTCATGCTTGCAGGAAATGCATCCCATGTCTTGGGAAGACCATTGAGTACTATGTTTACCAATTCCTTCTCTGAAATGATCTCTTCAATAGATTTTAGTTGATCTCTTAATTGGAATATTATCACAAAGTATGATGTTATGTTTTCATAATCATTCATATTCATGTCACAGAGCTCATTCTTCAGATTCATTACTTGTCCAATGTTTCTAACTGAGAAGTGGTTTGTTAGGGAATCATACATCTTCTTTGATGAGTCAAGATGGGAGATGCAGGGTATAAAGAGGTCTTTTATAGAGTCCACAATGATACTCATGGCATTGATGTAACCATCTTTGAACTTTTCCATAACTGCAACATTCTGTGGTTCTTTCTCTTTTCCTTCTTCAAACTCTGGTTTTACGATCTTTCCTTTCACAATATCCAACACTTTATTCTTGGCAAGGATGAGGTCAATCCTTTTCTTCCATGCTCTAAATCTAGAAGCTCCATCTAACTTGTTTTCTGACTTCATGGAATAGGTCATGGCTTCTTTGACTTTGTCAACCCTAGATTTGACCAAAAGCTCAAACTTGATGTCTTGGCTTGTTGAGAGTACCAAGAGATGTGCTAGGCTAGGGCACACTGGTCTATCTAGGAATTAGGTCAATCCCTTCACTTAAGGTGCCTCAATGAGAGGATTAGGGTTTATGCAACTACACTTTCTAGTAACCCTAGTTGTAGTGCTTTGGTGACTGCTCCCACTAGAAACCCTAGTGACAGTTCTTCAACGAGCTTAATATCCTTATGGCTATTGTTCTTCTAGCGGTTAGACTGAATGAAGGAGGTGTGGACCCATAACCTGTTAGAATGTAATGGATGTGCTCATTTTACCATCGACAATATCACTATTGTCACCCAACCATAGGCCGAAGCCACCCTCCGAGCACCTTAATCTTGACAGAGAATCACTCTAGAAGCAAACCCTAGGCACAAAGGGTAGCACACCTTTCCCTAAGGATAGAGCACCAAACAAGAGTTGATCAGATAGTCCAAACCATAACCAAGATATAGTCCAAGCCATAATCTGCTAGATGTAGCAGCTCCAATGACATTTCTCCTCCAAACTTGTGCACAAACTGGGCAACTGCAGTGCACACAAGTGTTGCTCTACAATTCTGAGAATGCCTGCCAGAATGAAAACTGGCCTCCTGTATTTATACTAATTCTGGCTAACTGCCTAGGCCGACTTCTCATTTTGGGTATCTATTTTCTTAGTATATAATATTTCTTTTGGCTGACTTCTTCTCTTGTAGGCTAATAACCTAATACCAATTATCCTCTTGAGTCGACTTGTCTTCTAGGGTTATTATCCAACTCATTAGGGTTTCTTCTTGCTTCCCAGAATATTATATTCTCATCAGGTTTACACGTGGAGCTAAATACCTCCCGCATCTACCATAATATTAACACTCTCTTTCTTGGCAAGCTTTAGGATTTCCTCAGCTTGTGTCGGTTACCCAAAATCTGTTAGCTTTCAACAGAAGAACTAGTCAACCTCTAGGGACCCTTCCTCAGTTTCTCATAACTTTGGGAGGGAAAACTACCATTATTGATGTCATGGTAGTCCAAGACCCTTTGGATTTTGATTTACTCCTTGGGAAAGATTATGTCTATTCCATGAAATCTATCATGTCCACTCTTTTTTGTGTGATATATTTCCCTCATGATGGAATAATTGTGACTATTGATCAAATTTCATTTGTTGGTCCTGACTTGATGACATCCCTAAATGGTTCTTATATGCAGATGGTATCGCTCTTGCCATAGGTCCATTATGTGGTGTTGTCTCCCATGCCTTCAACTATCGATAAAGTGAGCCCCCCAATGAAACGAGCTTTGAGCATGGTTTTTTTATTTCAAGCTCATTAAAAAATGAAACCATCTTTGAGCATGGTTTTCTGATTTCAAGCTCATTAAAAAATGAAACCAGCTACGAGGATAGTTTTTGCGTCTCTATGGAAACCTCGTTAAAAAATGAAATAGAGGTTACGAGCATAGTTCTTGTTTCTGTGTAAATCTCGTTAAAAAATGAAACAGTGGTCTCGGGATTACAGCTAGAGTCACAAGCATAGCTTGTCTCCTCTGTCAAGCTCATTAAAAAATGAAACAACTTCCCCCTCTCCATTTGTATCAAGTCCTGTGTATAGTATTTGAAGCTTCATTTCATCCTCTTGTGTCGTTGGATGAGACGAAGCTTAGGGAGCAATGCTTCTAGCCTCTGGACTTAATGTTGAATTTGATCCATTGGCTTATTAAGCTAGGGGCTAAGTACCAACCATGCGAATTCGTGAACCATACGTTGGGAAGTCACAAGCATAGTTTTCTCTGGTTCAAGCTTGTGTAAAAATGAAATCACCTATCTCAAGCATAGTTTTCTCTGGTTCAAGCTTGTGTAAAAATGAAACCACCTACCTCAAGAATAGTTTCCTTTGGTTCACGCTTGTGTAAAAATGAAACCAGGTCCAAGAATAATTTTGTTTAGTTTTAATCTTGTGTAAAAAATAAAATATATGCCAAGCATAGTTTTGTTTTGTTTTAAGCTTGCATAAAAATGAAAACAATCTTGAGCTTAGTCTTTTTTCTTTATCATGCTCGTAAATACTTGAGAATGTAACCGAGTAAATTTTTATCACTTTTTCGGACTTGTAAATGTTATACGAAAAAGGAACCCCCTGGAATTCCCTTTAATCTCTTTTCAGACTCTCTAAACATGAAAAGATTGTCGAACGATATTTTTATTTTCATGCTCGTTAAAGTATTAGAAAGCACGTATGTTGAGCAGTAGTTTATCTCTTTTTTGGTCTCATCGGACTACTTTACAAAAAATGACACTTTGGAGTTTACTTTAAGTGTTTTTCAGACTCTCTAAACATAAAAATCCCTTGAGTTTACTTTGTTTGGACTCGTAAAATACACATTGAAATACCCATATGGAATTGAACCGCTCCTTCTTAGGATTCATTAAACATACTCCTAGGAAATCGTCAGAAGGATGAGCTTACATATACAAGCATATGTTATGCTCATCAATCTTGTGTAATAATAAGGAGGTACTCGCCAGAAATGGTGGGGGGGAAATTGGGAAAGAAATGTGTCTAAACCTGTATTCTATGGAAGACTTGTTTTTGAACATGACATCCTTTCACTCTCTTTGTGTCTATGTTGGAAAATTTGCTTGTCTCTTGATCATACTCCTTTATAAGATTAAAAATTGGTCTGTGATTGATCAAAAAACAAAGGTATTACTGATAAATCGCAAGTTAGTTTAATGTACTATTTTGCATCGGATCGTTAAGAATGTGAAATACATAAACTTGTTATCTTGTTTGTGGAATATCAAATGTGACTTTTACTTTATGCTTATTAATGTATAAAGAGATCAGCCATTAATATTCATGCTGCAAATGAAGAGAATAGAACAGAAAAACAGAAAGATAAATAGAGACAAGAGGTTGATAAAGGAATTCACCAATCGTTGGCTACGTCTCTGGGCCCGCTTCCAAGTGGAGCACCTCTTTATTGCTCTTTAAAATGCTCAAAGTTCTCTTACAATTCTCTTTTTTGTTACATTACATGTTTCATGTCTTCTGTACAAGACCTCCTTTCTCAGATTCATGCATGCACCATCAAAATCCCTCAACAACATGAGAAAAACGCCTCTCAAAACATGAGAAAAGGCCAAAATTTACAAATTGTTCCTTCAAAACCCTGCATCAAAAAGTCTCCCCTCGAGCTCAAAAAGCCTTAAATTTATAGTATTTAGGACCAACAAGAGAATCCCAACTTCCCCTAAAGATTTGGCCTCTTGTTGGGATCAAATCCCCCTTCAAATGGCCAAAATATCCCAAAAACAGTGAAATCTGGGCTTTTCTAAAGTTAAAAAACCCATTTTTAACAAAAATACACAGAGTAGCCCCTTTTGGGCTGGGCGTGCCCTTGGCTCTTGGTCATTAGGCATCTACATAGGATCACAAGCTAAAAAGGAGGGTGCTTAGCTGGGCTTAGCCCCTTTTGGAGCGTGCCCCCCTGGTCTCATGGGATTCTCCTCAAAACCAGGGTTGAGGTTTATCCATTGAGTGCCCCCCTTGTTACTTTATCACCTTTATTTATAGTTTTTTGTGTTTTAGTGTTACAAGCACCACCAAGGGAACATTGGCAAGGGACCTTTGTCAAAGGCTTGGGCTGACCCAAGAGGTCATGGGATCAAACCCCATGGACTCCAATGAAACTTTTTCCACCAACCATTAACCAATACCATGGTGCCACGTGGCACCCAACCATTTGCCAAACAAATTCCACTTGTCATTTGTTGGTTGGATCCCTGTCATTGACTAGTCACCTTCTACTAGACTGCCACTTGTCACCATTTGTCTCTTCCATGTCAACACTGTTGATGTCATGCTGATGTCATCATTTGACTGGACCTGTTGACTTTTTGCCTGTTTGGGAAAAAGGTCAGAGTACGATAAATCTCGCATACAACGTCCATTTGAGAAAGTAAATATATGGCCAGAATCAACGCGACAAGTCGATCGTAATGGAATTGGTTTCATCCAATTCTGATAACTTTCCTCCTGGATCAATGATCCCTGTTGTTGGGTCATTTTTTCTGAGACAATTGTTGTGTCGTCAATATGTTCAAAGAGAAGTTCAACCAGGAAATCCTTCTATTGTGTCAACCATTTTTGCAGTCCTTAAACCTTCTATTGTGTCAACCATCCCTGATTCATTTATAAATCACTTGTTACTCTGATCTACAAATATTTTTACTCGTTTCGTGTCATTGATGGGGGATACATTAAGGCCCTCCTATGATGAGTATTTTCCTGTCGACTCCAACTCATTATCTAGGAATTAGACTTAGAAACTAATTGGTACCTTGGAACTTGCATGCCTCAATGGCAGGTTTCCCCGCTTTCGACAGTGGTTTTTCATTATTGCCCCTGATCAGGAGATTCCATCAAGTGTTCGACTTCATCTCACAAATTCACACCGTTGGATTATACTAGTGTAACTTGGCATTCATTTACATTAATGGTGATTTACCTCACACGTGTTAATGGTATTCATTAATGATCGGTAATCAAGTGGTTTCTACCATGTTCGACTTCAGCACATGTATTCGCATGGTTAGATTCGTACTATAGAGTGATGGAGATGAATACCTTGGATCTTTTGTGACAGATTTAGGTTACCTTTGAGAATATTTAGATTGTACCATTGCATAGATCCATTGTGTATGTATCATGGCTATGTTCAAATTTGAGTCTTTAATGCATAGATCCACAATGTATTTTTGGTGGCTATGTTCAAACTTGAGTCATAATGGCATGGATCCATAGTGTATGTTTGGTGGCCATGACCTGTATTACTTGACATGGATCTTTTCATGTTGCCATTTATGCTTTGATTCATTTGTATTTTGAGTATGGGAATGCCTACCTCAGTGATGGTATATTATTGTATTGTATTTCCTTGTTTGTTGGTAGGTTTTCGATCGACGTGTTCCTTGTTCCTTACACACTCGACAAAGTATTTCAGCTATCACTCTGTTCTAAATTCATACTTTGGGGAGCTCACTATTACACATTATTTTCATCACCCCTATGAATTTTAATGATGTAAACCTATCCTTTGTCTTTAAAAGGATCAATTGCCTCAATCCCTGAAGAAGAATGAAGATACGTTTTCCCAGAGAGATGAGATTATACTTTTCCTTTGTCAAAAGCCTTAGAAAAAGGGATCATCGCACCTTTCTTAGTGTTGAGGGTGTGATGATCTAGGATCTTCACAGGTTTCACCACAGTGGCATGTGACATCGTCGTAGTTTTCTCAGTGTTAAGGGTGTGATGATTTTCGTACGAAGGAAAAAAAAGAATTTCTCGAAAGTTCTAGAATAGAAGCTTCAAGGGTGAGGTGGCCTCTGATCAGTTTGGATATGAGTCACATCCCTGATCTCATGGGATCATCCTAACCTCCTCACCCTATCCTTTTCATCCTATAAAAGGAGAGGATTTCTCATGGGGAAAGTTGGATTGAGTTGGCTAGCTCTTGGTTTAAGCTTGAGTAATTTTTGTAGCGTTGGGCTTTGCTTTGTCAAGATAGATTATTGGTCTTAGAATCTATGGAGCAAGAAGTGTGTAGGAAGCAAGGGACTGTTGGAAGGTAGCTTACAACATCAAGGCATTGGTTGTACTCTCCTTTTCATATTTATAATACAGTAATATATTTCTTTCCCATAAAATTGGTCTTATTTTATTGTATGACTCCTTGATCACATACATAGGTTTTGTTGAGTATACGTTGTTGATTTCACTTCGTTGGCTTGTGTCTTTTTACAGGTTCAACATCCCATAATCTTTCGAACGGAGTGAGGATGATAGTAAAGAGGACAAACGACATTTAAAAGGTATGTCATTTATCTCTTGTTAATTAGTATGCTTGATAATTAAAACTTAGGGAAAGTTTTATATTTCATATTGTTTTGTTCTAGTTTCGGGGTGAAACTAGGGAGATCTATTTGTGTCTGTACTTACCGATTAGTCCAATAAAAAACCTGAATATCTTTTGTGGATAGGACACTTATTTCACCAAGTGCACTGTCATTTTCCCAACCTACAAAATAGCAATACGATGGTATTAATAACCTTACTAATGTCCAAACCATTAAAAGAATGAGATGATTAAAATGAGTCAAGGTGTAACTTATCTTAGATACCGATTGAATATCAGATTGTCTTTGTTTTCCCTTGCGAAGTAGTCGATCCATGACTCAGGAGGAGGAGTGGTTTTTTAATCCATCCGATGGGTTCCCTCACAAGAAAAACAGACACATCATCAATTTACATCCAAGGGAAATTTTCACTTGCGAAAGTGATAAAAACAAACAAAAAAATAATCAAGTTATGTGGATTTGTTATCCCTGAACATGTCTTTAGTTTATAAAATACAAAGAACGGATATACAAAGAAAGTATAGTCTCTAATTAAGAGAAGGATCTTATTAACACAGTATTTTAACAAAGAGGTAGTGACAGTAAGCTAAAATGATACCAAATAACTAGCAAGTATTACTTCGAATAAAATTACAAAACCCTATACAGAGGACCAAAAGAACGGAAGGAATTCACTGTGGTGAATCTAACCTTTAAAAAATAGAGCTACCATTGTCTCCATAATACACAGATGGAATTCTGACATTAGTGATGTTTGCAATAAAGAAATAATTAAAGACACAAATGATGTGATCTAGATACATAAAGTTACAGTAAGAACTGAATTTGAATGCTAAAGGTTATTAATGCAAAACATGTTCAAACCCTTTGAATATATTGCTTCGTGCATTCAACAGATGATGTTGCGAATGAATACAAGTATAGGGTACAATATTTAATAAACAAGAATATAGTTTTGTTTCTTTTGTACAGATCTATCGAATGCAAGAAATCCTTACAGTATGCTGACATAAATTCAACTATTGCAGATGGAGTAGCAAGTAAATAATCTTGGCGTATTAGCTTTAATATTTAAACATAAATAGATTATCTTAAGTACAAACAAATGTCTAGGTTAGAGAAAAATCAGGGAAAGGCATTGCAGAGATAATCAAAATCCCTTGATGGGACAGAGTCTCGATTCTTACTCAGACCGATTCTTTAACTAATAGATAGAGTTAAAACATGAATATAACTATACAAATAAATATTGTCCAGTCGGTAAAAAAATTATTAAGTGTCGAAGGGTTCGGCCAAGTGCTAGAATGGAAAATAATAACACCTTAACCATTCGGTAATGACCCTAAATCAGGGTATTCTTATACAAGCCTCAAAGAAGATGGTGATTTATTACATGGAACCTTACAAACAAAGGTCGCAGGTGTAATGACCTATGTTCAGAATTCAAAGCTAAATGTGTAAACATTTCATAGGTTTTAGCTTGTAGCAACAATGATTCAGACCATGGATTGAATGGAAGGGAACCAGAAGAGTCTGGGTTTGAAGGCATATAGTCAATAGAGAATAAAAACATAGTAACCCCATCAAACCCAATTGATAAACTTAAAGGATTTAACATAATAGACAAGTAAAATATTTTTCATAGAGGTAACCAGAATGAAATGTGTACAGAGGTGTAAATACAATTTAGTTTCAACCATAAATAAAAAGGAAAAAATATGAGGAATGTAATATAGAACCATAGAGAATGAATTTACACTCGAGGCTTCATTACAATAGAGAATGCATTGCACAGAGAAGGTATGGCACCAGAAACCCATTATAAATGTTTACAGAGCATGCAATTACTCACCTGTGCTTGTGGAGAATCGTTTCCAGTGCGCGTTTGCCACCATTTTTATACACTAGGGCCGAGCACTACCAAGAACCTATAGACGCAAGGAAAAACACAGTGAAGAGAAAATATGTGAATGAGATCAAAGAGGTGAACACAAGAATGGAATGATACCTCAAGCCCCTCGTGAGTAGGTAAGAGCTACTGGTACGCCATCCCACATGTTGCCATGTGATTCTGACTGAGTGGAGAGCCCGCATTGGGCAAGTTCCTGTAGTCTGAGGACGCAGAGTATTGGATAGGTCTATCACCATTAATGGGCCTGTCATGACTTGAATGCCTATAGGATACAATGGCCTAGGCTCTGGTATGACTTGGAAACCACTTCAATACGAGTTTCAAGCCCCTTTAATGTTTTGTAGTATGTGTGAAAACACAAACCAGTGGAACAAGGTTTAGTATGTGCGTAGAGTTTGAAATCTTGGATTAAAGAGTTCATTGTATGCGGGGTTATGTCTTAGTATAGTATCGGATTACTTAGTATGTTGGTAATCCCTAGCACACATAGGCTAGGGACATTTTCATCCTTACCTTTTAAGCTTAAAAAAATTTGTCTACTAGGGGTTTAATGGGATGGTAAGGTTTTTGTTTCATTGCATAATGGATTATAATATTATTTTTATGCTATTGCAATAGCAAGTGTTATGGGTATGTTATAACCCTAGCACATAGGTTAGGGACGTTAAAAGTTATGTCCCCAAATAATCAATGTAAGTAAAGATATGACTCTAGTATGATTAACATGGTTTCATAGTGGCCCGCAGGGGTGTAGATCGATTGGCAAGTGCCGTGTAAATGGAAGGAACTATGTAAAATGAGGTCTCAAGGTCGATTCTCACCTCGATTTACTCGGAGGGCGTGCTTGCGGGCTGTGCGTTTCTCCCTAGGGTTTATAAGGCAGCCGG
>SNQJ01S0002325.1:55450-70255 GCA_010110895.2 Picea sitchensis | reverse complement strand
GCGTTTCTCCCTAGGGTTTATAAGGCAGCCGGCAGGATTCGACCCCATGTCACGCGAGTACGATACTGCCGTTGTTACCGATTCCCCTAGTATATAAAAAAAAAAAAAAAAAAAAACATGGTTTCATAGTGTATAGTAAGTTAGGTTATGAGTCAATCTAATGAGAACACCTTGGTTTAAATTAGTGGATGATAATAGTGAGATATGTTTGGTTTTAAATGTTCTTCAGATTTTTAGAATGAATAATCCAGTGGAGTAAAAACTCTTATGCACGCAAAAGTGGAATAAGATCTATAAAAATATATTTTTGCGTCATGAAATAGTTTTGGAATTGATAATAGACTTTAGTCTCCCTGGCAATTTTTTATTTTTATTTTAGTGAAATTTGGGGTAAATTACATATGGTATCAAAGTTGTTGGTTATAGCACTTGGACCTCAAGGAAACACCAAAAAATTATTTTTATTGAAGGAAAACTATCATAGCTTCCTAGAAACCCAGAACATCACAGTGAGGGAAGTTCAGCCACCCAAGTATTGGAAACAATGAGGAACCTTATTTTAGAATTACAAGTGTTTAAAGTTGATAATGAAAAGTTGAAGAAAGCTTAAGAAGATCAGTTGGAAATAAAGAAGAGTCCAAAAGATAATGAGAGGGAAAAAGAGGTCATAAAAAATTCCTCAAGGAATTCTAGTCACAAATAGAAAAAGAAGACAACTCTTCTAAGGACACACACATGACAAAAAAAAAGGAATCGATAGGAAGGAAAATAAAACAAGTGGACCACTTAGAAGGTGAGTTCAAAAAGACAAAACCCTCCACCTTCGATGGAGAATCAAAGACATGTGAGGAAACTGAAGAATGGTTGTTAGACATTAAGAAATACTTTCATATTTATAATTACTCTAGTAATATGAAGGTTAGAATGGCCATCTATAACCTAAAAAGAAAAGCTAGTATCTGGTGGCAAGACCTGAAGCTAGCGAAAGGATTGAAGGAAAAAACGAATGGAATGGTCATAATTCAAAAAGTATTTCAAGAAGAAGTACTTATCAGAAAGCTATTACGAAAGAAATACTAAGGAATTCTACGAACCACGACTAGGAAACATGGCTATGGATGATTTGATTAATAAATTTCTAGATTTGTGAGGTTTGTGCCTTATATCAAAGAAGATAAGGTAAAAATACATTTTTTTTTAAGTTGTATACCACAATCATACAAAGACAGAATTGAATTTGATAATCCTAAGTCTTTAAATGAAGTGTTTAGGAAGGCTCAAATGTGCTATGATCAGTAGAACCATAGATCTGAAATTCCCAAGGAATGGAAAGATAAGAAGCATGAGCTAGTGTTATTGGATAAATCCATAAGTGTGGACACAAACCGATCTGCCTAGATCCACCTGGATCTAGAGCAAAGCAAGACAGAATAATACTCTTTCCCTAGATTTTGATTATTGAATAAACTAGGAGGCAAGAACAAGTTACATACTTTATAATCGCTTCCTATGGTCTTTGTTGCTCCTGCTTCTCTCTAGCGATGTTGTGCAGCCAAGACCAAAACAATACAAGCCAACCGAAGTGAAGAAAGCACAATCTATTCAACAGTGAATCTATGTATATGATCAAGGAATTATACAATAAAGTGGAATCAACTTTATGGGAAAGAGACATATTATTGTATCATATTGATGGAAAGTAAAGATTACAACCTGAGACTTGATGTTGCAAACTTCCTTTCAATGTCCCTTGGCCCCGACACACACACTTGCTCACTTTCATGAAGAAGATCAACCACCTTTGATAAACTTGTTGGAGTTATTAGCTGCTGTAGCATCAGTCCTTCACACAATCTTTCACCAATTCTCCAATGAATCTTGATTAACCTTGTTTGCTTCTAACATTTTCCATGAGAATCCCCTCAATATATAAGAGAGAATGAATTAGTTACTTGGATAAGAATGATCCCAAAATATCAGGAAATCCAGTACTTAGATAACCATTCGAATGCCATCTCATCCTTCTAGAAGATTCCCTTCTAGAAGCATCGAGAATTCTATATTTTTCCTTGCTTAAGAAATAGTTCGCACCCTAGCAGTTCAACACAGTGCAAACTTCTCGCACCCTGGCTTAAGGCAGCCTGCGAGAATCATGCATTATCGAAGGTAAATATACTAGCAGCCTGTGAACCTCCTTCAAAAAGGATATTTCTGGAAAGAGAAGAAAGTAACTTTTCTCAGGAGAAAGTTCTTATGAAGAGCCTGAGTACACCATCATAAATACATCATCATGATGACCAAAATCATGGGTAACAGAATGCCCCCCAAAGTATGAGGTTGGAACCAGTGACAGCCGATATACTTTGTAAGTTGCATGTGTGTGTCGGGAACCAGGAGCACATCTAATCGGAAACCTGCAAACATATAAGCATCTGCAGAATATCATATATACCAATTCTGAGGTAGGCATTCCCATACTCATATCACAGACTGATGACATTGTAGACATGGGTCATGGCCACCAATCATACACTGTGGATCCATGCCGTCAAAATATAGCATAGCCACCGGAATACATTGTGGATCTATGCGAGAAATTTCAAATCAAGACGACATATCCACGAGACATACACAGTGGATCTATGTGTCACAAATTATACATATTCCATCGCAACCTGGATCACAAAGATGATATCCAGGGTCTTCAATTTCATCGCCCAAAGTACGAATCTAACCATGTGATTACATGTGTTGAAGTCGAACATGGCAGAAACCACTTGATTATCGGTCATTGATGTAATCGTTAACAAGTGCGAGGGAAATCACCATTGATGTCAATGACTCTCAAGGTACCATGGTACAATCCATCGAGTGTGAATGAATGAGTTGAAGTCGAACATCTGATGGAATCTTTTGATCAAGGGTCAATGATGTAAACCCACTGTCGAAAGCGAGGAAACCTGCCATTGAGGCATGCAAGTTCCAAGGTACCAAATAATTTCTAAGTCTTGATTCCGGATAATGAGCTGAAGTCGACGGAACAAAACTCGTCACAGGAGGGCCTTGATGTATCCCCCATCAATGACACGAAATGAGTAATAGAGTTTGAAGGTGAAACAGAGCATTTTGAAGATTGGACTGGACACAGGGAAGGTCAACACGGAGAGAATGGTTAACTGCAGATGGCCGACTCAATATAGGTTTCAGATGGACTTCTCTTGAACATATGAATGACACGACCAATGATTTGGTAGCATTGACTCAAAGACGACACAGGGAATGACCTTGTAGCAAATCGAATGAGAGACAAATGGATTTCCCAAATCGGCTTCAAATACGATGAATAGGGGGTGTCATGTTCAAGAGCGACACTTACTGCTAATCAATACGAAGATGAAAACATATCCCCTTCCCAAATTTTCCCCCACCATTTCTGGCGAGTACCTCTTTATTTTTACGCAATCTTGAGGAGGATAACATATGCTTGTTGATATAAGCTCATCCTTCGGACGAGTCCCTCGGAGTATTTTTAACGAACCCTAAGAAGGAGTGGTTCGGTCCCATCACGGGTCTGTCAATGTTTGTTTAACGAGTCCAGAGATAGAAAACTCGAAGGTTNAAACCTGCCATTGAGGCATGCAAGTTCCAAGGTACCAAATAATTTCTAAGTCTTGATTCCGGATAATGAGCTGAAGTCGACGGAACAAAACTCGTCACAGGAGGGCCTTGATGTATCCCCCATCAATGACACGAAATGAGTAATAGAGTTTGAAGGTGAAACAGAGCATTTTGAAGATTGGACTGGACACAGGGAAGGTCAACACGGAGAGAATGGTTAACTGCAGATGGCCGACTCAATATAGGTTTCAGATGGACTTCTCTTGAACATATGAATGACACGACCAATGATTTGGTAGCATTGACTCAAAGACGACACAGGGAATGACCTTGTAGCAAATCGAATGAGAGACAAATGGATTTCCCAAATCGGCTTCAAATACGATGAATAGGGGGTGTCATGTTCAAGAGCGACACTTACTGCTAATCAATACGAAGATGAAAACATATCCCCTTCCCAAATTTTCCCCCACCATTTCTGGCGAGTACCTCTTTATTTTTACGCAATCTTGAGGAGGATAACATATGCTTGTTGATATAAGCTCATCCTTCGGACGAGTCCCTCGGAGTATTTTTAACGAACCCTAAGAAGGAGTGGTTCGGTCCCATCACGGGTCTGTCAATGTTTGTTTAACGAGTCCAGAGATAGAAAACTCGAAGGTTTTTCAAGATTATATAGTTTGGAAAAACACTTAAAAGAGAACTCTCTCAGTTCCTTTTTCGTAAAATAGTCTGGAAGAGACCGAAAAAGAGATAAATTATCGCTCACCAGACGCTTACTTCAAATACTTTATCGAGCGTGAAAATAGCAAGGTCGCTCGGCGATCTTTTCATGTTTAGAGAGTCTGAAAAGAGCTTAAAGAGGACTCCAAGGGGGTTCCTTTTTTGTATAACCTTGTTGAGCCCGAAAAAGTGATAGAAGTATGCTCGATCACGTTCTCATGTATTTACGAGCTCAAGAACGGACAAAAATGACTCTCGAGGTTTTATGTAAAAACCATAAAAAACAATCAAAAACACGCTATAACGAATAAAAACATGTCCATATCCCCGTATTGAATCATCAAAATCATCACGCCTGCAAGAATTTCACTCAAAATGACATTAGTGATTAGGGTTTAGTTGATAAATAATCACAAAAAATCCAAAATGATATAGTAAAAGTAAATAAATTGAGTAAATATTCTTTTTTACCATACTAATTGACATTTTCACTATTGATCTCAAAAACCCCTGTTTTACCCTCCAAGTTCGGTGCTAGATTGTGGGAGCTACGAGAGACCATTCCGCGAGCCATCTGCGACATTAAGGTAGGCTCTTCATCCTTAACATTTTCATGGTTTCATTTTGTCATTTCATTGGTTAAATTTCCATTTTTAAGATGTTTTTCTAGGCCCTATATGTGTGTTGTCATTCTCCCAGGTATCCCATACGAGGCCTACGAGAATGATGCATTCTCGCAGGTGAGCCTTAAGCCACCTGCGAGGTTCTCGCACTGTGCAAATGGGGCACCTGCGAGAACAGCAAAACCCAAAAAAAAATTAAATTTCTAGCCAAATGAAAAAGATCTAAAGTATGAAAAAGTTATTAATCCTCCTTTTATGTTCCTTGTATAGATAATTAGCCATAAACATGGTGCTTGAGTGGCACGAAAGGGAACATGAAGAGGATAATGCAATGGCCGAGAATCATCCTCCTACCATAGCTGCATTGAGAGATTGTGGGCTCTTGAAATACTTTCGCATCCCAGGCATGAGGGCCCAAGTCAGACTACTAGAGTACCTAGTCCGTATGTGGGACCCAGATCAGCAGGTTTTTCATGTGGGAGCTCACACACTGTCCATAGACATTGAAGACATATAGTTTTTGACTGGATTGTCCCGACGTGGATACTATGTCATCCTGACCGGTAGTAGAGGTGGTGGGATAAAGATGAGTGAGTATTGCAATCAATACTGTGTACCCGAGGATGAAAGGAAAAAAGGAAAAGTGGTTATCTGGGGGGTACAAGACTTGACCCTTCGTACTATCCTTTTCACTATAGCTCGGATGGTAGGGAGTTCTGCTCCTCATATGGCATTACAAAGCTACTTCTAGTACGCCATCGAGTGTACTGAGCCTCGAGTATTCAACTGGGCAGATGTTGTGCTTCACAGTATCAAAAAGCAATTGACCAAATGTAGGCGAGGTGACCTGAATCAATTCAGGTATGGATCTTTACTGGTGTCCTTATTCCTTGAGAGGGTCCCCATATTTAGACTACAGGTTGAGTGGAACATACTGGGTTCTAGGGATCCAAGGATGCTGAGATGGTGCCGGCTCATGGCCCGGCACATAGCAGGACCGATCGTCAAGTATGACGATATTTTCTTTGACTGGCTTCAAACCCAGATGTTGATGGTTGATGACTACGCGTATGTCGGGTTGGATTTCCGAGGAGATCCGGATTTAGCACTACCAGAGGATACTCAGTGGGGTGACCTTGGTAAGAAGTGCACGCATTTTTCTTTTCAAATGTTTTTGTAGATTTTTATCATATTCAAATGTTTTTGTTTTATATGTTCATCCAAAAACTAATACAAAATCGTTTGTTGATAACACAGATGTTGGACCGTATAGACCTCCTGGCACTTCTCCTATCCAGAGGTGAGGAGAGGCAGTAGCAACAGCACCACAGTATGCTGAAGATTATCAGGTGGTGGAACAGAATTTAGAGGGCCTGCCAGCAAACATTCCAGATATGACTCTGGAAGAGGTTCCACGACGCGACCAGCGTCACACTGTAGGGGTCTCAGCAGCTATGATTCGACTGCTCCATAGGGTAGCTAGGGCAGTCATGTGTTACCATGAACGTCATCCATGACGTTACTTTGTAGAATCTATAAGCTTCAAATTTTGATATTTTGGTCTTTGGACAAACTTTTTGTAAAAACTCTTTTGATCGTTATATATATAGATGGATTCTACCGGTTTACTTTATATTGTGTGAATTTCAATGTGTTTGATTTATAAATGGTTCAAATGTCTGTCCAATACATAATTATCCAATGCATCTGTTAATGTATTAAGACATCTAGGAATATGCTGATATTCTATGTGATCAAAATAACATTCCAAGAGGCGAATTCGCAAATACACTCATAATAAAGTAGGACTTCGACTAGAGTAGATATTAATTAGCTGTAGTACTACAAGTTGTGAGTCAAGTCGCACAACCAAATGACGAATTCCAAGCGAGATAGCATCAACCAATAATTCAATAACGACGCTATACTCTGCAATGTTGTTGGTCACACGGTCGAGGCACACACCTCGTAAAGATACAAGTTCGTTTGTTGGGGCATAGATTGCCCATGCAGTGGACGCAAGTTTCCGAGTACTATGGCTAGCACCATCAGCGAAGCCAATATAGGGTAGTGAAGACTTTGACATCTGGAAATCAAACACAACATCACATAAGGGCCGAGACCAGATAACGTCAAAAGAAAACTAAAGTAACACACACAAAGTATGATACATAAAATACAAGTACTTGTGCACAAATGATTTATGCATAGTACTTCTTCAAGTACAACCCATTCCTGGGTTCACTCAAAGGGATACCATCGTAATCTACCAGCTCATATGCTCCTTTTTCCAAAACGCGGCGAACAATATAAGGACCTCGCCACATTGGTTCGAATTTCCCAGCTCCTAACACATCTCGATCTTGTTCATAAAGAAGAACAAGATCACCTTCAAAGAAAATGTGAGGCTTGACATACTTGGCATATTGTGCCTTGACACGTTTCTTCTGGGCTTCTATTACTAGAGTGGCGTCACATCGAGTTTCATCTAATCACATTAGATACAATAGATGTTCTTCTTCAGCAGAAGTATTGGGTAAGATTTCGACAGCTAGCTTCAGAGAGGGTATCTTGCATTCTATAGGAAGAATGGCTTCCACACCATAGACTAATCGAAAAGGCGTAAACCCAATAGCGGATTTGACAGATGTCTGGTATGCCCACAATGCCGAAAACAACATTGTGTGCCAACTTGTTTTATGAATTCCTATCATCCGTCGAAGCATAGTTATGAGAACTTTGTTGATCGCTTCGACTTGACCATTAGCTTGTGGATAATAGGGTGTTGAGTTATCATGACGAAGACCCAACTTTTCTGTAAGTTTCGACATCATAAAATTCCTAAAGTGACTACCATGATCAGTGATGATAGCTTGAGGCACACCAAAACAAGCTATGATGTGATTAAAAAGAAATAACGGTGCGGTCTTTCCAGTATTATCGAATGTCGGCATCGCCTCGGCCCATTTTGTAAAGTAATCAACAGCTACATTGATGTAACCATGCCCCCCGGTCGAGTGAGGGTGACATGTCATGAAATCGATGCCCCATTTTTCAAAAGGACCAACTGAGACCACAAGATGAAGAGGAGCAGGATGTGACCGAATTTTCTAATTGTAGGTCTGGCAGGCATGGCATTTCTGAACAACAATAATGCAATCGTTAAACAAAGAAGGCCAAAAATATCATGCGTGTAAGATCTTCTGGGTAGTAGCAAACCCAGACATATGACCACCACATGCTCCAGAATAGAAGTCATTCAGATATTTCTCGGCTTCGTCGAATGTTAAACAACGTCGAAAAACATATTCAATCCCTCGACGATAAAGAGTATCCCCGAGTATAATGTATTGACGAGCTTGATAGCGTATGTGACGTCGTTCCGTACTAGACAAAGCAGGATGGAAAGTCTGGGTTTGGAGATATATAATGATATCCCCATACCAAATATCGTCAGTGTTAATAAGGAAAATATATTCATCGGGTAATGAATCTACTGCTACATTTTCCGTTGCAGAATGAGGAAAATCACATATCAACTCAGCAAAAACTAATGACTTCTTGGACTTGGCGTGGTCGAATTCCAAGTCAAACTCCTGGAGTATGAAAATCCATTTGGAGTACTTTCCCCCAAGCAATTGACGTGTCAAAAGATGTTGCATAGGGTTGCAATGATAAATCACCGTTGTCTTACGTGAGAGGATATAATGTTGAAAGCGTTGGACAGCTTGAACGACAGCCAAGGCCAGTTTTTCAACATGTTGATACTTGATTTCAGTTGGTGTGAGACTTCGACTCAAGTAGTAAACAACATGTTCGTCATGCACATCATCCTCTTGGACGAGAACCATGCCAATAGTGTACTCCGAGGCAACAAGATAAAGGAAATAATCGCGACTGTAATCGGGAGGAAAGATAAGCGGAGCTCGCGTTAGGGACAACTTTAAAGCTTCAAAATCATTGTTGGAAACGGTATCCCAGACGAACTCAGAATATTTCTTTAGTAGCCGCATAAAACCACGAGTGATCTCGGCGTAATTAGGGATAAAACGACGAAGAAAGTTTTATTTCCCCTGCAAACTTTGCAATTGGCGCAATGTAGAAGGAGGATGAAGATTAAGAATCGCCTCAACCTGAATAGGATCCACCCAGATCCCTTGACGCGAAATGATAAAACCGAGAAGACGACCAGATTCTACGCAAAAAACACATTTATGAAGATTTAAACGTATACGATAGAACCGATAGCGAACAAAAATAGCCCGGAGGTGGGTAGGGTGATCGACTTTGCGCATAGAATGAGCGGGTAAATCGTCCAAATAGGGTTGAACGATATTCTTAATATCATGAAAGGCATAAGACATAGCCCATTGAAACGTTGTGCCAACGTTCTTAAGACTGAAGGGAAGTTTCCTATAGGAAAAATAACTCCAAGGAAAAATAAAAGAAGTCTTATGTTGGTCCTCGGGAGCGATGTTAATTTTATTATAGCCGGATAAACCATCCATGAGAGAGAAGATTTCACTTCCGGCACAATCATCGACAATCTGGTCGACGAAAGGGGTTGGAAAGTTGTCTTTTGGACAAGATTTGTTAATATCACTATAATCAACACATACACGAATATTGCCTCCTTTCTTATCAATTGGAACAGGATTGGAAACCCATTCTGTCAGAGCCACCGGATAAATAAAACCGTCTTTTAGAAGTTTTTCAACTCCGAGCTTGATAGCCGTCGCTTTACGTGGGTGGACTGGACGAAGGCGTTGTCGGACAGGTTTAGCTCCGGGGTATGTCTTTATCTCATGTACAACAATAGCAGGGTCGATACCTGGCATCTCTTCGTAGTTCCAGGCAAAGATGTCACGAAATTCTTTGAACATAGACGTATAGGTGACGATTTCGTCGGGAGAACACGAAGCTCCAATATGCACATTTTCAAAAATCCCAGGTTTAATGGATATGTCAATGGGGATCGTGGGCGAGATTTTACTTAAGTTCCCTTCAGCAAACACATCGTGTGAAGTCGTGGGAACCGTCAAAATGACAACAACGGTCGACGGAGTCAAAATCCGTTGGTAATTCTCAAGAGTATGTTGCTCCAGAAAAAGTATGGAACGATGATGTCCATCATCCCAAGGGGTGTCCTCCATGACGAACATGATCATCTCGTCAGTGGGAAAAATAACACGAAAAGGATCGGGAGACAACTCATCAAGAGAGGGGGTAGAAGGTGTTGTCGATTGAATGACCTGATAAGCATATTCAACCGGACTTAACGGCATGATGTCGTCGAAACGAGTGTGATCTCCAGGGTCAGGGACAATCCAAGGGTCATGGGACGCAGGAAGTTCATGAGGTATGGTGGAGATCATATGGATAGAAGAAACTGACGGGCGTGGAACATCGGGCGATGGAATGGGAAAAGTACCCATTAACGAGGAGTCCTTTAAAAGGCCTACACCAATGTTCTCATAATCCGGTGGGGTTTTAGTAATAAATGACACGTTACCAGTACGGGTATCAGAATTGAAGAAGGCAAGTTGGTCAACGGTAACAACCTTTCCTTGATGAGGGAAACGTACTACACAGAAAAGGGTGGACACAACTACGCGCATGGAATCGATCCAACTACGACCAAGTAAAAGATTATAATCAAGGGGAGCGTCAAAGACTTCCACTTCAACTTGGACTGTCTTACCTTCTAGTGTGATAGGCAACGAAGGAAGAACATCGTAAGGCTTAAAACCAGAGCCATTGAAGGCTTTAAGAGTGTTTTGTGATTCATTCAAGGGAGGAGAGCCAATGGATTTCCAACAAGCAAAATACATTACACATGTTGAGGCACCCTCGTCAATAACAGTTTGGAAAATGTTCTTGTCAGAGACAACAACTTGTATCTGGAATGCGAGTTACGGGGGTAACCGTGGAATATGATCTTCCAAGTCAAAGACTATTAAATTCGTATATGTCGGGTCAATTCCACCTATAGCTTTCAACAGTGTCTTCCATTGTGCAGGACAAGACTAAAGGACTTCAAGGGTTGACATCGCTGAAGGTGTCTAGGCTAGATATTCAACAATGTTGTAGTTCTGGGCTGCACGAGCATGAGTATTGAAATCCGATTTACTCATGACACCTTTTCGGGGGGGGTCGTAGAACTGTATCAAGGCACGGTCGTTCGAGATGAAGAGGACCGTTAGTAGGTGGAGTCGCGGGAGATGGTTGTACCAAAGCTGGAGGTAAACCGTCAACCTTCTCCTTAGATGGAGTATAATCTTTGGCTCTAGTCGTGAGTCCAACATTGTTTTTCTTAGAATCACCAGTACAAATCAAAACATATGATGTCGTAGAAGAGGAGGGTTGGTCTTGAATGACCAACTGAGCCTGTTGTTGAGATGGGAAGGGTTGGGACAAGACAACCGGTGTAGATGGTTTTGGAGCTCCTTGAAGGAACTTTGTGACCTCGGCACGTCGTGGACAATACTTCGTGTAGTGATCGTCACCACAGATAAGGCAAGGGTAGCGGGGTTTGCGCTTATCCCGATCTTCAACAGGAGTAGTTTTATTTTTCTCTGCTTGATTATTATTTTTTCCCTCCTTATTCTTGCCTCTCCCCTTTTTAGATTTTTTTTTACCGGCAGGGGTAGATTGAACAACATTGACCTCAGAAGTTTTTCCGGTGGGAGTGGCAAGAGACGGAGCATTTTGAACATTAGAAGAAGCAGATTTAGGGGTTGTACTTGAAACAGAATGTGAGTGGGCTTGGGCAGTACCAATCACACCGTCAGCTGCATGCGAGGCAACTGGAGTAGTTGAAGTGCTGAAAGCACCAGGACGAGGTAATTCAGGTAACAAATCGTAAAGTGTTCTCGTTTGCGAATAAACGAGATCAAGATATTGAGCACGACTTATAGCCTTCTCCTCCTTGACAACACCACCCATGGTAATGTCTTTACCAATTTCGTTCACAAAGGATTTTGTAAACCATTCTGCCAGTAACTGATCGGGGAGTTCAAGTTTAATGAGACGTCGACATCTTTGCCACTCATGGATATGATCAGATATATGAGTGCCCTTATTTTGTTTGAAGGAAGTCAAAATCTCAGTACCAGTATCATAACAGATCGGTAACTAGTAATGTGTAAGGAAATACATAGCTAGGGTGTTGAAATCAGAGAAGAAACCTCGTGGCAATTCGATATACCACTTCGCAACAGAACTGGTAAGGGTTCGTTGAAAAAGACGTAAACGAATAGAGTCATCCATCAACAAGTTGGATGAACACCATAGGTGAAAAGTCATAACGCGATTGTTTGGGTCCTCTCCCAATTTTCCATCGAATTTAGGAATGTCCGATGGAAGCTTGGCTGGAATAACAGGTCATTGGGGAGAGTAACGAATAGGATCATTTAAAATCCTAGACAAATCCGGCAAATCCAAAGTAGCAAGAAAAGTAAACTGTCGATTCACCTGCGGGTACTGATGGATTTGGGGTGGAAGCCCTATCGGCAAACTAGTAGGACCGTAAGCAGTCTGCCCATAATGGGAAGACCCAGGCTGATTTGGTGGTGGTTGAAGAGGATAGTAGTTCCAAGGATTGTAACCTTGAGTTTGAGCAGGAACCTGAGTTTGAGCAGGAACCTGAGTTTGAGCATTCTGACCCTGACCCCAAATAGGATTAGGTATACCTGGATATGGTTGGCCTATAGTAGGGACAGGTTTCTTCCCCCCAGTCATTTGAGGAATATTTTGTATCATCTGATTCCAATATTGGGCCAAAGCAGGAGGTATATTTTGTCCAAAAGGTGGGGTTGGTCCCCCTATCATAGGTGGAGTTCCAACCGAAAGTTGTGTGCCAATCGAAGGTTGTGTAGTAATTGGATTATGTCTGGTAAGAGGAAATTGAATCATACCACCTTGTCCACCAACGGGAATCTGCAAGTTTGGTGCAACGGATGGTATAGTGCCACTAGGATTAGGATTACCAGAAGGAAATTGAGGGAGTGTCGAAATAAAACCGGGAATAGGGTGCCCAGGAAAAGAAGGACCACCAGGAGTACCAGATGGAGTTTGCGGAGGTGTTGGAACAAAAGCATTCAACAAAGAATTCAATGCATGGTATTCGGATGGTAGAGTCAGAGTGACATTGGGCGGTCACTGTGTGTTGATAGGAGCAAGACCAGCTGTAGTGAACCCGGTTGGGACATTCATAGTGTTCGCAAGATGGGCCATCTCAGCAGGGAGAGTAAATTGATAAGTGGTATTCACCGGTACAGACTCTATCTCAGAAAACACCAGAGGGTTGATTTCGGAGAGCACAGGCGAACCAGGACTAAAAAGGGTCCTGCGGAAATCACCTGCAGACCAAAAAGGATCTTGGCCTTCTACACCGGGAAAAGGCCGAATGGGTGATCCAGAAGAGGTAACAACTAATTCTCCAGAAGAATTTAATCACATAAAAGGTCGTTCACCACGACGAATTTGATAGTCCTCTCTAGTATTGGTAATTCGAAAAGGTTCGAGAGAGTCAGTTGATTCCACTTGTGGTGTGGTAACAACTGCGACTTCACCTTGTTGAGGAGAGCCCTCAGGTGTAGCTGTAGGCAAGGGTTGTGAACCATCCAGATGCTCTAGAGATAAAACCTGCATTCTACATGAACGACGTGGCGGAGCTATTGTAAATGAGTGACAAGTTCCGCGAAGAAAATCCTATGGTCAACTTCGAGAAACAAACAACACGCTCTAGTAAACAAAATCTAGGAAGCAATCACCAGGCAAACAAAACCTTCTAATTTCGAAGCCACTAGTTGGTGATGAAATCCAATGTCGCAACAACGAGACGAGAAGGGGCAGGGCTAGGGCAGAAAATTTATGCTCACGACCTACTTAACGGACTTACACCCTGGTGCAAGCTCCCACACATAACCGTGGGTATACCCTCCAAGGAGCCCGAGTGATTTTGGTCAACGTCAATTCCAGGTACCGTGAAGAATTTCCCCTTCACAGTCACCTCGGGTAAGAACCTAGAGAGATAGGCCACTAAGGTCACCACCAACAACAATAAAGCCTGGGGGAACAGTCGACAGTCCGATCCACATGCAAGGGCAGGGTATCTAGCCTGAAATCAACTCAAAAGGCTTCCACTCATCATTGTTGGTATACCTTCGAGTGATCCCCGTAATACGTGCAATCTCTACACTGATACCAACAAAGTAGGGTGAGTAACTCTGCCAAGACCAATGCGACCTCGTGCTTGACCCTTGTGTGAGAAGGGCTTCCCAGGACAAGATTTTGCAAATGGAATTTAACACTCCCTAACACAAGATGCTATTGTGTGTTTTGTGATTTTGGAGAGTGTATCTTTCTTCCTACTCCAAAGTGCTAGCCTAGCTAAATGTTGGTGTAAAAGATCCCTAGAAAAGAGTTACTAGATAAAGTTTATGATTACGCAGTGTTATTAAAGGTTGTTATTTACTCAAAGGTAACGGAAATGAAACTCATGTTGTATGACTCTGACCCAACAATGCAAGGATGAGAATGAAATATATGACTTTTCGTTCAATGAGTCCTATGTATGGGAGAGAGAGGAAGTTTTCCAGATCAACCTTGAACTACAATGCACAATTTCCTTTCAAATTCCAACACAAACAATCATTTATCAAATGAAAATTCTTGATTGTGTCTTTTCAAATACTTTGATCTAAAAATGAAGAAGACTTGAAAAACTTGAATAATTATTGCAAGTGAAATGTATGTGTTTAAAGCAACAGGATCAATTTGCAACACATAAATTAAGGATTACTTATGCAAAATACACATAGACAGCAGCATAAACATT
>SNQJ01S0002325.1:28303-46463 GCA_010110895.2 Picea sitchensis | reverse complement strand
TGGGTAATATAAAATAAATAAGAAATTGTCCCCTTATCCCCCTCTCTTGTGGAATCATAGCCCCTTATAACTCTAGTCCTTGTCTATCTAGCAGAAATCGATGTATTTATTATTAATAATGATCAAAACATTACATTTCTTAGACAATTTGGAATTTTAATAATTATTTGGGAACTCCGACCTCTCAGCAATGTAACAATACATTATAAATATGGGGGTTCAAAACCCAGGGTGTTACATACCCTCCCCCTTATTTTTGCATTGTCCTCAATGCATATACAAAACAAAGATCAAAATCTCAAAATTTATTCAAAAATTTGTGGGTACTCTACCCGCATGGCATCTTCATTCTCACAGGTATCGTCTTTAGGACTGTAGCAGGTCCACTAAACTTTTAGCAGCTATATAACTCGATTTCAGAGCATTTTGACTTTTCTATCTAGTATTTGCATTGGTTGGAGCTGAAAGTCTCCCTCTGTCTCTACCTGAATCATATGCCAATCAACAACATGGTTAGGATCATGTACATATTTCTTTAGCAAAGAGACATGAAATACATTATGCACTTTCATGGAAATAGGCAATGCAAGCATGTATGCAACTAACCCTATTATGTCCAATATCTCAAATGGACCACAGTATTTGGCTTCCAGCTTTATACAACTACCCAACTTCAAAGAGCTATTCTTGGGATTTACTTTCAAAAGCACAAGCTCTCCTACTTTAAATTCTCTTGATGTCCTATTCTTTTTGGCAAAAAACCTTCTGTCTATCTTGAACTGCCTTTAAATTATGATTAATCTTAACCATCTGATATTCCATTTCCTTGAGAAACTTCGACCCAAGTATTATTGAAATATTGTAAATGCAAAGAGTACTCTATTTATTATTGAGTCATTTCATTAGATCAATCCCCTTTTGTGGATTTATCATGTTGGGCATTGTAATTGACCAAATCCCCTTTTGTGGATTGGTCAAATTCTAATTGTACTATGCAAATTAAGAAGTCTCCCCTAGGCCTAATTAAAGTGGTTTTAACCACTAAGAAGAAAAGTCGGCCCTGCCCAATGAAGAGACACCTTTCCAACACCTGCCATTTTGTATAAATAAAGGAATCCAGTGCCTCATTATCTCACTCACTCATTCGCTCATCTAGTGCGCAAGTTTGGTAGTTGCAGTTGGGAGAAGAAGGAAGGGAGAGGCACATTGCTCAGTGTTGGATATTCTCTAGTGTTTTTGTTTATTGTCTTGCCATTGTATTGGTTATCTATATTAAGGAATTTTTTGTTGAGTTTTCTCCCCCATGAGGGTTTCCCAGGATAAATGATGTGTATCTTGTGATTGTGTTTCTCTCAGTGATCCTAACTATGTTATTTTTATCTAGTAAATTGAAAATAAACCTAATAATATCTTAAACCTTAACATGGTTTCAGAGCTAATCTAAAGAGAGCATCTTTCACTAGATAAGAAAAAACGTCATTGTTGTCGTACAAGAAAATTAGGGTTTTCTATTGAAGAGGAATTTCATCCTAAAACTCATCAAGGAAGTGCTCCCTATCCTAGAAAACTCTTTGGCATCCTCAATGCACATTTTCGGTGGATAGAACTCCAATAAAGTGAAACCCTAGTTTTCACTGGTACTAGAAAACCAGGAAACCAGAACCAGTACCAGAAGTACCAGTCCATAATTCTACTAGCCCAGTTTGAAGGGGAAAAATCTGGATTTTTTGAAATGTGACTGCACCAAGCTACTCTCCTCATCCAAGTTCACCTTTTGGTAAGTTCATAAATAAATTCTGAGCATTTTCAATTTTTGGTCATTTTCCTAACTCTAGGTCAAGATGTTTGCAAGCACTAAGCTTGTTGACAGGCTAGAAGGTGTGGAAAATGTATGTTCCTAAAATTATAGTATTGCACTCATTGTTGAAGATAATGACCTAGCAATATTCATTAAAGAATATGTACCAGAACCTACCGATGTTGCAGCTAAAGCAAAACACCAAAAATACATGGTTAGGGACAAAAGAATCATTGCAGACTCTATTAAAGATCACTTGAATCCTCAAGTAGCTTCAAAGAAAACTCCAAAATAAATTTTTTATTCCCTAACCATAATGTATGAAGGAAAGAACATCAACGAGAATATGAATCTAAGAACTCAACTCAAAAGTACAAGGATGCGGAAAAGAGAAACAGTTCAGGAATATTTCTCTAGAATATCACAATTCAAGGAACAACTCGAAGAACTTTGTGATACTATATATGAATATGAATTCATAATGACAGCCCTTAATGGTCTCACGATACCTTGGGATGTGTTCATCCAAACTATTTGTGCCATAAAGGAGAAACTACACTTTGACAGTGTTTGGGAAGAATGTGTTCAAGAAGAAGCAAGAGTAGCTAACAAAGAAGCAATATTATCAAGAGATGAATATCAAGCCCTAGATGCTCATACTAAAAGAGGAAGGAAGAGGTATTACTTCCAGAAAGAAAATAATCAACACAAGGAGTCTCACCCCCCCAAACAAATTCATACATAAAGAATCTCACCCTCCAAGGAGATTCCATAAGTTTTAGAAAGGTCAAAGAAAAGAAAAAGATTTTTCATCCTACCAATGTTACCATTGTGACAAGATGGAACATATTGATAAGAATTGTCCATCCATAAGAGAATAATAAAAACAAGAGGCACCATGCCCACACAGTTGAATATGAATATCTACCCACAAAGATGATAAAAGAACAAATTGAAGACTATGTTTTAATCTCTACCCTCTTAGAATTAGTGTCACCTAGTGAGGACACTTGTCTCATAGATAGTGGTGCTTCCAAGCACATGAAAGGTCAAAGAGACATTCTCTCTTGCCTTACAGAAAATAACAATCCCCAGAAAGTTACACTTGGATATGATTACCAGTACCCTATCAAAGGATTAGGAGAATCAAATTACAAACATGATTCAATGACCCCAATGAAGATGAAGGATGTACTATATGTACCAGGTTTGACAAAGAACTTACTTTTTATCTCATATTTATATAATAAATGATTCAAATTTTCTTTCATAGGTTGAGAAGTTCTTATGTGGTTCAAAGGAAAAATGATGTAGATCCCCCTTCTCTCCTAAGGGTTGCGTGACCTCCCGGTCTAGGATCGATCAAGAAACTGAGTCGGATCGAATCTTTGGCCCCTCAAGAAGATCAAATCCACTTAATAGGCCCTCTTTCCCTTAAAGCGTAGGTTGTATGGAACCCACGACTTTCTCCTTAAATCCTTTAAGATTCAACTTATTTAGGTGTTATCTCTCCTAGTTGAGCCCCTCTCTTTACATGACCAAGGTTGTGACTAGTCACCTAATCGAAAGGTGCGTCGTGACTTCGCGTATCGGGTCTTTGCATGTGAGTCTCCTCGACTCTCCCGACCTCTGAAATCTCGATAGGAGCCTAATGCGTGCTAGCCCCTCAATTCTCCTTCATCGATGTGACACTTCACTATAACCATGGGCCAATATTTCAAGTCCTTCGCGATTTCACATTTCACAAAGTTAACTTGCTCGTCCTCCCGAAACTCGAACTTTCGAGTTCCACTCGCCAGATCAATGATCCACAATCCTCACAATCCAATGGTCCTGATATCCTTTTTGCGTATAGGGAATTCGTGTTTCACGAATTTGGAAGGTTGATCACTTCTCTCCTCTGATTCCCGATATTCTGAAATTCATGTGCGCCAGATCAACGACTCACAACTCCCCGTGATCTGACGGCTTAGATCAACTCTTCGCGAATCAGGACTTCACGTTTCGCGAAGTTGGAGGACTGCTCACCTCCCTTCTCCCAATATCTAAACTCCCGATATCTCCTTCTCTCTGGGTAATCAACGATCCAGATCTCCCCTCGATCCGACGGTTCAGATCAAATCGCAATTTCGGATTTCGCGAGTTCCCAGAACTCTTACCTCTAATTTCCAAAGTTGCGAACTCCAAAAATGACCAGATCTACGGTCCATGGTCTTTCTTCAAGTTGTGAACTCAAATTTCGTGAGTTCTCACGATCTTTACCCTTTGACCTTTCCACTCTGAAAGTCAGCGAAATGTTGATCTCCCACCACGTGTCCTCCTTGACAATGGACGACTCTGATGATTTCGAAGTTTCATAACCTCATTCCTCCTATGTACTTTCAAAGTTGTAATGTTAGTGCACTTTACCTTGATCAGGCGACTACGATCCTTTTTCACTCAGACCAAAGGGCTGAGATATTTCCTCCTCTGCACTTGCTCCTTGTTTTCTGGACACTGATCGGACAATCAATATTTCTCCCCCTGAGCTTAAGATTTCTTCAGACTTAGAAGATTTTCTAAATCTTCGAAGGTTTCAACCTTTGTCCTTCCTACAAGTCTATTTCTTGGATCTCATTCGCACTTCTTGTAAATTATTATCCCTTCTGAACTTATGCTTTCTTCAGACTTAGAAGATTGTCTAAAGATTCAAAGGCTTCAGCATTTTTCCTTCCCGCAAGTCTGTTTCTTGGATCTCCTCCACACTTCTTGCAAAGTTTTATCCCTTCTGAGCTTAATCTCCTCAAAAATTTTGATCCCCCAAGCACTTCTTTCTTTTCCAAGAAATTCGTCAAACTCAGATTTAAATATTTCTTGAAAAGAATTCTTCTCGCCTTCTTGGAGTTCCTCTGGTTTAGTCCTTCGACTTCTTACAAAGTCGCTTTCACACTTAGTCGAATTTCTGGAACTGTGCACTGCTTGCAACTGATTCTTATGCAATATTTGAATTCTTGTGGATGACTGTGCACTCCTTGCAGCAGTCACTTTGCACTACTTGCAAAGGAAATATTACGCTATTTCTTCTGAGCTTTACGAGTCGAAACAGACCCTGTCAACGCACTCCTTGCGGACTATGTGCACATCTTTCACCGCTCACGAAGAAAAGTGATTTTAAATTTTATGCAATCATTTTAAAGCTACATACACTCGTAGCAAGATTCATTCATTCTTGAAACAAATAACAATAACAAAGAATTGCGAACAACAACAGTCTCACACATTTGGATCAATTTTCTTTTGTTATCTTCATTCAAAATCAAGAAAACAGTTACAACTAAAATCAAAACAACAATTATTGTTCATAAAATTCCTACTTACTCATAGCTCTCATAACCCTTATTTAGGGCATACAAAACCTCTCTTTATACAAAAGAAACAAACTAACTTCTATAAAATTGAGGTTACATCGAGAGTAGGGTTAAACTCCCAGGTCACGCATGCTCATTTTTGTCTACGCGTGTGATATTTACTTTTTTTGTTTCTATCAGCTGCAAAAGATCTGCAGTACCAGATCACATTCGAGGTTCTGAATTGGTCCTTGGGCACTAAATTGTCCTACCACCTGTACTTGTTGACAATGCTCCTACATAAAAAAAACCATGGAAGAATCAATTGTTATTGGAAAAGAAGAAGGTGTCTTGTATAAGCTAAAAGGTCACTCAAAAGAAATCTTGACTCATTCCATTGAGAATCTCTATGAAATTTGGCATAGAAGACTATCTCACATTAACTATAAGGCATTACCATATGTAAGAAAGGCAGTCACAAATATACCATAATTCAAGGTTGACCATGAAGGTGTGTGCAATAGATGTGCACAAGGAAATAATATTAAGAACTTTTTCCTGAAGAGATACAGTAAAGTAGAAGGAGTCTTAGAGCTCATTCACTCATATGTATGTGGCCCAATTCCATCAACCTCAATCAGTGGGTATGTATACTATGTATCATTTATTGATGACTATTCTCGCAAAACCTAGGTTTACTTTTTGAAATAAAAAGATGAAGTGTTTGGTAAATTCAAGGAATTCAAAGCCTTGATAGAGAATATCTCTTAAAGAAATATCAAGATACTCAGGTGAGATAATGGAGGAGAATACACCTCAAAATAGTTCATAAACTTTTGTAAATATTCTGGGATCAAGAGGGAGCTCACCACTCCCTACAATCCTCAACAAAATGGTGTAGAAGAAAGAAAGAATATAACTATAATGGAAGCAATGAAGACTATGATCCATGATCAAGATATTCCAATGCACTTATGGGTAGAAGCAACAAGAACAACAGTGTATGTACATAACATATTGTCCCATTGTTCACTTGGGTTCAATACCCCCAAAGAGATGTTCTCGGGAAAGAAACTAGAAGTAAGCCATCTCAAAATATTTGGTTGTCCAATATTTGTACACATTTTGAAAGAGAAGAGAACCAAGCTGGCTCCTTCAAGAAAGAAGGGAATATTTGTTGGATATTGTGAGGTATCCAAGACCTTCAGAATATACATACTAGGTTATCATCATATTGAGATCAGAATAGATGTAACCTTTGATGAACATGAAATACTCAATAAATCAAGAAGATTCCATCTTGAAGAAGTATACGAAGAAGAACCTGTGGCTCCCAGAGTTGCAGAACCAGTGAGGGAAGTCGTAACTTCCCCTGATGAGGAGATTCTAGAAGATCATGACATAATAGAATATCAGGAACCTCCCCACATGATGATCTCCCATAAGAGAAAGCCATCTTGAGAAATGGAACTTATTCAAGATGGACAGAAGTATGGTGCCCCCGAACGAACCATGAGACAAGTCAAGAAACCCAAGCCATTCTCCAATTATATGGATTTGATGTGTGATTTCTTAGAGAAGGAGCCTAGTTGCTTTGAAGAATCCATTTAGAAGAAAGAATGGGCAGATTCCATGATAGAAGAATACCGATCCATTATAAATAATAATGCATGGGAAATAGTTCCCATATCAGAGAGCAAGGTTGTGGTATCTTCCAAATGGCTATACAAGATAAAACATACTGCTAATGGAAGTATTGAGAGATATAAAGTAAGGTTTGTTTCTCGTGGATTTTCTCAAAAAGAAGGCATTGACTATGAAGAGACATTTTCTCTAGTAGCTAGATACACTTCAATCAGAACCATCATAGCCATTGCAAATAATATGAAATGGAAGTTACACCAGATGGACGTGAAAACAACTTTCTTAAATGGTGTCATAGAAGAGGAAGTGTATATAGAACAACCTCAAGGGTTTGAAGTTGAGGACAAAAATAATCATGTATGCAAATTGAAGAAGGATCTGTATGGATTGAAACAAGCTCCTAGAGCTTGGTATGGAAGAAGTGACAATTTCTTGATGAGCTTGGGATTTACCAAGAGTAAAGCATATTATAACCTTTACTTCAAGGTTATGAATGATGAGCATGTTATATTGTTGTTGTATGTGGATGAATTATCTCTAACTGGAGAAGAAAAGATCATCACTGAGTGTAAGAAGAAGCTCATTGTAGATTTTGAGATGAAAGACCTTGGCCTAATTCACTATTTATTAGGTCTTGAGTTCTGGCAGAGCCCAGAGAAGATATTCCTTAACCAAGGGAAGTGTGCAGTTGAAATACTGGAGAGGTTTGATATGTTGGAGTGTAAATCCATGAATACACCCATGGAAACAAAGTTGAATCTCTTGGTTGAGACTTCGTCAGAATTGATTGATGCTATGCTATATAGATAGATCATTGGATGGTTGATGTATCTGATGAACACCAGACCAGATATATATTTTTTTGTGAACACCTTGATTCAATTTCTGGTGGAGCCTAGACGTGTTCACCTGGTTGCTGCAAAACATGTGATGAGGTACCTTAAGGGTACATTAGAGTTTTTTCTCAGTTATAATGGAGATCATGACTTTAGAATGAGTGGTTATACCAATTCATATTGGGATGGAAGTGTCTCTAATAGAAAGAGAACTTCAGGATGTTGTTTTAGTCTGGGGTCAACCATGATCTCATGGAAGAGTAGGAAGAAATCAAGTATTTCTATTAGGATGGAAGAAGCAGAATACATTGTTGCATGTTCCATCAGTTGTGAAGCCATATGGCTTCAGATGTTGTTGACAGGTCTATTTGATTTGGAGATGGAAGAAACTGTGATTCTATGTAATAACCAGAGTTGCATAAAGATGACAGAGAACCATGTGTTCAATGACAAGTCAAAACACATATAAATATGATATCATTACATCTATGATATGGTGCAGAGAGGAGCCATAAAGCTCCAGTATGTTGCCACAAATGAATAGGTTTCATATGTGTTGACCCAAGCCTCTACCTCGTGTAAAGTTTAAGCACTTTCAAGATAAGCTTGTTGTATTCTGAAAGGACCTCCCTCGAAAGGGGGAGTAGTGTTGTGATGGAAGCCTTGTGCTGATGATTTCTAGCTTCGTTTTCATGTTGTTGAGATGCTAGATTCGTGCTGAATATTTCTAGCTTTGTGATGATGTTTTTGTGATACCAACCTTGAGCTGAATATTTCCAGCTTTGTGTTGATGTTGTTGTGATTCCAACCTCATGCTGAATATTTCCAGCTTTGTGCTAATGTTGTTGTGATGTCAGCCTTGTGCTTAATATTTCCAGCTTCATGTTGATGTTATTGAGATGCCAATATTGTTCTGAATATTTCCAGCCTAGTGTTGATGTTGATGATGCTCCAACCTTTGTGTTGTGATATTGTTGTTTTTGATGTTGTATCAGCCTTGTGTTGTTATTGATTATGATGATGTATTAGTGTTATACTAATCCATGTCGATGCAGATGATGATGATGCCATTCCAGCTCCTTGTTGTGGATGATGATATTGATGATGAGAATTTTTTTTGATGATTTATAGATATGCCAGTCTGTGTTCTAGATGTTGTTAGTGTTGTTTCCCTCTCTCTCTCCCGATGATGTTGTAGAATACCCTTCTTGTTAAGGGGGGGTGTTTAAATATTCTAATTGCAAAGAGTATTCTATTTATTATTGATTCATTATTCATTATATCAATCCCCTTTTGTGTATTGATCATGTCGAGAATTGTAATTGACCAAATCCCCTTTTATGGATTGGCCAAACCCTAATTGTATTATGAAAATTAAGAAGTCATCCCCCATTCCTAATTAAAGTGGTTTTAACCATTAAGAAGACAAGTCATCCCTGCCCAGTGAAGAGACACATTTCCAGCACCTACCAATTTATATAAATAAAGGAAGTTAGTGCCTCATTATCTCACTCACGCATTCACTCATCCAGTGCACAAGTTTGGTAGTTGCAGTTGGGAGAAGAAGGAAGAGAGAGGTGCATTGCTTAGTGTTGGATATTCTCTAGTGTTTTGGTTTATTGTCTTGGCATTGTATTGGTTATCTATATTAAGGAATTTTTTGTTGTGTTTTCTCCCCCAGGAGGGTTTCCCAAGATAAATTATGTGTATCTTGTGATTTTGTTTCTCTCAGTGATCCTACCTATGCTATTGTTATCTAGTAAATTTAAAATAAACCTAATAATAGATTAAACCTTAACAAGTACCACTCTATCTATTGGGTTGTCCCAACTTACTGGAGTACTTCACTTTCTACCATACAAGGCTTCAAATGGGATCATATTCAACAAATATTGATACCCATTATTATAGGAAAACGCAACGAAGTGCAGGTAATCTTCCCACTTAGATGGCTTATCCATCACATACCTTATAAAAATGTCTTCAATTACTCGGTTGACCATTTCTATCTTCCCATCTAACTATGGATGGTATGATGTGATAAAGTTCATATTTGTACCAAATCCTTTGAACAATCCTTTCCATAAATTTGAAGTAAACTTAGTGTCTTTGTCTGAGAGAAAATTGTCCTAGGTATCCCAGGAAACCTAGCAATTTCCTTCATGTAAATTTCTGCAATGTTAGTTGTTGTATGAGTTGTTTTTACAGGAAAAAAATGAGCAGCCTTTGTCAATTTATCAACTACTACCATGATTGAATCATGTTGCCTTGTTGTTCTGTGAAATTTAGTTATAAATTCAATGGTTATCACTTCCCATTTCTTCTCTGGAATTGGTAATGGATGTAGAAAACATGTTGGGTGTTTGTGCTCATCCTTCACTCTCTCACAGTCCATACACCTAGCGATGTAATAAAAAACATACTTTTTAATTCACGACCAAAATAATTGGCTTCTTACTGCTATAATTGTTTTCTGGTAGCCAAGATGTCCAACATATGGAACATTATGAATTTCCTTTAATACCAAATTCCAAAGTTCTCCAGAACTAGGAACATAAATTCTATTTTTATGCATAAGTAGTCTATCTTCCTTCATCTCATACTCTTTCACTTTTTGTTGCATATCTCCTTCCTCTAATATTTCCTTTACCTATAGGTAATGATGATCTGTAACAACAACATATAAAATTGTATTCTTCAAGGCTGATTGATGCATACTGACAGTTGTAGCATGCATGATATCCACTCTTCTAACAAGTGCATCAACAACTTTATTTTATTTTCCCTTGATATGATGGATATCAAAGTGGTATTCACTTAAGAATTCAAGCCATCCTGTTTTCCTAGAATTCAAAGTTGGATGATAAAAAAGATAATTTAGACCACTATGGTCTGTTCTTAATTCAAATCTCTTTCCCATGAGATAATGCCTCCACATCGTCAAATCATGGACAATGGCAGCAAGCTCCAAGTCATCTATGGCATAGTTTCTCTCATGCTCCTTAAGCTTTCTAGACTCATAAAAAATAACATGTCCATTTTGAGTAAGGACTCCACCAAGTCCTTCCTTGCACGCATTTGTGCATACCACAAAATTCTCATTTCGGTTAGCAATATTCAAAATAGGTGCACAAGTAAGTAATTCCTTCAGCGAATTAAAATTTTCTTCACATTTTGTTGCCCATTCATATTTAATTCCTTTCCTTTGCAAAGAAGTGATGGATGAGCAATCTTAGAGAACCCTGCTATAAATATTCTTTAGTAACCAACTAACCCCATAAAATATTTGAATTCTGAAACATTCCTGGGCATTAGCCATCCTCTAATGGCCTCAATATTCTCAAGGTATACTGTTATACCATGTTCTTAAATAATGTGCCCCAAGTAATGGATCTGTTCTTGATAAAAAAAAACACTTACTTGGTTTGGCATACGATTGATGTTCTCTCAACACTTGTAGTACTAGTCTTAGGTGATGTTCATGCTCTTCCTCTGACTTAGAATAGAAAAGTATGTCATCCAGGAATACTATGAAAATCTTATCCAAATCATTTCTGAATACGCCATTCATTAAGCACATAAATGCAGCGGAGGCATTGGACAATCCAAATGGCACCACTACAAATTCATAGTGCCCATACCAGGTTCTAAATGTTGTCTTATGGATGTCTTCTTCCTTGATTCTTACCTGATGGTATTCTAATCTCAAGTCTATCTTTGAGAATATCTTTACTCATCTTAGCTAATCAAAGAGGTTATCAATTATGGGTAGAGGATACTTGTTCTTTATAGTAGACTTATTTAGTTTTCAAAAGTCAATACACAACCTCAAGGTTCCATCCTTCTTTTTGAAAAAGAGTATTGGTGATCCCCAAGGTGAAACACTTAGTCGTATGTACCCTTTCTTCAAAAATTCCTCAACTTCATTTGTAATTCTTTTAACTCTGGTGTGCTCATTCTGTAAGTTGTTTTTGACATTGGGGCAGCTCCGTTCACTAGATCAATAGAGAAATATATTTTCCCTTTTGATGGAAACCCTGGTGTTTCTTGGAATACATCCTCGAATTCTTGTAGTATCGAGAAATATTCAAGGCTTGGCCCCTTTGTCTTTTCTATGTCCTCCACATGGGCTGCATACAACTTACACCTTTTTCTGAAACATCTCTTCAGCTGTAAGGTTGGAATCTCCCTTATAGAGATGGGTCTTGGAAATCCTTTCACAATGATATACTTTCCATCTATAAATGTGTTGAACCTGCACATAATATATCTAGATAAAAAATAATACACACATTTGCAGAGAGAATTTGAGAAAGAAGAAGGAGAGAAAGAATGAAATAATTCTCATTAACCATAATCCACACTCAAAGAGTGAATAATTTACAATATATATAGGATACATGAGTAACTAATGAGAAAACGTGGTGGTATAGATTGATATAGACACACACCAACAGTTACGGGAGTAAAATGCCCCCTAGTTTAGTCTCTCAGGCAGTTACGGGAGTGAACTGCCACCTAGCTGAGTTAACTAGTCAATCAATCTTCAGTTAATTGACTGAAACGGAGTGTAGTGAGGAGTAGATCAAGGAATCAAGGGTAATGCGCCAATATGGTGATGAAACCAATGCAAGTTCACATTAGCATGGTGATGATCCCAGTGTTGCATGGTGACAAAACCAATGCAGCATCTAGACTCAACTCAACTAGTCAAACTGAAGTGTCAACTGAATAGAATATTCTCCAGGTGGAATATTCTCTCCTAAAATATAGGAGACTGGATAATGACTAATTATGACTATTAAACAAGGAAAAACCTTAATAAAAATAAATCCTAGGTGTATGTGAAGTAACTCCAACACCCCCACTGAACATCACTATGGTGAAAATAAAGAATGGGTCCTAGCAACGAGGCCATGTTAGGTACCCAAATAAAAAATTTACACTGAAATAAAGTGAGGAAAGAGGGAAAACCTCATGGGAAAAAACCCCCCTCAAGGTACAATGTATGTAAAAAAAATGAGAAGGAACAAAATGCAGTTGCTAAGCAACCATGTCCTTCACTCCAAGAAGACTTCGCAACTGTGAAAGTTTGTGCTCGTTGAAGATTGTGTTGAAGATGTAGATGTTTGCATGGATATGATGAAGTATATGTATCATTGAGATGTCCACACATATCAAATTCTTCTTCTTGTAATGAATAAGATCCAAATAAATTTTGGATGAAATTTTGAAAATTGTGCGGCCGTTTCCGAAAAAATGCTGAAATTTTGTTGATTTTGAAAAGATCATAACTTCAGTTCCTGGACTTCATTTCGGACGATTTGTTTTTGAAATTGGATATTTTCCCGAGAGGAATTCAAATATCCAACTTGTTTTTACAAATTGTGCTCAGAAAATATCATAATGGAATATGATGTGCGTGGCTCCCTTTATGTCTCATGAGATGCATGCATTGCGCATGGAAAAGTGTCTGCATGTGACTCCTGAGATGCATGCCATATATATTCCACGTAAATTTCAGAAAACAAATCTGAAATGGAGTAGACATCATCTTCAATTAATGGAATACAAATTTCTACAAATACTTTTGTAGAAGACTCTTCATAATAAGAGGCTTGATCTTCTGATGGCTTCTCTTCTGGCTCTATCTTTCCAATCCCCTGCATGAAATATTTATAATCTTCTTTATTCCCAAATAGAACCTCCAATATGGTCCAAAATTCATTTGGAGTGAATTCTTGTGTGACATCACATACTTGGTGGAGAATTTCTAGAGAAATAGACAAGCAGATAAGTCCTATGGCCATATCTTGTCTATTGAGAAAGTCATTTTTCTCATCGGTAGAATTAGGTTCTAATTCCATTGCCATGGTTATTTGGTATAAGCCTCTACTTCTGAGAAGAAATAGAATCTATGGATTCCACTCCAAATAGTTATGAGGCGTGAGAAGTATTATCGGTGAGTAAAACATAAATTCCATCTTTTTTGCGTTCTTCATTCTTCAGTACCTACAAAAAGTAATTTGGTGTAGATTTTTCTTAGTAGTTTGTTCGCTTTGATACCATGTAAATGTGTTGAACCTACAGATAATATATCTAGATAAACAATAATGCACACATTTGCAGAGAGAATTTGAGAAAGAAGAAGGAGAGAAAGAATGAAAGAATTATCATTAACCATAATCCACACTCAAAGAGTGAATAGTTTACAATAGATATAGGATACATGAGTAACTAATGAGCCATAGTGGTGGTCAAGAGTGATCTGGACACACACCAATGGTTACGGGAGTAAACTTCCATCTAGTTTAGTCTCTCAGGAATTTACGGGAGTGAACTGCCACCTAGCTGAGTTAACTAGTCAATCAGTCTTCCGTTAACTGACTGAAACAGAGTTTAGTGAGGATTAAATCAAGGAATAAAGGGTAATGCGCCAATATGGTGATGAAACCAAGGAAAGTGCATATTATCATGGTGATGATCCCAATGTTTCATGGTGACAAAACCAATGCAGCATCTAGACTCAACTCAACTAGTCAAACTGAAGTGTCAACTTAAGAGAATATTCTCCAGGTGGAATATTCTCCCCTAAAATATAGGAGACTGGATAATGACTAATTATGACTAATAAACAAGGAAAATCCTTAGGAAAAATAAATCCTAGGTGTGTGTGAAGTAACTCCAACACCATCTTCATCAAGACATGTAAATGTCTTGCTATGACAATGTAGAACAACATGATGCTTTTCCAACCAATCCATTCCAATTAGAATATCATAATACCCCAATGGTATGATATTTAGATCAACACTAGTATTCACACCATTAAGACTTATGGAACAACTTTTGACCACCTCATGGATTCTCCTTTTGGTTCCAGTGGCTAGTTGAACCAAACTTGATTTCCCAAGATTACTTTTCTCCAAATGTAATCTATCAACTATTTTAGGATCAATGTAACAATGGCTTGCTCTTGAATCAATTAAAATAGAAACAAACCAAATTATTATCTTACCTTCCACCTCGATCGTGGTGGACTGGTATTATGCTTTTCAATCATCTAAGGCTATATAAATCCTTCCCATGTCATCGACTATTGTAGCCTCTTGGATGTTGTGCACAATATTCACCCTGTCCTTTCTGTGTGGGAAATCCTTGTACAAGTGATCTTCTTTGCATCCCCAACACTGGATTGGTGGTCTTCCCCTTTTTCCCAGTGAGTCTTCTTTCTTGGAATCATCCTTAGCATAATGATCTTGATGATTTTTATTAGGCTCATTTCTATTGAAAGGATGTTTGAATCCCTTCCTCCTTTGATCATACTTCTCCTTCTTCTCGTCCTTCCACTATTTATGCATGGACTCTCTACCTTGGCCTTTATCATACAGGTATTTAGCCTTTGTTATGGCCTCATTCAAGGTCTTGGGTTCATCATACCAAATATTTTATTTATAAAAGGCTAGTAGTCCACTCAAAAACCTCTATATCTTTAACTTTTCATCGTTTATAAATCCAACATACTTTAACAACCCCAATAACTTCTTGTCATATTCTACCATAGTCATGCTTCCCAGCCTGAGTTCAAAGAACTCCTGCATTTTATTGTCACAAAATTTCTCTGAGAGGTACCCCTTATGGAAATAATTCTTAAATTGCTTCCAAGTTATCCTATTCTCATTGATATGTTCAACTTGCTTCAGTTGATCCCACTACATTGCAAATTTCCCATGTAAGTGGTAGGTGGTAATTTTGGCTACCATATTTGATGACTAGTTGTGCAATTGGAAATATCTCCTAAGTCAAAGAAACCATGCTTCAACGTCATCTTCCCTTTCTCTTTCACCATCAAAGGATGGTGGCTTGATATTTCTCAGCTCTCCTTGCAAATTGTCCACCTCATTTTTATCCTTCTTCGGTGCCTAACAAGAGACACCTCTGGACTTCTTAAGGAATAATTTACAATATATATAGGAAACATGAGTAACTAATGAGCCATAGTGGTGGTCTAGAGTGATCTGGAGACACACCAACAGTTATGGGAGTAAACTTCCACCTAGTTTAGTCTCTCAGGCAGTTATGGGAGTGAACTTCCACCTAGTTGAGTTAACTAGTCAATCAGTCTTCAGTTAAATGACTGAAACAAAGTGTAGTGAGGATTAGATCAAGGAATCAAGGGTAATGCACCAATATGGTGATGAAACCAAAGCAAGTTTTCATTATCATGGTGATGGTCCCAATGTTTCATGGTGACAAAACCAATGCATCATCTAGACTCAACTCAACTAGTCAAACTGAAGTGTCAACTAAAGAGAATATTCTCCATGTGGAATATCATCCCCTAAAATATAGGAGACTAGATAATGACTAATTATGACTAATAAACAAGGAAAAACCTTAGGAAAAATAAATCCTAGGTGTTTGTGAAGTAACTCCAACACCATCTTCATCAAGACATGTAAATGTCTTGCTATGACAATCTAGGACAACATGATGTTTTTCCAACCAATCCATTCCAATTAGAATATCATAATACCCCAATGGTATGATATTTAGATCAACACTAGTATTCACACCATTAAGACTTATGGAACAACATTTTACCACCTCATGGATTCTCCTTTTGGTTCCAGTGGCTAGTTGAACCAAACTTGATTTCCCAAGATTACTTTTCTCCGAATGTAATCTATCCACTATTTTAGGATCAGTGTAACAATGGATTTCTCTTGAATCAATTAAAATAGCAACAAACCAATTTATTATATTACCTTCCACCTTGGTCGTGGTGGATTGGTATTATTCTTGTCAATCATCTAAGGCTACATAAATCCTTCCCATGTCATCGGATATTGTAGCCTCTTGGATATTGTGCACAGTATTCACCCTGTCCTTTCTATGTGGGAAATCCTTGTACAAGTGATCTTCTTTGCATCCTCAACACTGGATAAAGGAGTCTTCTTTCTTGGAATCATCCTTAGCATAATGATCTTGATGATTTTTATTAGGCTCATTTCTATTGAAAGGATGTTAAATGAATCCCTTCCTCCTCTAATCATACTTCTCCTTCTCATCCTTCCAATATTTATGCATGGACTCTCTACCCTGGCCTTGCTCATATAGGTATTTAGCCTTCCTTATGGCCTCAATCAAGGTCTTGGGATCATCATACTGAATATTTTATTTATAAAAGGTTGGCATGTCCACTCAAAAACCTATGTATCTTTACCTTTTCATCATTTATAAATCCAACATACTTTAACAACCCCAAGAACTTCTTCTCATATTCTAACATAGTCATGCTTCCCACCCTGAGTTCAAAGAACTCCTTCATTTTCTTGTCATAAAAATTCTTTGAGAGGTATTCCTTATGGAAATACTTCTTGAATTGCTTCCAAGTTATCATATTCCCATTGATATGTTCAACTTTCTTCAATTGATCCCACTACATTGCAGTGTTCCCATGCAAGTGGTAGGTGGCAATTATGGCTACCATATTTGATGAATAGTTGTGCAATTGGAAATATCTCCTGAATCCAAGAAACCATGCTTCAACATCGTCTTCCCTTTCTCTTTCACCATCAAAGGATGGTGGCTTGTTCTTTCTCAGCTCTCCTTGCAAATTGTCCACCTCATTTTTCTCCTTCTTCGATGCCTAACAAGAGACACCTCTGGGATGCTTAAGGAATAATAAAATGCATAAAACCTTATTGTTTATTAAGGAGGTGAGTGGTGTCTTTGAGATCTACTAGCACTTCTGGAATAACCATCTCTTCCATGATCATCTCTTCTTTCCTAACACCTTCCTTCTTCATCATGCTTTGAGCCATTCTTGTCTTGACTTTGCAATTGATTTAGGCTCTGCAACACTCGAGCATTTATCTGACTTTTCTCCCTCATAAATATCCCGTTGTCTTCCTTGTAGCTCTGTACTTCTATTTTTAGGCTCTTCATAGTTTTTAGCAATGTTTCTTGCTCCCCTCAGCCCTTGCATCCGTTGGATTTTGTCTCTACATTGCCAATTCTGGTATTCTGGTCTTCGGCATATTTATCGTGGTTGGAGGCTCCCTCACCTTTTTCCATTTCCTCAATACACATTCTAATTTGATGTGTGTAAATACCTTAACTCTGTAAAATGTGCAAGTGACTATTTTGTCAAAATTAAGCATATGAGAAGAAAAATTGTCGTTCAGAAATTGCCGGAGGAACCACAGTGCTAATGATAGTTTGTCGTCGACGTTTCGGATCCACAACAGGATCCATCATCAGGACAGAAAAATCCCGAGGAAAAAATAAGAGAGGAGCTTTAATTAAATAGTGAAAAGTGAACCCTAGGTTTGGGGAGGTTTCTCAAATTAGGTATATTTAATTAATGACACAAAATGATAACCCGACGGTGTTTAATCAAATTATACGTTAAGGATAGGCTAAATTTTAGGGTTTACCCTATTATTAAAAATAATCTAATATTAATTTTGTGTTGATAAAGGTTAAATTAAGGTTAATCTAGTTTGGTAGTATTAATGTTATTATTTTTATTTTTAAATTAGTGGTCAGCT
>SNQJ01S0002324.1:150494-173143 GCA_010110895.2 Picea sitchensis | reverse complement strand
ATGAGATGGATTCAAGAATCAAATGCTTAATATCGGATAATGGAGGAGAATTCACCTCAAAGGAATTTATGGACTACTGCAGCAATCATGGAATAAAAAGGCAATTCTCCATCGCTAGGACACCTCAATAGAATGGAGTTGTTGAAAGAAAGAATAGGACAGTACAAGAAATGGCTCGAACAATGATAATTGATTCAAAGTCTACATATCAGAGACAATATAGGTCAATGATTGGCAACCTACTATATGTGATAGCATCCAGACCATATGTAATGTAGGCAGTTGGACAGGTGGCACGATTTCAAGAAACACCAAAGGAATCACATGTATTAGCAATAAAGAGGATCTTCAGATATCTCAAAGGAACAAAAGAGTTTGGATTATGGTATCTAAAAGGAAAAGATCTATCACTTATTGCCTACACAGATGTAGATTGGGCAGGTTGTATTGATGACCGATGAAGCACCAGTGGATCAGTGTTCTACTTAGGTGAGTGTTTGGTATCATGTCTAAGCAAGAAACAATCATCGGTATCTCTATCTACAGCTGAGGCAGAGTATATTGCAGCAACAGCATGTTATACACAGGTTCTTTGGATGAAACAAACTTTGACAGCTATACAGGTTGAGTATGATGAGCCCATTCCAATATATTGTGATAATACAAGTGCCATCAATATCTCAAAAAACCCGGTGATGCACTCCAAGACGAAGAACATTCCAATCAAATATCACTTTCTATGGGAATGAGTTGCAGAAAAGAACATCAGAGTTGAGTATGTGGGCACAAACGAACAAGTGGTAGACATCTTTACAAAACCACTTCCACGGGAAGCCTTTGAATATCTTCACCAAAGACTTGGAGTTATTTCTACTCCAAAAATGAATGCTATTATGGTATCTAAAGGAAAAGATCTATCACTTCTACAGCTTCACACGCATGTAGATTGGGCAGGTTGTATTGATGACCCATGAAGCACCAATGGATCGCTATTCTACTTAGGTGAGTTTTGGTATCATGTCTAAGCAAGAAACAATCATCTAGATTCATCTACAAATTTCTAGGCAGTAGGTATATTGCAAAGAATAAAGATGTTATATGTGTTCTTTGATGAAACAAACTTTGACAAATTATAATACAAAGTTGAGTAATATGAGCCCATTCCAATATATTAGATAATACAAGTGCCACTCAATATCTCAAAATATCTGGTGATGCACTCCAAGATCAAGAACATTCCAATCAAGTATCTCTTTCTATTGGAACAGGTTGCAAGGAAGAACATCGGAGTTGAATATTTGGGCACAAATTAACAAGTGGTAGACATCTTTACAAACCACTCCACTGGAAGCCTTTGAATATACCTCACCAAAGACTTGAGTTATTTCTAATCCAAAAAAATGAATTTTCTTTTGAAGCTTATATTTTATATGTCTTAGATGTACACGAGGAAGCTTTTCACTAAGTGGAAAGTCTATCGGGAGTAGCCCCGATGGAGATACCTTTGCCATTGACATTTGCATGCTGAGATTTATCATATGCGAGGACAGAGGCATGGTTCCAGGAGGATTTGATCGCATGCGAGGACAAAGACATGGTCCTGTGGGGAGGATGACGGATGCAGAGGACAAAGGCATGGTTCCGTGGGGAGCATAAGTGATATGATTTCAAGACAGACCGAGTGCCATCAATGCCAAAGTGGGGAGATTGTTGATTGGTTGTCAGTTGTCATTGATGTCAACCCTGAAGAAAACCCCCGTAGGCACAAAGGTTTAGGTAATGGACCCAATATTGTTTGATGTAAATATACCCATATTTTGTCATGGTTGATAAGAAGTAACATGGATGAACTCCAAAGTGTGGTCCTTATAGGAATGTCCTCACCTGGAAAGGATTGTGGAGTAAGAGAACCATGCTTAATTGCATTACTGAGATGAAGGACAGTAATTTTTTAGGGAAAATATCCAGATGGATAGTGCTTGTCATGCCATTTCTGTGTGGTGTGTGGAACGTCACATACCCTTCTTCACTCTGCTAGAGAGTTATGGCCATGAGAAGTTGGAGACCTCTGTGTTTGGGTAATGGACCCAAATGGATGGTAACTGTGATGAGTTATGTATATATTTTTAGATAATAATTATTATATATGGATAGTACATTTCATGCCACTGTGGTATGTAGAACGTCACATAACTCCTCACTTCATGACTGTATATTCTACTAAATTGGAGGACCCCATATGTCACCCTCCAGAAGTCTCCAAAAGGTCAAAGTAGTCAAAGTGGTTTAAGAGATTTTAAAGGTAAATAATAAATTGAAGTGATGAGTGTATTATATAATCCAAAGGAATACAAAATAGATTATTCTAACAATAAATGTAATGTGGAGAAATTAGAAATGGACCCAACCCCAAAATAAGGAAAGGGCCAAGTGACCTAGAAGATACTTAAGGAAGTTACTTGAGAGTATAAATCGAGGTAAGGCTCTCTCATTTGAATCACACTTTGAGAATATTGGAATATTTATATGTGTTTGAGGTAACCAAGGATATCTAAACCGGGATTCAGGAGGAAGGTGAAGAAAAGAAGCTGAAATGCAAGGAAGGATAAATTCTTTGATGGTGCTTTCTAAGGTATGTTATTTAGTGTCATATCACTATTTTCGCTATAAAAAAATTTCTATAAATTCAGACCTGGAAATTGATATTAAAGTGAGAAAACATATCCAAGTATCCTGTGTCGCAATCTAGCTTATGGTCGTTGTATTTTGGGGAGTTAACTGGAAAATAGGGTTTGTGGTAAACCTCAAACTAGTCAAAATTAGGTGTTTCTGCAAGTCGGCATAACTTCTTCATAACAGGATCAAAATTTAGTATACCAAATGTGTTAGTTAGGGTAATGTGATGTAGTATTATTTTTAATAGTTTCATCAATCTTATCAACATTTTGTGAACTTCTGCCATATAAGTTCTCTTTAGAATAAGCCAGGATTCAGCAAGGTAGGCCATTTTGCTATAACTCCTTTTCCTCGAGGTTCCAAGTAGGTGAAACTTGAGGAATTCGAAAAACACCTAATAAATTGTGTATCGCCAAATATTTATAATTCACAGTTCAAAGTTATGATTACTTCAAGAAGCATTGTTAACTAATCCAAAAACTAGGCATGCGGAGACTAAAGTAAAGTTTGATGAAAATGTTAGTCTCCTTTTGTTGAAGTTAAGGAAGTAGGAATGTGATCATATACACTATGTTTATTACAGCCACAAATCAAATTTGGATTATGAAATTGATGAGGGTTTTTATTGTGGGTAGTACATGTTGGTTACATTGAGACAAGTAGTTGATGATGTTGGTACATATTGATGAGTAGTTGATGTGACTAAGGCTATTACCTCTGTTATGGTTGGATGCACTTGTTTATGGTACAGTTGATGATAAAGTTATGCATGGTTTATGTAACTTGTTTATGTGGTACGTTGATGCATGTTGATGGCTGGTCTATATTTATTGGTACGTGCTTACGCATATCTCACAAGGATAGTCCTGGCATGGTTCCATCATTGTACTTCTACTCCAGGGTGGCGGATTCGGAAAGGATACAGTGGTTGTGTGTCGTTCCTTCGCCTGTAGCCGGAGAACATTGGGGGTTGTAGCCTCCTTCTAGTTGGTAGCCGTGAGAATTGGGGAGTTGGAGCTTCCCCTGAGTTGTAGCCCCGAAACTAGGGTTGAAGCCCTTCCAGCCTGGGTACCTTGGAAAACAGCGCTAGAGGTCTTTACAATGAATGTAATTCTTCAAGACATATAAGAAAAAGCATTCGGTGGTTTTCTCCCCACCTGGTTTTCCAATGAAACACCTGTGTAATCGTGGTAATGTGTGTGATTGTTTATTTCTACTTCTCATTATTATTGATAAATAATAATTCTACATTGATATAACATCGAAGAAAAAGGATTATAATTATGCTATTATCGATTCACCTTTAATCCAACATCATGCCCTCTCCCCGTAAAACCCTCTCGAGGTCAATATCGGTCCAAATAATGCATTACCAAGAAATCTCAAAATAAGAAGAAAGGGCTGGGTAAGAATAAAGAGGATAAAATAATAATCAAAACCAGATAAGCCCAAACTCAACCCTGATGATAAAGAAAATTAAAACTTGTTATCCCTTTGGTTCATCTCGTACAGGATCATTAATGCAAGATTTCTCCGAAGCTAAAGTTACTAAATTTCCTAAGGAACTCAGACCTCCTCCTACACCCCGGCCATTTTGTCACAAATCCTTTCCTTCAAAAACAAGCTTCCAATCCATATTCATGACCAACCCCTCTCCTCTACCACCAATTCTATGCACTGGGTGACTCCTAAGAAAACGAATTTGCGCTACTCAAACCAAATATTCTCCTTCTAAGAGAAAGTTGATTACCTTCTGGTTCAACCTCCTCCACTCCATATCCTAATAAATGCCCTCTCATCTCTGGAATCCACCTAGTCCCTGATATATAGTCATTTGTCCACCCTCTTGGTGCCATTTGTGGGTGCTCATTTAAATCACCTGTAGCTCAAAACTATGTATCATAGAGGATCTCGCATGTTCATCCCGATGTCTAGCTTCCTCAGCTGGACCTTCCAAAGTTTTCCCACCAACCAAGTCGCTGCCAGGATTCTATTGGTGGAATTGGTCCCACTTATATAAATTTAATAATTTTTTTGATTTGGAAGATCACATTCCAATACTCCCTCATCAATTATCTTTTAAAATACAAGTAATAGAAACCAAGAATATTTGTTTTAACAATTGTTGATGAAGAGACTAATTTTAAGGCCATGTTCACAACGTTGAAAATCCATTGCTCTCCTCCGCCTCTACTGAAATACACAACACACTAAAATATTTTTAATGGTACAGTTTTAAAACCTTTATGGTAATTTTTCCCAGGCCATTCATTGTGTTAGAAGGAAAAGCGGTTATTGTTGAGGTTGACGTGTTTGATGCATCAGCCTTACCATAACCCCACTTTGGTCAGGAAGGGATCTATATAAGTGCAAGCAATTGTTTTACTCTTCGTAAGATGCCTTCACCATGGTAAATTCTTACCAGAGATCAGCTCACCCTTTTAGTTCTAATTACACACTAAAATGTCCTATTTACAGAGAAAACACTGGGTTATGATAATGTTGGTGTGGGTCTCTTAAAATATTCCACCTCACAGGCACTTTCCCCATTCCACCACCCCATGTTCCTCCTCCTCTTGTCGTGCTAATGGATTCTAATCACCCAAAGGTTGGTGAAATCCCCTAATTCTGGGACCAGGCTAGTGCACTCCCAGATTGGAATATCCCACATGGAGACCAAAATTCCATTGTTGTGGAATTGGTCATATCAAGATATTCCAACTGCATCTCCTTTCTCCCTTTCTCTTTGATATGTCTCTAATCCATTTTCACATGATATTTCCAAATGATGAAATGATCATGGAAGTTGTGTCTATCAAAGACACACCTTGGGATGATGGAAATCATCAATCCATTCTCTTCAACCAGACTAGTCAAGAGTTATCAATGATTTTGAATCCATCCATGTGCTTATTAATTTCCATTTTAACCAACACATGATATTTTTAGGAAGGAAGGGAACTTGGGGAAATATTTCACCCACCATCCCTTTATACATTTCACTAAGTCTAGAATTGTGGAAAATGTTCACATAGGTGCCTCATGTTCTCTTGATGAGATCCAAACTTATAAGGCCCTTTTCCAAGAATTTCGTATGTTTTTGCATGGATTTACAAAGAAATGCATGGAATTAATCCAGATATCGCTAGGCCATGAGATTAAGACATAACCTGATGCTAAACCCATTCAACAAATACTTCATCAGCCATCCATGAAAATCCATTGTAATCAAACTTGAAGTTGAAAACTCTTAAAGTTGGTTTTGTCTACTCTGTAGTGTTGACTAATTAGGTGTCCAATCTTGTTCCAGACACGGAGAATGAAGGAATGATCGATGTTTGTGTTTATTATAGGGACATCAATAAGGATTTTCCTAACAAAAATTATCTTCAAGCCCTTTGTCTACTCAATCATCATGATTTCACCCGTAAGTGAAATTTTTTCTCTGATGGATGGATTTTCTAGCTATAATCAAATCAATATTTTACCCATGGACTTGATAAGAACATCTCTTTTATTTTCCTTGGGGTACCTTCGCACAGCATCGTAAACTCCCTTTAGGTCTCAAAGAATGTTGGTGCAACTTTTCAACTAGCTAAGGTCTTATTCCTTTCCTAATATTAGGCATATTGTACAACCTTACCTTGATTATTTACCAAAGTATTCCATGCGTCGTCAAGATCACATGGCACACTTACGAGCCATTTTTCTCTAATGTCAATATTACCGCATACCATTTGAATCCACATAAATTTGTTTCTTGTGTGGAGTATGGAAGAATTATAGGATTTATTATTTCCATGCATAATTAGGGTGGATACATTGAAGGTTGAAGACATTATCAATTTGTCTCCTCCTTCTACCTTACAACTAACTCCAAAGTTTGTAAGGGAAGGTAAACTTTCTTACCTAATGCATTTTATCATTCCCAATTATGATGAACTAATGAGTGTTTCCACTCTCGTTCCTCTTAAGAAGGGTCATATAATTTTGTGTGTGGGATGATACCAACAAAGCCTTTGATGTTTTTGAAACCTATGCTAACCCGCACACCATATTTCCTCTCAATTATAGCCTTCCTCTTCCAGATTATTTCTTATATTTGGCTTCTTTGGATCATACCATCACCATGGTTTTGGTACAAGAGGATGATTCACACAATGGCTTAGGAGCATATCATCATTTACTATTTAACTGAGTCTCAGCTTCACCACCAAACAAAAATACATGCATGTGGATAAATTGGCCTTGGTTGTTGTTCAAGCCGTCCAGCGCTTCCGACACTTTATCCTCTCGCGCAAGACTACATTTATTTCTAACTGCAACCCTATGTTGCACATTCTTACACGTCAATTGTTAGGGGGGAAATACTTCAAATGTATTGTGATTCTCCATGAGTTTGAGAAATCCAAGTCAAAAAAAATCTTTGGTTTTATTTAGTTGATATGTGACCCTTCCCTCCTACTGGGATCTATAGAAAATGCAGCGTAAGATTTTTTTCTTGATGAATCTCTCTTTTTGAACAATTCAGACGATATCCTGGTAAGGAGACATTATCATTTATCTCCAAACCCAAACTTTTCATCATGATCTCGTGTAGATCATCATTGTATTAGGTATCAATCCTGTCAATATATTATTCTTGGAGATACCCTTTAACCGTTGTGGTATTGACTTTGTGTTTCGACGATGTCTGTCATATGATGAAGATGAGAAAGAACTAAATGACTATCACTCTAGAGCATGGAGGGCATATATAATTCAGGTATTCCACTTCCCAAAAGATCCTAAGAGATGGTTACTTATGGCCTTCACTTTTTAAGGATTGCATTATTGTCGTCCAGGAATGTCACGCTTGTCAAACCTATAATAATAGATTTGATCTCATCCCCTTACATCTTGTAGTTTTTTGTTGGTCCATTTTCTAAATGGGCATTGACTTCATGACATATAACCCTCAATTTGGCCTGGGGCATGGATATATCATTATAGCTGTGGATTATTTCACTAAATGGGTCGTAGGCGATGCCTACATTTGATAACACCGCTAAACCTAGCACTATTCATATTCAATCATATCATCATTAGGTTTGGTGTCCCTGCCATCTTCATCTCCACCATGGCACCCATTTTCATAATTTTATGATGTTTGAGCTTACCAATAAATTGGATTTATGGCATGAAAACTCAACCACTTACTATCCACAAGGGACAAATGGCCAAGAAGCAATCAATAAAAGCAACCCATTATTCTCATCGGATGTAGGTAGGTATTCATAAGTCAAGTTAGCATACAATGATTTTTTTAGTATTATGGGACTATCAGACATCACAAAATCTTCTACTGATTCACGCCTTTCCAGCTAGTATATGGTCTCGTCATTTTTTCATTGAATGTGAAATTCCATCTCAATCTAGTCGTCGAACTTCTCTCCAACACCATACAGCCAATAGCAACCGCCTTCCAGTTGTATTTGATGTAATTAGATCTAGACTCACAGGATGTTGTATATTAATAGGTTCCTAAGAAACGCATCAAGGCTTAATACGACAAACATGTTAAACCTTGTTTTTTTTCTGAAGGTGATTTAGTCCTCCTTTATGAACAAGACTGCGGATTTGTCAAAGTGTGTAAATTTGGTTCGTGGTAGCATGGTTCTTATATTGTTAAATGAGTGTTAGATAAAGAGGCTTATGACATGGTTGATTACAATGGAACTCCTTTGGGTGAACCCAAAAATCGGATTTACTCAGCAGTTACCTTAAAGTGCCTTTGCAGGCCGATGGATTTGTACTTAATGTATCATACTCTAGTGTGTTTTTCGCTTTTTCTCAAATTCGTTGTTTATATCTTCCTTGTGCTTGGTTTTCGATGTCACTTTCTCACACCTATATTGGTTTTCCAATGGTGCGCTAGTTGCAAGAAGGTCAAAATTCCATAGCATCCTGCTGTATTGGAAATCTAAGGAACTCACACGAAGTTCATTATTCACATATTTTCATTGGTTGTGCAACCACAACATTGTTGAATATAGTGTGGTCATTGAGTTATTAACTAACGCCATTTCATTTTGCATCTGTCATCTAATTGTACATCTTTATTCTCACCCGTGGTGTTGTAGTTAAGTAAAGTTTATTCCATCTGAAGTCCCATTACGGTATACTTGAGAATTCACTTTGGAAAGAAATTTTGATTACATTTTGAATATCAACACATTCCAAGATATCTAAACACATTAACATATGCTTTAGCCAATTATGTTTTAGATAGACATTTGTACAATTTATAAATCCAAACACAAAACACATAAAGACAAGTGTCTGGTGAAGTTTTGCATTATAACGCCAAAAGTTAAAAAAGTGTGTCCGGAGACCAAAATATTGAAGCACATGGTTTCATATACATAAGGTAAGTCATGGATGTTTCTCATGTTAACAAACCACTTCCCGTGATACACGACGAATTAGTCGAACAATAAATGTTGAAACGCCAATAGTATGGCATTGGTAACATCGAGGTAACTCATCCACAGTGACATTAGGGATGTCCATAGTCAATCCTTAGAAGTTATGCTCTATCTCCTTGAGATCGATCCAACCGCTACTCCTCGACCTACCACTGGCAAATTTCTATCTTCCACATATTTGATTGAGATGACTCCCCTCGGAGGTCTGAAGGTTAAGACCGTGATTTTGAGATCTTGATTAGTGTCGATACATAACATAAAAATTTCATAATTAAAATGAAAAAAACAACACATAATGAAAAAGAGTCATTTTTAACTATATCTCCCCATTGTGAACCCTCATGTAGTGCCAAGTCGGGATCACCAAGGAAATAAGTCCCGGCATATGTGTAATCCTCGATCACATGAATCTGACTTCATCCACCTGGAAGAAGATGTAACCGAGTATAACGGTGGTGGGATGCCACCATGATCAAGCATCAAGTTCACCGACCATCCAAGGATCATGGAGCTGAAATTCCAATCCACATTACGTTGTAGGTATGCAAAATTGGGATCCTTTCGTGAAAAGCACACCCGCACCGATCCATATCCAAATTTCTTCAAATTGACCGGTCCTACACTTTGTTAATTGTTTCTACATATTTTTTAGGAGTCCCTCACACTAATTGAATATTCAAGGCTCCATGCACTCAATAACATACTAAAAATGGCTCTACAAGGCTGCTGGAGCTGCACCCCGCCACATGAGTAAGGCATTTTGTATGAGAATGGTCCTCAAAGGTTATTCTTGAACATCCTTTATGGCAACCTTGCCACTATGTTTATGTGTACTATTTGCGTAGTAATGTGCTACATAATAATCCATTAGTTCACCTCCTCCTCTTCTTCCCAATAGTGACACTCAAGACCCAATGAATGAGATAATACAAATAAAAATAAATGTCATCAATATATAGAGTGAGTGTATGTACCCCAACATGAAAGACTTGTTCGCTTCACGTCTCCACATTTTAAACCATGTCTAATAGAACTATTTGGGCCCTCATGCCCTGCACTTAGAAGAAATTAAGAAAGCCACACTCTCAAAGTGCCATGACGGTGTTGGGATTGTATTCTTCCTCTTCATGCTCTATTTCCTTCCATTTATAACGATGAACTATGGAATTATGTCAAACAACAATAAAATACATGAATTAGTTCATCAAAACTAAAATTAGAGCTTCCTAATTTTTTTCTCTTTCTTTTGTGAGTTGTGGTCAGTTACCGGGTCGATTTTACTCATTATGTGGTATTGCATCCCAGTTGAAATCCCTACATCCGACTACGTGCCCCTATATGGAGGCGCTTCCTAAAATTCAACGCATAAACTCAAAATTTAACCATAAAAACTGGAAAAAAATTCTATAGAAAGAGAGAGGGAGGGAAGAACACCAACCTTCACTAAAACGGCTGCTCAAGAAATCAGCCACAGAGTGCGTCGGAATCGTCAATTGAAGATCGGAGGAAAATGAGGGTTTTTGCACTAGTTTGGGTGAAAATACAAATGGAATGGTAAAATGAACTCATTTTCACCTATTTAATCTATTTTACCATTTTAACCTAAAATTAAATCATATTTTAATATTTTACACCTATTTTAAAAACCTAATGAACTTTTCAGTAATGACAGGTGATACTGTGTCTAGCTTAATTTCATATCACTTTTTGATATGGATCACCACTTTTTGGTCATTTTTTGCGTGTTTTTGAAAAATCATTTGATGTATATATGCTTTTAAGTTTTTTCAATAAAACGCCGTTGAGCATGGTCTTTGTTCTTTCTCATGCTCATAAACTATGAGAATTTAATCGAAAGTAAACTTTTATCACTTTTCGACTCATAAAGGAAATACAAAAAAAGAACCCCTCGGAGTCCCTCTTTAAGCTCTTTCAAACTCCCTAAACATGAAACGATATCTGAGCGATCTCGTTTTTTTCACGCTCATAAAAATATTTAGCAGAAAAACTGATGAGCTAGATTATCTCTCTTCGGCCCCATCGACCACTTTCAATAAAAAAGGACATTTTGAGTTTCTTTTAAGGCCAAGACTCTCTAAATATGAAAACCCCTTAACTTCTTTAGAGTTTCTTTAAGACCTGTAAAAAACATCGAAGGTCTGATATGGGACCAACCACCTCCTTCCTAGGGTTCGCGAAAATACTCCAAGGGACCTAATCATGACAGCCACATTCAAGCCGCATATCCCCACATTAAAATGTTGAGAAAAATTCCGCCAACCGTCGAAATTGGGAAAGAAATGTACATATGTATCTATGTTAGTGACAATAAGTCTCTCTTGAACTACGACACCCTCTCATTGGTGTACTCATAGGTTAGAACCCATTTGTCACCATTTGATCATCCAAGTCAGAATTTAGTCCCGATTACTGCTATAAGACAATTATTGCTCTCCTCCATGTTCAAGAGAAGTTCAACCTAAAAAAACCTTCTATCAAGTTGGCCATATACAGTTATAAATTTTCTACCAAGTCGGCCTTCCCTATGTCAGTTATGAATCACTTCATACTATGATATACTTCAAATCTTGTTACATGTTTCATTTCATTGATGGGGATACATTAAGGCCTTCCTACGACAAGTCTATTCCTGTCAACCTCAACACACTATCCAGGAATTAGAATTAGAACATTTAGGCACCTTTGAACCCTAGATGCTAATGGAAGGTTTTTCCCATTGCCTGTTGGTTGTTCATATCATTGGCCCCCGATTGGCAATTCCATGAATGTTCAATTTCAGCTCATTAATTCATGACACTCAAGGATTGTACTAGAGTACCTTAGGGTCATTGACATCAATGGTGATTTCCCTCACATCTTGTTAATGGTATTCATTAATGATCAATAACTAAGTGTTCTCACCATATTTGACCAACATCTAAGCAATTACATGGGTAGATTCTGTACTCTAGATGATGGAAATGTATTAATCTGTGATAATATCACATATCGGTCCGGGTTGTGATGGAGTATTCATGAGTCTATACTAACACATAGATATGCTGCATTTATCGCAAAGTGTTCAAATTTGAGTCTTTATAGCATAGATCCATAGTAGGTATTTTTAGTATTGCTGAATCCATAATTACATGGATCCAGAGGTATGATTGGTGGCTGACTCCACTCGACAACTTACGCTTTCTTAGATTCAATTTATAGTCCGAGTGGGAATTCCTGCAATTGGCCAAAATGTATATTATTATGCTGATGTTGTTTCCTCCCCTGTTGTGTGTTTATGACTCCATGTGCTCCCTTTTGTTCCTGGAAGCACACAGAGTTCTACAGTATATTTCTGTCCCATGTTCCAACTTCATATGGTGGCCTGTTACACACATATTTTTATCAAATTTCCGTACCTCCACCGTATGATATATGTGCATTTCTTACTTCAAGGCCCCCTGCCACTCACAGACTTTCTCCTCACAATAGAATCATCTTTCCTTTAGTTGAAAAACTGTATAAATTAAAGAAGATCAGCCACACCTTTCCAAATCCATAGCATGATCCCTGATCAGAGAGATAAATTCAGTAGTGAATGCAATACCTAGACACAAGCTTTTTGTTTTTAAAGTGGTAACATGCTCAAAACAAAGAAAAAAGGAAATTCAAATTTCTAGAATGTCTCTAAAGGATGAGTGCTTCATCTACATCTCATATCTCTCTCATTTGGGAGGGATCATCCCACTATCAATTTCTATTTCACTCATGCTTGTGGGACTTCTAGAAAATGCATACTAAGTCTATACAGCAATTTCAATGTAAGGATTGTACTTGTGATAGTTTTCCTTTAGCTTTCCAAGTCAGGTTATGGAATAGCCTCTCATCAAAAATCATTGAAGAAAAATAGTGTGTTTGAGGCAAAGGGCCACAAAGGACTGACTTAAATACTCACATGGTTGTAGGCTCTCCCACTTATCAATATAGATGCATGAGATATATTTCTTCCCTATAAAAGTATCACGTCTTCTATTGTATAATTCCTAAATGATCTCATGTATAGGTTTCATTAAATATAAGGGCCTCTTGTTGGTTTGTGCTTCTAATATTAAACATCCCACAAAATATAATAGATGGAGCAGTGACATAGACTGAAACTGCTACTAGTCCCAGATAAGTCATTTTATCCCTCATTATTGAATCCAGTTTTCATTACAAATGAGATCTAGAAGGAGAAATGGAGTATTTTATGTTTTGTTCTATTTTATTAAAGTTAGGAGATTAGTTTGTGTCCACACTTATCGATTTGTCTAGTAACAATCTCTCTTATCCCCCCCATTCCCACACCCCACTCCTTTTCCTCCTCCCTTCTCTCTCTCCCCACCCCTCTCTCTCTCACACTCTCTACCTCTCCCTACCCATATTTCTATCCTCCCTTTGTATCTCATTATATCCCTCTCTTTTTCTATCACCTCTCTCCCCACCTCCTTTTCTCTCATTCTCTCCTTCCCTTCCTGTCCCTCCCCATCAGATATTTATCTCTCTCCTTCTAAATTCCTCTCCTTTCATTCACTTGTTTCACTCTTCTCCCTCTCTCTCCTCTTCAAGGATGATTTTAGCCAAATTTGGCTCATAATACCTCTCCATGGTTTTTCCAAAACGAGATTCTCTATTTTAAAATGATTCTCCTAAATTTATAGGATAAAATTATTTTAATTCCTAAAAATCACCAAAAATTTATAAAAACTAAATAAAAATACTTAGAAATTTATGAATATTTGAAAAAATATCAGCCAAAACATTTATAGCTGACATATGAAGGATTAGTAATATTTTGCTACACCGTTTCTACATTTTAAAATAAATTTAATTTTAAATCATCCCACTCTCCTCTTCTCTCTCTCTCTCTCCATATCCCCTTTCCTCTCTCTCCCTCCTTTATCCCCCTTCCTTTCTCCCTCTCCCTATCCTCTCTCCCTCGTACACTATGAGTCTCCTGAGAGAGAGAGGAGCATTGACATTAGGGGAGAGAGGAGATGGGGATAGGAGGCAGAGAGAGGCATGAGAGAGAGGGAGGGAGGATATAGAGAGAAAGGAAAGAGAGAGAGGGGGAAGAGGATCAGGTGCAGTGTGTGTGTGTGCAGTGTGCAGGAGGAGAGAGAGATGGGGTGGTCATTAGGAGGGGAGAGAGTGAGAGGGCAATGAGAGGGCACAGAGAGGGAAGAAAGAGTGGGGCAGAGAAGGAGATACTACATATTGCTAGATAAGGGAGAGAGATATGGATAGAGAGAGAGGGGGGGGAAGATAGAGAGAGGGGAGGGGGGGAGAGAAAGGGAATATATAAGGAGGAAGGAAGAGAGAGGAAGAGGGAAAGGGGGGGAGGGGGAGAGATATGAGAGAGAGAAATATATGGAGGGAGAGATAGGGGGAAGAGTGGTAGAGGGAGGAGAGAGATGGAGAGGGAGATAAGGATAGAGAGAGAGAGAGAGAGATAAAGGTAGTGAGGGAGAGTTTTGGGTTCATCTTTCTTTCGATCCATGATTTTTCCCATATAGTCCTTAATGTTGGGGATTTTTAGACCCATGGTTCATCCAGAGTTGTCCAACAAAACCCCAAATCACCAACATATCAATCATCGGCCAAGGCTGAGGAAGGTCTCACCTAAGATGCAAAGAGGATCACAGATACCATAAGGTCTTGTGATAGGTATGAAGGATTAAACATATGAAAAATTATTGCAATTGGCATCCATGTATCTCAGGTCTGATAATCTATTTAGGACTAAGAATTAAAATTATACACACACATACTCAACTCATTCATAACGTAAACAAATTAGCTCAGAAATGTCATATCTTTATTACTAGAAGCATTCCATCACATCAAATATATATAGTGTGTTGAACATCATCCTATGACAACCATGTAACTTCATATCATTATTATATAAAACAATGGAAATACAACATAATGTGCCATGTGCCTTTTCTTAGGACTCGAACATATCAAAGAAACAAGAATATATTAAAAAAATCACAAGATTACAGTAGGCTCGAAGTGATCTCGATATTAATAGCTAAGCTAACTCAAAAATCTCTAACGAGCCAGATAGACAACCAACGTACTGACAAATTTTCATTCTGAGCTTAGAGCTCTCTTTTATATCTTTCTTTGTTGGGGATCGATGTCTCTTTCTCCTCTACTCAACTCACTTCTCTGATCCAACTACCTCACATGCTTCTAGTGCCTACCAGTACTCCATGTAGACTCTTTGTATCAGGGGAAATATTATCTGCCTAGTAATCACATCTTCTATCTACCCCACGTCTTTGTATGTTGTTGTCAATAATCATTTGGAGAGATTTCCTAGTGATTTCTTTATTGATTATGGTGTGCATATTCTTGGTTTCTAGTGCAACTGAAAAAACTCGAACTAGCACACACTTGGTAGTATTTACAGTTGGTGCGCTACTGACAAAACTCTGTTTGATGCGCACTCTATGGAATTCCTCGTGCATTTCCTCAGGTGCACACAAAAATATGGAATGAGCACGCACAACTTCATTTGTACGCACATGCAAAAATGAACCCAAAACTTTGGGTTCCAACACACCCCCACCATTATTATCTAGTTCATCCTCGAGCTAGCTACTTTATGGAATGACTCGATGAATGATGGTACCATTCCCTTGTGTTTTTGCATGAATTCTAGAAACTAACTCTCGGGCTCATAGAACTCTCTTAAAGCATCTCAGAAATGGAAAAATGTGTTGGGTTCACCTTTTTCCGGCCCACGCTTGCGCGCATACTTTCCTTCTTAACGATGGGAATTTTTAGACCCAGGGTTCGTCCAAAGTTGTCTAACAAAACCCCAAAGCAGCGGCATATAAATCCTCATCCAAGGCCGAGGAAGGTCTCACCTGAGATAAAAATAGGATCATAGAGACCATAAGTTCTTGTGACAGGGATGAAGGATTAAACATATGAAACATTATTTCAATTGGCATCCATCTAACGCAGGTCTAATAATATATTTAGGACTAAGAATTAAAACTATACACACACATACTCAACTCATTCATAATAGACACATATTAGATCAGAACTACCATATCTTTATTACTGGAAGCATTTCATTACATCATAGATATATAGTGTGTTGAACATCAGCCTATGAAAAGCATGGAACTTCATATCATTACTATATAAAATAGTGGAAATACAACATAATGCGCCATGTGCCTTGCCTTGGGACTCTAACATATCAAAGACACATCAATATATTCAAAACATCACAGGATTACAGCAAGCTCAAAGTGAGCTCGATACTGGTAGCTAAGATAACTCAAAACTCTTTGACTAGCTAGATAGCCAACCAACGGACTGACCAACTATCATTCTGAGCTTAGAGCTCCCCTTTCTATCTTTCATTGTTGGGGAGTGTTGTCTCTTTCTGCTCTACTCCACTCACTTTTCTGATCCAACTTCCTCGCATGCTTCTAGTGTCTTCCAGTGTTCCACGTAGACTCTTTGTATCAAGGAAAATCTCAACTACATGTCCATCTCATCTTCTAGCCACCCCTTGTCTTTGTATGTTGTTTTCAATAATCATTCGGGGATATTTTCTTGTGATTCCTTTCTTGATTCCAGCTTGCATCTTCTTGGTTTTTGGGGCAACTAACAAAAATCAGATCGACACACATTTGGTAGTATTTACACTTGGCATGCTACTGACAAAACCCAGTCTGATGCGCACTTTTGGAATTCCTCATTTCCTTAGGTGTGCAAAAAACTATGGAATGAGCGCATACAAATTTGTTTGTGCACACACAAAAAACTAAATCCAAAACCTTGGGTTCCAATAGGCCCCCACTACTATTATATGGCTTGTCCTCGAGCCAAATACTTTAAGGAATGATCTCGATGACTCACAGTATTGTACCCTTGAGGTTTTGAACGAATTCCGGAAACTAACTTTCAGGCTCAAAAAACGCTCTTGAATCATTCTGGCAATGGAACCATTTGTTGCGTTCTCCTTTTTCCGGTCCACACTTGCATGCATACAGTCCTTCTTAACATTGGGGAGTTTTAGACCTAGGATTCCTCTAGAGTTGTCCAACAAAACCCCAAAGCACCAACATACCAATCCTTATCCAAGGTTGAGGAAAGTCTCACCTGAGATGCATAGAGGATCATAGAGACCATAAGGTCTTGTGACAAGGATGAAGATTAAACAAATGAAACATTATTGCAATTGGAATCCATGTAACTCAGGTCTGATAATGTATTTAGGACTAAGAATTAAAACTATGCACACACATACTCAACTCATTCATAACAAACACATATTAGATCAGAACTTTCATATATTTATTATTGGAAGCATTCTGTCACATTAGAGATATACATTGTGTTGCACATCATCCTATGATAGCCATGGAACTTCATATCATTACTATATAAAACAATGGAAATACAACATAATGTGTCGTGTTAATTGCCTTAGGACTCAGACATATCAAAGACACGGGAATATATTCAAAACATCACAAGATTACAACAAGACTAGAGTGAGCTCGATATTGGTAGCTAAGATAACTCAAAACTCTCTAACTATCCAGATAGCCAACCAATGGACTGTTGGAGATATTACACACACCTAGGATATTTTTTCCTTATTTTCCTATGTTTATTAGTCATTATTGTGGGTCTCCTATTTTTTAGGAACCTCTCCTACATTCTAGGAGAATATTCTCTTCACTTTAGATCCAGTTACACTTATTTAGAGTAGTGGAAGTCACTCATGCATGGAAACCTCGATTTTATCACCAACAGTTTCATGTGCTTCTCTCACTTCCACACGTGTGACTCAATTAATTAAAGACTGCATGACTAGTTAACTAGGACTATGTGGCAGTTAACTCCAATAACTTCATGTGTGTGTCCATATCTCTCTATACCACCACTATGGCGCATTGGATTCTCTTCCAGTGTGCATTAGTGGAGCTATACAGAGTATATCATGTGTAAACCAATCATTCATTCATCTAGTTAATACATTTTCTATTCTTTTCTCTCCGATTTTTCTATCATCTTCTCATTTTTGCAATATAGATCTATTGTGTAGGTACTCACCACATTCTATATGATATCAGATCCCACGGGTCACTAGGAAGAAGGCGCACCAGCATTTTTTATTTGCAGATACTAAAGATTGAAGAATGCAAGAAGAATGGAATCTCCACTGTCTATCATGCTAACACCATACAACTACGTTGAATGGAACAAAAAGATGGAGATTTTGCTCTGAGGTAGAGGATTATACATGTTAACCATGGCTGCGAAAATAGAACCCACATCAGCCATTGAAAAATCAAAATACCTCAATATAATCGATGAGGCTTACGGAGCCCTATGCATGGACATATCCACTGAGTTGTTGTTTCATGTATCTTTTTGCAAAACTCCGAATGAGATATGGACCACCATGGAAGGACTCTTTGGAAAACAAGATGAGATGAGAGGCCACACGCTCGAGGTGGAATTACTTGCATTAGATCTGAAAATCTTTGAAAACATCCAGGATTTATTCACAAGTTACAACGATTTGTTGTTGCAACTCAATGCTTGTGGGGTTGATAAATCAAAGGAGGAAAAGCGAATGGTTCTCACCATTTTTAAAAACTTACTCCAGATTATTCATTTTTTGTTTCTACTTTCCACACTCATAGGTTGAAAACTAGAGCATCATGGACTATGCCCTCTTTGGAGACCTTCAATGAGGCCATGATTCAAGAGCAAGACAAATTCATCAAGATGGGTGTAATCAAAAACTCCAAAGCGCGTGCACTTGCTGCACATGATGGTAGCAGTTCTCAACATCAGAAATCCAAAAATAAAGTCAAAGAAAAGGTGCATGTATAACAAAATAAAGAAGGTTACTCCAAACCCTTCAATGACTCCTCAAGATCCAAAAGTAGAAAAGGGAAAAAAGGACAGAAGTGTACCTATCCCAATCGAGAATTCCATCCAGAAATTTCATGCATGAATAATCAAATAGACCTTATGACTCAGATTCTTCAAAAGAACAACCTTGGGGATCAAATTCCCAAGGGTGCCAAGAATAATCCAGAAGATCATGATCCCAAAGGTAATCATCATGCATTAGTTGTTGTTCAATCTTCACATGATTCGTGGATAGTGGATTCAGGGACATCACACCATATTCCTACCACATAGGATATCTTATCTTCTTTGACTGCATGTAATGGTCATCCTATCCTCATGGGGGATGACTCTCCAATCAAGGTCGTCGAAAAAGGGAGAATAGAACTAGATCATGTAAGTTTTGAGAACGTTGTCCATGTTCCTCAACTTTCCATGAATATTCTCTCAGTGTATCAAATTACACACTCGGGCTCAAGAAAAAAGGTGGAGTTCACACCAAACTCTGTGTCCATATTCAACATGCAAGACAACTCTAGGATTGTTTCTAGGGAGGTAAATCATCAATCTTGGTTATACACTTTTTCTAAGTTTATTGAACATGATTCCTCTGTACTACTTACCCATGTTGATGATAGTAGTAGACTAGGGCACGAGAGGTTTGGTCACCTGAAATTCAGGTACATGTGGCAACTTAGCAAGAAAGGGATGGTCATCGGAATACCTGATATCCACTTTTCCAAAGGGGTTTTTGAAGGATGTGTCCTTGGAAATCACCCTCAAGAGAAGTTAGAGAAGGGGAAGGCTCACAGGGCCACCTCTCCATTAGATCGTATTCACAGTGATATCATGGGTCCATTCTCACATCCATCCATCAGCAAGGTAAGGTATGTGCTCACATTTTTGGATGATTACTCACGTTATACTTGGGTATTTTTTCTTAAGCATAAGTCTGAGGTCTTTGAGCATCTCAAAGAGTTCAAAGCACTTGCTGAGACTCAATCAGGGAGAAATATCAAATCCCTCCGTACAGATAATGGGGGGGAATACGTAAACAAAGATGTTCAGAATATTTGTCTTGAGACTAGGATATAGTTGTAGCATACAGTACCATATAATCTGCAGTGGAACAGTGTTGTTGAGCAAAAAAACAAATCTCTCAAAGATATGGCATCTTGCATGTTGCATGGAAAATCACTTCCTCCCAGGCTTTGGGTTGAGGCACTTAATTGTTCCAATTACATTCAAAATAGTTCCCCTCACATATATGTTAAGGGAAAGACTCCTTTCGAGGCTTGGAGCGGAAACAAACTGGAATTCACCCACTTTTGTGTCTTCGACTCATGTGCATGGGCCTAGATTCAAATGTCTACATTCTTCAAATGTCTACATGCTCAGGACTATTGATTCACTTTTGATTCTAGTTCTTTATGTGGATGATCTTTTGATCATTGGTTGCTCGAATTCATCGATTTTTGCGGTGAAGAGGATTATGCATGACATATTTTTGATGACGAAAACGAGTCCACTCCATTACTTACTTGGTCTCGATATTAGTCAGGATGCTTCAGGCATCAATATATCTCAAGCCAAGTATGCTTAGGATATCATGGAGAGATTTCACATGACAGACTGCAATTCTTCCCCTACCCCCTTCCTATCTAGGGTGAGACTTGAGGATGGTGGGGACACTCCACTGGTTGACAGCACTCTATACATAAAGCTAGTGGGGAGTTTGTTGTATCTCTCCAATTCTCGACTAGACATATTATATGCAGTGGGAGTAGTCTCCAGGTACATGCAGGAGTTGCATGAGTTACACTAGAAGGCTACAAAACATATCCTTCTGTATGTTCGGGGCACCATCAGTTATGGGATCCACTATGCATCAGGTTGCAAGTTGGATCTCATAGGCTTCACATATTCTGACTAGGTAGGAGATAACACTAATCGCAATTCCACATCGAGATACACTCTCAGTTTGGTTTCGGGGCCTATCTTTTGGTTGAGAAAGAAGTGGTATGTTATTTCTCTATATTCAGTCGAGGTCGCGTATAGAGGACTAGTTAACACTACCATCCATGCATTATCGCTATGGAACTTTCCTAGAGATTTGGGCATCTAGATCCATAGACTGACTGTCATTTGGTGTGACAACCAGAGTACTCTCAAGTTTTGTAGAGACCCAATGCAGTGGTAGCAGACAAAGCATATCGAGATACATATGCACTACATTATAGATCTAGTCCACGAGAGGATCATTGACCTGCAGTTATTTCCTCCTTCTGAACAGACTGCTAACATTTTCACCAAGTGTTTGACACAGTTTCCTAGCAACTATCTTTCTCTTCTTTTTATACATTGTACTTTGAGGGGGGGTTTCCCATGCGTTTTTCCCTCTTTCTTCACTTTATTTCTTCGGTGTTCATTAGTTGCATTGTTCATGGGTACCTACCATGGCCCTTGTTGTTGGGAACCATTCTTCATTACCCCATATTAGTTTTCAGGGGGGATTTTACACACGCTTAGGATATGCCTTCCTTGTTTTCATATGTTTATTAGACATTATTTAGGGTCTCCTATTTTTTAGGAACCTCTCCTACATTCTAGGAGAACATTCTCTTCAATTTAGAGTCAGTTACACTTAGTTAGACTAGTGGAAGTCACTCATGTATGGAAACCTCGGTTTTATCACCAGCAGTTGTATGTGCTTCTCTCACTTCCACACGTGTGAATCAGTTAACTAAAGATTGCATGACTAGTTAGCTAGTACTAGGTGGCAGTTAACTCCGATAATTCTGTGTGTGTGTATAGATCTCTCTAGACCACCACTATGGTGCATTGGATTCTCTTCCAATGCGCATCACTGGAGCTATACGGAGTATATCATGTGTAAATTAATCATTCATTCATCTGGTTAATACATTTTATATTATTTTCTCTCCAATTTTTCTCTCATCTTCTAACTTTTGCAAGTTGTGTTCGTTCTTATGCTAGCTAGATCTCTTGTGCATGTACTCACCACATTATACATAAACTAATCAACTATCGTTATCAGCTTAGATCTCACTCTTATATCTTTTGATGTTAGAGAGTGTTGTCTCTTTCTGTTGCTCCACTCGCTTGTCTAATCCAACTTCCTCGCACGCTTCTGATGTCTGTAAGTGCTCCATGTAGACTCTTTGTATCAAGAGCAACCTTAACTACCTGGTTATCTCATCTTCTATCAAGCCCATGTCTTCGGATGTAGCTATCAATATTCAATTGAGTATATTTATCGATGATTCCTTTCTTGATTCCGACTTGCATCTTCTTGGATTCTAGCACAACTAACGAAACTCAGACCAATGAACACTTGGTAGTATTTACACTTGGCACGCTACTAACAAAACTCAGTCTGATGCACACTCTATGTAATTCCTCATGCATTTCCTTAGGTGTACGCAAAACTATGGAATGAGCGTGAACAACTTTGTTTGTGCACACGCGCAAAACTGAACCAAAAACTTTGGTTGCCAAGAGAGAGGTAGAGAGGGATAGAGAGAGAGAGAGAGAGAGAGAGAG
>SNQJ01S0002324.1:110513-142234 GCA_010110895.2 Picea sitchensis | reverse complement strand
CTGAGGTCAATACGGTCCAGTCTACGACTACCAGTAAATCTCAAAATAAGAAGAAAGGGAAGGGTAAGAATAAAGAGGATAAAAATAATAATCAAAAAACCAGATAAGCCCAAAACTCAACCTGTTGATGATAAAGAAAATCGAAAAACTTGTTATCCTTGTCTTATCTGTGGCGAGGATCATTACACGAAAGATTTTCCGAGAAGCGCAAAAGTCACTAAATTTCTCCAAGGAACTGGGACTCCTCCTACACCTGCCATTTTGTCACAACCTTTTCCTTCTCAAAAACAAGCCCAACTAGTTATTCATGACCAACCCTCTCCCTCTACCAGCTCTTATGTACTTATGTGTACTGGTGACTCCAAGAAAAACGAATTTGCAGTCGCTACTCAAACCAAATATTATTCTCCTTCTAAAGAGAAAGTTGATTATCCACCTCCTTCGTTGGTTCAACCTCCTCCATCAGCTCCATATCCTAATGTTCCTCTTCATCTCGAACGACCTAGTCCTGATATAGTCATTTGTCCACCTCTTAAGGGCGTCATTTGTAAGTCGTCATTTAAATCACATGCACGTGTAGCTCAAAACTATAGTATTGTAGAGGATCTGGCACAGGCACCATCTGCGATGTCGGCTCTCGAATTCCTTCAAAGTTTTCCTACTCAACGGAAGTCGTTGTTAGATTCTATTGGTGGAATTGGTCCTACTTATATAAATTTAATAATCTTTGATTTGGAAGATCACATTCCAATACTCCCTCATGAATTAGCTTTTCAAATACAAGTAATTGTGGAAACCAAGAATATTTGTCGAACAATTGTTGATGAAGGAGATTCGACTTGCGTCATGTTCGTCACCTGTTGAAAATCCATTGGCTCTCCTGCCCTTACCGAGTCACACAACACATTAAAATATTTTAATGGTACAGGTTTTAAACCTTATGGTGTTCTTCCTACATTATCTATTGTGTTAGAAGGAAAAGCGGTTATTGTTGAGGTTGACGTGTTTGATGCACGTCTCAATTACAACCTCTTACTTGGTCGTAGTTGGATCTATGTTATGCAAGCAATTGTTTCTACTCTTTTTCGTGTGATATGTTTCCCTCACCATGGTAAATTTTTTACGGTAGATCAGCTCACCTTTTTTAGTTCTAATTCACACACTAGTAATGTCTGTTTCATAGAGAAAACACCTCCTGGTTATGATAATGTTGGTGTGGGTCTCTTAAAATATTCCTCGTTAATAGGCACTTTCCCCATTCCACCACCTGATGTTCCTCCTCCTCTTGTCGCTTATGTTAACATGATTTCGACCAGTGTTGGTGAAATCCCTGACTCTTATGACCCTAGGATAGTACCTAGATTGGAATATGTCCTCATTATGGAGACCAAATTCCATTAAGTCTGGTGGAATTGGCCTATCAAGATATTCAATCGGCATCTCCTTCTCCTCATTCTCTCTTTGATATGTCTCCTAATCCATTTCACATGATATTTCCAACTGATGAAATGATCATGGAATTTATGTCTATGGAAGACACACCTTGGGATGATGGGAATCATCGCTCTATCCTCTTCCTTCGAACCCGAGACTATCAAGAGTTATCAACAGATTTTGAATCCATCCACAGTTATTAATTTCCCCCCAGTTTCTTAACCAACACATGATATTTTGTATGAAGGGAACTTGGGAAATATTTCACCCACCATCCCTTTAGATATTTCAATTAAGCCTAGAATTGTGGAAAATGTTCACATAGGTGCCTCATGTTCTCTCGATGAGATCCAAACTTACAAGGCCCTTTTCCAAGAATTTTGTGATGTTTTTGCATGGATTTACAAAGAGATGCCTGGAATTGATCCAGATATCGTTGTACATGAAATGAAGACATAACCTGATGCTAAACCCATTCAACAATGACTTCGCCCAGTTCATCTATGAAAATTCGTTGCAATCAAACTTGAAGTTGAAAAACTTCTTAAAGTTGGTTTTGTCTACTCTGTAGTGTTGACTAATTAGGTGTCCAATCTTGTTCCAGACACGGAGAATGAAGGAATGATCGATGTTTGTGTTTATTATAGGGATATTAACAAGGCTTGTCCTAAAGATAATTATTCAAGCCCTTTTGTCTACCAAATCATTGATGATTTCACCAGAAGTGAAATCTTCTCTCTGATGGATGGATTTTTCAGCTATAATCAAATCAATATTTTACCCATGGATCAGCATAAGAACACTTTTATTTTCCCTTGGGGTACCTTCGCGTATCGTAAACTCCCTTTAGGTCTCAAGAATGTTGGTGCAACTTTTCAACGAGCTATGTCTTATTCCTTTCCTAATATTAGGCATATTGTACAACCTTACCTTGATTATTTACCAGCACATTCCATGCGTCGTCACGATCACATGGCACACTTACGAGCCATTTTTCTCTAATGTCAATATTACCGCATACGATTGAATCCACATAAATTTGTTTCTTGTGTGGAGTATGGAAGACTTCTAGGCTTTATTATTTCCACGCATGGGATTAGGGTGGATCCGTTGAAGGTTGAAGCCATTATCAATTTGCCTCCTCCTTCTACCTTACACCAACTCCAAAGTTTGCAAGGGAAGGCAAACTTTCTACGACGATTCATTCCCAATTATGATGAACTAATGAAAGGTTTCACTCGTCTTCTTAAGAAGGGTCATAATTTTGTGTGGGATGACACTGCCAACAAAGCCTTTGATGCTTTGAAACTTGCGTTAACCCGCACACCATTATTATTTCCCTTCAATTATAGTCGAGATTATTTCTTATATTTGGCTGCTTTGGATCATACCATCACCATGGTTTTGGTACAAGAGGATGATTCGCACGATGAACATATCATTTACTATTTAATTCGGAGTCTTACGACCACCGAAACAAAATACATGCATGTGGATAAATTGGCCTTGGCAGTTGTTCAAGTTGTCCAATGTTTTCCTCACTATATCTTATTGTGAAAAACCAAGATTATTTCTGATTGCAACCCTATGCAACATATTCTTGCCCAACAATTGCTAGGGGGAAAATACTCCAAATGGATTGTGATTCTCCAGGAGTTTGATTTGGAGTTTGATTTGGAGTTTGAGAAATCCAAGTCAAAGAAATATTTGGTCTTTGCTGAGTTGATATGTGACCTTCCCTCCGCTGATCTAGAAAATGTAGCAGAAGATTCTTTTCTTGATGAATCTCTCTTTTTGAACAATTCAGACGATATCTGGTATGGAGACATTATCATTTATCTCCAAACCCAAACTTTTCAGCCTGGTATATCTCGTGTAGATCATCGTCGTATTAGGTATCAATCCTGTCAATATATTATTCTTGGTGATACCCTTAACCGTTGTGGTATTGACTCTGTGTTTCGACGATGTCTGACATATGATGAAGATGAGAAAGAACTAAATGACTATCACTCTAGAGCATGTGGAGGGCATATGTCTAGGTATTCCACTTCCCAAAAGATCCTATGAGAGGGTTACTTCTGGCCTTCGCTTTTCAAAGATTGCATTCTCGCAGTTTAGAAATTCCACGCTTGTCAAACCTATAATAATAAGATTTGATCTCATCCTACTCCTCTCTATCTTGTAGTTTTTGTTGGTCCATTTTCTAAATGGGGCATTGACTTCGTGACATGTAACCCTCACTCGGTCGGGGGGCATGGATACATCATTATAGCTATGGATTATTTCACTAAATGGGCTGAGGCGATGCCTACATTTGATAACACCGCGAAAACTGCAGCACTATTCATATTCAATCATATCATCATTAGGTTTGGTGTCCCTCAAGCCATCTTCATCGACCATGGCACCCATTTTCATAATTTTATGATGTTTGAGCTTACCGATAAGTTGAGTTTACGACATGAAAACTCAACCCCTTATTATCCATAGGACAATGGCCAAGTTGAAGCAATCAATAAAGTTTTAACCCATTATTCTTCGACGGATGGTAGGTATTCATAAGTCAAGTTAGCATACAATGATTTTTTTAGTATTATGGGACTATCAGACATCAGTTAAATCTTCTACGGGATTCACGCCTTTCCAGTTAGTATATGGTCTCGAAGCCATTTTTTCGATTGAATGTGAAATTCCATCTCTGAATCTAGTCGTCGAACTTCTCCCCAACACCACAGCCGAAGAAGAACGTCTGTTGTATTTGATGTAATTAGACGAGACTCGTTGTGATGTTGTGTTATTAATAGAAACCCAGAAGAAACGCATCAAGGCTTAATACGACAAACATGTTAAACCTTGTTTTTTTTCTGAAGGTGATTTGGTTCTACTTTATGACTAAGATCGTGATTTGTTGGGGGCAGGTAAATTTGAGCCTGTGTAGCATGGTTCTTATATCGTTAAATGAGTGTTAGAGAAAGAGACTTATGACATGGTTGATTACAATGGAACTCCTTTGGGTGAACCTAGAAATGGGATTTACCTAAAGAAGTATACTATGCTTAAAGTGTTTTGCATGAGTGATTTGTACTTTAATGTATCATACTCTAGTGTGTGTTTTTTCGTTTCTTTTTCTGCCCTCAAATTGCTTATCTTTCCTTGTGCTTGGTTTTCAGATGTCAGCTTTCTCGCTACCCTATATTGGCTTTTCCAATGGTGCTAGTTGCAATAGTCAAAATCTAGCATCTGTTGCATGGGAAATCTATGAACCTACAGACGAGTTCATTAGTCTACATGGTATTTTCATTGGTTGTGCAACTAATAACATTGTTGAATATAGTGTGGTCATTGAGTTATTAACTAACGCCATTTCACTTGGAATCTGTCATCTAATTGTACATCTTTATTCTCACCCGTGGTGTTGTAGTTAAGTAAAGTTTATTCCATCTGAAGTCCTACATTATTACGGGTATACTTGAGAATTCGCCTCTTGGAAAGAAATTTTGATTACATTGAATATCAACACATTCCAAGATATCTAAACACATTAACATATGCTTTAGCCAATTATGTTTTAGATAGAAATTTGCACAATTTATAAATCCAAACACAAACACATAAAGACAAGTAAGTCGGTAGAAGTTTTGTATTATAACGTCAAAAGTTAAAAAAAAGTGTGTCCTGAGACCAAAATATTGAAGCACATGGCTTCATATACATATGTGTCATGGATGTTTCTCATGTTAACAAACCACTTCCCGTGATACACGACGAATTAGTCGAACAATAAATGTTGAAACGCCAATAGTATGGCATTGGTAACATCGAGGTAACTCATCCACAGTGACATTAGGGATGTCCATAGTCAATCCCTCTAGGTTGTGTTCGATCTCCTCGAGATCCTAAACTGCTACTCCTCGACCTACCACTGCGCCTATCTCTCCACATATTTGGATTGGAGATGACCCTGGAGGCCTGAAAGGTGCCACATCTGCATTTTGAGATCTTTTGATTAGTGTCGGATACATAACATAAAAATTTCATAATTAAAATGAAAAAAACAACACATAATGAAAAAGAGTCATTTTTAACTATATCTCCCCATTGTGAACCCTCGGGTAGTGCCAAGTCGGGATCACCAAGGAAATAAGTCCCGGCATATGTGTAATCCTCGATCATGATGAACTGATCTCTCATCCACTGGAAGAAGACAGAACCATATGTAATGGTGGGATGCCACCATGACGTGCCATCAAGTCTACCCATCTCTTCATCCAAGGATCATGTGGAGCGAGAACACCCCAATCCACATGTTGTAGGCGCAAAATTGGGATCCTTTCTAGGAAAAAGGACACCAAAATCGATCCATATCCAAATTTCTTCAGCCGACCGGTCCTACACTTTGTTAATTGTTTCTTAATATTTTTTAGGAGGCCCTCACACCAGTTGAAAACTCGAGGCTCCATGCACTCAATAGCATACTCAAAATGGATCTACAAGGCCATGTGTGGAGCTGCACTCCCTGCCACATGAGTAATGGTATAGAGAATGGTCCTCAAAGATATGTCATGAACATCCTTTATGGCAACCTTGCCACTATGTTTATGTGTACTATTTGCGTAGTAATGTGCTACATAATAATCCATTGGTTCACCTCCTCCTTTGCTTCCTGATAGTGACACTCAAGACCCACGACGAGATAATACAGTCAAAAAATAAATGTCATCAATATATAGAGTGAGTGTATGTACTCTGACATGAAAGACTTGTTCGTTCACGTCCCACATTTGAACTAAGTGCTCCAATAGAATTAATTGGGCCCTCATGCCCTGCACTTAGAAGAAATTAAGAAAGCCACACTCTCAAAGTGCCATGACGGTGTTGGGATTGTATTCTTCCTCTTCATGCTCTATTTCCTTCCATTTGAGCACGATGAACTATGGAAATTATGTCAAACAACAATTAAATATGAATTAGTTCATCAAAAATCCAAAATTGGGAGCTTCCCTAATTTTTTCTCTCTTTTTCTTTTTTGAGTTGTGGTCGTCGTCGGGGTCGATTTTACCACAGTGCGGTGGCATTGCATCCCAGCAGTGAAACCCCTACAAGGATCCTAGATCATTGCAGTTCCCTATATGGAGGCGCTCTCTCCCTTGGAAATTCACCCATAAACTCAAAAATTAACCATAAAAACTGGAAAAAAATTCTATAGAAAGAGAGAGGGGAGGAAGAACACCAACCTCACGAAAACGGCTCAAGAAATCAGCCACAGAGTGCGTCGGAATCGTCAATTGAAGATCGGAGGAAAATGAGGGTTTTTGCACTAGTTTGGGTGAAAATACAAATGGAATGGTAAAATGAACTCATTTTCACCTATTTAATCTATTTTACCATTTTTAACCTAAAATTAAAAAAAAAATTAATATGTTTCACCTATGTAAAAACCTAATGAACTTTTCAAAGTGTCAGTATTGCAGGATACAGGTCTAGCGACTATACTTTTTATATGGATCAACCCTTTTTGGTCTTTTTTGCTTGCTTTTGAAAAATCATTTGATGTATATATGCTTTTAAGTTTTTTCAGTAAAAAACGTCGAGCATGGTCTTTGTTCTTTCTCATGCTCATAAAACTATGAGAATTTAATCGAGTAAACTTTTATCACTTTTTCGGACTCATAAAGGAAATACAAAAAAAGAACCCCCCTGGAGTCCTCTTTAAGCTCTTTTCAAACTCCCTAAACATGAAACGATATCTGAGCGATCTCGTTTTTTTCACGCTCATAAAAATATTTGAAGAAAAAGTCTGATGAGCGGTAGATTATCTCTTCTTCAGTCTCATCAGACTAATTTACGAAAAAGGACATTTTGGAGTTTTCTTTAAGTGTTTTTTAGACTCTCTAAATATGAAAAACCCCTAACTTTTATTTCTTTGGACTCGTAAAAAAAACATCGAAAGGCCCATATGGGACCGAACCACTCCTTCCTAGGGTTCGTTAAAAATACTCCAAGGGACTCATCTGAAGGATGAGCTTACATTTCAAGCGTATGTTATCCTCCTCAATATTGTGTAAAAATAAAGAGGTACTCGCCAAAAATGGTGGGGGGAAATTGGGAAAGAAATGTATATATGTATCTGTGTTAGTGACAGTAAGTCTCTCTTGAACATGACACCCCTCTTCATTGGTGTACCTAGGTTAGGAAATCCATTTGTCACTCGTTTGATCATCTACAAGTCTGTAATTTGGGTCCTCCTTGAGTCAATGTTGCTAAGACAATTATTGTTTCCTTCATATGTTCAAGAGAAGTTCAACCTAAACAAGCCTTCTATCGAGTTGGGCATCTATAGTCCTCAAACTCTTACCATGTCGACCTTCCCTAAGTCAGTTCCAAATCACTTTATACTCTGATCTATTTCAAATCCGTTACATGTTTCATTTCATTGATGGGGGATACATTAAGGCCCTCCTATGACGAGTCTTTTCATGTCGACTTCAACTCATTATCCAGGATTTAGACTTAGAAATCATTTAGTACCTTTGAACCTGCATGCCTCAATGGAAGGTTTCCTCATTGTCAACAGTGGGTTCACATCATTGGCCCCTGATTGGAAAATTCCATCAAGTGTTCGACTTCAGCTCATTAATTCACATTCGTTGGATTGTACTAGAGTACCTTAGGGTCATTGACATCAATGGTGATTTCCCTCACACTTGTTAATGGTATTCATTAATGATCAATAATCAAGTGGTTTCTACCATGTTTGAATTCAACATCTATAATTACATGGGTAGATTCGTACTTCTAGATGATGGAAATGAAGACCCAGGATATTGTCACATAGGTCTAGGTTGTGATGGAGTATTCATGAGTCTATACTAACACATAGATATGCCATGTATTTATCGTGGCTATGTTCAAATTTGAGTCTTTATAGCATAGATCCATAGTGTATTTTTGGTGGCTATGTTGAATCATAATTACATGGATCCAGAGTGTATGATTGGTGGCCATGACTCACTTGACACCTATGCTTAGATTCACTTATAGTCTGAGTATGGGAATTCCTACCTCAATAAATGGTATATTATTATGCGGATGCTTGTTTGTTGAAAGGTTTATGACTGATGTGCTCCTTGTTCTCGACACACACATTCTACAAAGTATTTCAGTTGTCCCATGTTCCAACTTCATACTTTGGGGGGAATTATGTTACACATTATTTTTATCACCCCCGTGACCACCGATGATATGTGTATTTCTTACTTCTATGTTCCCTGAAGCTACTGAAGAAATAAGACTTTCTCCCTGCGAAATAGAATCATCTTTCCTTTATTGAAAACCATACCAAAGAAGATCGTCACACCTTTCCAAATCTTAAGGGTGTGATGATCCCTGATCGCCGTAGGATACACCATAGTGGAATGTGGCGTCATCGTAGGATGCTTTTGTTTAGGGTGCAACGATGCTCAAACAAAGAAAAAAGGTGAAATTCTCGAAATTTCTAGAATGGAATCTTCGAAAGGATGAGGTGGCCTTCGATCGGTTTGGATCTCACTATCTTCTCTGATTTTAGAGGGATCATCCTAATCTCTTCATCAATTTCTATTTACTCTATATAAATAGGGATCTCTAATGGGAAAATTTAGTTTGTCTTATGCATGAAGAATTTTGTTGAAGATTGTACTTGTGATAGTTTTCCTTTAGCTTTCCAAGTCAGGTTGTGAATACTCTTCATCAAAATCATTGAAGAAAAGTTGTGTGTGTTGAGGCAAAGGGCCATTGGAAGGGACCTTGCAACATCAAGGCATAGGTTGTATTCTCCACTTTCATCAATATAATGCAGTGATACATTTCTTCCCTATAAAAGTGTCTCCATTTTTATTGTATAACTCATTGATCTTATGCATAGGTTTCATTGGAATATATATATCGTTTCTCTCTCTCTTTGTTGGTTTGTGCTTCTTAATAGGTTAAACATCCCACAAATATAAGGATGGAGCAAGGATGATGCTAGCAAGGATCAAACGACATTTAAACGGTATGTCATTTATCCCTCATTGAACTAGTTTACATTACAATGAGATCTAAGGAGAAGCTTATATTCTGCTATGTTTTGTTCTAATTTCTTATTAAAGTTAGGGAGATTAGTTTGTGTCCACACTTATCGATTTGTCTAGTAACAATCTCTCTCTCTCTCTCTCTCTCTCTCTCTCTCTCTCTCTCTCTCTCTCTTATCCCCCCATTCCCTCTATCTCCCTCCTTTTCCTCCCTTCCCCCCTTCTCTCTTCCCCACCCCTCTCTCTCACCCACTCTCTCTCTACCTCTCTCCTACCCATATTTCTATCCTCCCCTCCTTATATCATTATATCCCTCTCTTTTTCTATCACTCTCTCCCTACCCTCTCCTTTTCTCTCATTCTCTCCTTCCTTTTCCACAGTCCTTCTCTACCACTCTGTTTTTATCTCTCTTCCTTCCTCTCTCTCTAAAATTCTCTCTCTCTTTCATTCACTCTGCTCCTCTCTCCCCTTCTCTCTCTCTCTCTCTCTCTCTCTCTCTCTCTCTCTCTCTCTCAAGGATGATTTTAGGGGCTAGAATTTGGCTCATGGGCCAATTTTCCATAGTTTTTCAAAGCGAGATTCGTTGTTTTAAAAATGATTCTCCCAAATTCTATAGGATAAAGTATTTTACCTTAAAATCACCAAAATTTATAAAACTAAATAAAATGCTTAGAAATTTGAATATTTAGAAAAATATGAAGCATTTTATGGTTGACATATGAAGGGATTAGTAATGTTGCCAATGTTTCACATTTTTAAAATAAATTTAATTCTTAAAATCATCCCTACTCTCTCTCTCTCTCTCTCTCTCTCTCTCTCTCTCTCTCCATGTCCCCCCTCTTTCTCTCTCCTCTCCTTATCCCCCTCTCTTTCTCTCTCTCCCTCCTATCCTCCCCTCTCTCTCTCCCTCCTCCTATATCTCCCCTCTCTTGAGGAGAGATGACATGGGAGAGAGGTGGACTCAGGGGATAGGGGAGATGTGAAGAAGGAGATGAGGAGAGAGGGAGGGAGGGATATAGAAGGGAAGAGAGAGGAGAGGAAGAGGATTGTGTGTGTGTGTGTGTGTGTGAGGAGAGAGATGATCATTAGGGAGGGAGAGAGTGAGAAAAGGCATGAGAGGGCATAGAGAGGGAAGAAAGAGTGGGGTAAGAAGGTGCTAGATAAGGGAGAGATGGATAGAGAGAGAGGGGGAAGATAGAGAGAGAGGGGAGGGAGAGGGGTATATAAGGAGGAAGGAAGAGAGAGAGGAAGGGGGAAAGGGGGAGGGAGAAGTGTGAGAGAGAGAAATATGGAGAGAGATAGGGAAGAGTGGTAGGAGAGAGAGATGGAGAGGGAGATAAGGATAGAGAGAGAGATAAAAGGATAGAGAGGGAGAGTTTTGGGTTCATCTTTCTTTCGATCCATGATTTTTCCCATATAGTCCTTAATGTTGGGGATTTTTAGACCCATGGTTCATCGAGTTGTCCAACAAAACCCCAAATCACCAACATATCAATCATGGTAAAGTGAGGAAGGTCTCACCTAAGATGCAAAGGGGATCACAGATACCATAAGGTCTTGTGATAGGTATGAAGGATTAAACATATGAAAAATTATTGCAATTGGCATCCATGTATCTCAGGTCTGATAATCTATTTAGGACTAAGAATTAAAATTATACACACACATACTCAACTCATTCATAACGTAAACAAATTAGCTCAGAAATGTCATATCTTTATTACTGAAGCATTCCATCACATCAATGATATGGTGTTGAACATATCTATGACAACCATATAACTTCATATAATTACTATATAAAGCAATGGAAATACAACATAATGTGCCATGTGCCTTTTCTTAGGACTCGAACATATCAAAGAAACAAGAATATATTAAAATCACCAAGATACAGTGGGCTCGAGAAGTGATCTCGATGTGTCTTCAAAGCTAACTCAAAATCTCCTAGCAGGCAGGATAGACTGACCAGCGTCTTGACAAATTTTCATTCGATCTTAGAGCTCTCTTTTATATCTTTCTTTGTTGGGGATCGATGTCTCTTTCTCCTCTACTCAACTCGTTCTCTACGATCAACTACCTCCACATGCTTCTAGTGCCTACCAGTACTCCATGTAGACTCTTTGTATCAGGGGAAATATTATCTGCCTAGTAATCACATCTTCTATCTACCCCACGTCTTTGTATGTTGTTGTCAATAATCATTTGGAGAGATTTCCTAGTGATTTCTTTATTGATTATGGTGTGCATATTCTTGGTTTCTATTGTGCATAAAAACTCGAACTAGCACTTGGTAGTATTTACGGTTAATTAGCATCTTGACAAAGGAAACTCAGTCTGATGTGCACTTTATGGAATTCCTCGTGCATTTCCTTGGGTGCACACAAAAATATGGAATGAGCATGCACAATTTCGTCTGTGTGTGCGTGAAATGAACCCAAAACTTCGGGTTCCAACACACCACCATTATTATCTAGTTTCTCCTCGAGCTAGCTACTTTGTGGAATGACTCGATGAATGATGGTACCATTCCCTTGTGTTTTTGCATGAATTCTAGAAACTAACTCTCGGGCTCATAGAACTCTCTTAAAGCATCTCAGAAATGGAAAAATGTGTTGGGTTCACCTTTTTCCATTTTCTTGGCGCGTACTTTCCTTCTTATGATGGGAATTTTAGACCGAGTTCCAAAGTTGTCTAACAAAACCAAGCGTCGACATATAAATCCTCATCCAAGGCCGAGGAAATTCTCACCCAAGATGCAGAAAGGATCATAGAGAGACTATAAGGTCTTGTGATAGGGATGAGGGATTAAACATATGAAACATTATTTCAATTGGCATCCATCTACTTTTGAGGTCTAATAATATATTTGGGACCAGAATTAAAACTATACACACATGCCAACTCATTCATAATGAGCCACATATTAGATCAGAACTACCATATATTTATTACTGGAAGCATTTCATTACATCATAGATATATAGTGTGTTGAACATCAGCCTATGAAAAGCATGGAACTTCATATCATTACTATATAAAATAGTGGAAATACAACATAATGTATGTGCCTTGGGACTCCTAACATATCAAGACACATCAATATATTCAAACATCAGGGATTGACAAGCTCAAAGTGAAGAGCTCGATATTGGTAGCTAAGATAACTCAAAACTCTTTGACTAGCTAGATAGCCAATAGCGGTGCGACCAATATCATTCGAGCTTAGAGCTCCCCTTTACATCTTTCATTGTTGGGGAGTGTTGTCTCTTTCTGCTCTACTCCACTCACTTTTCTGATCCAACTTCCTCGCATGCTTCTAGTGTCTTCCAGTGTTCCACGTAGACTCTTTGTATCAAGGAAAATCTCAACTACATGTCCATCTCATCTTCTAGCCACCTTGATATTTGTATGTTGTTTTCAATAATCATTCGGGGATATTTTCTTGTGATTCCTTTCTTGATTCCAGCTTGCATCTTCTTGGTTTTTGGGGCAACTAACAAAAATCAGATCGACACACATTTGGTAGTATTTACACTTGGCGTGCTACTGACAAAACCGGTCTGATGCGCACTTTTGGAATTCCTCATTTCCTTAGGTGTGCAAAAACTATGAAATGGCCGCCTAAATTTGTTTGTGCACACACAAAAAACTAAATCCAAAACCAGGTTCCAATAGTACTACTATTATATGGCTTGTCCTCGAGCCAAATACTTTAAGGAATGATCTCGATGACTCACAGTATTGTACCCTTGAGGTTTTGAACGAATTCCGGAAACTAACTTTCAGGGCTCAAAAGCGGCTCTTGAATCATTACGGCAATGGAACCATTTGTTCGTTCTCCTTTTCCGGTCCACACTTGCATGCATACAGTCCTTCTTAACATTGGGGAGTTTTAGACCTAGGATTCCTCTAGAGTTGTCCAACAAAACCCCAAAGCACTGAAATATCAATCCTTGACCAAGGCTGAGAAAGTCTCACTTGAGACACAATGAGGATCATAGAGACAATTTGGTCTTGTGACAAGGATGAAGATTAAACAAATGAAACATTATTGCAATTGGCATCCATGTAACTAAGGTCTGATAATGTATTTAGGTCTAAGAATTAAAACTATGCACACACATACTCAACTCATTCATAAAACACATATTAGATCAGAACTTTCATATATTTATTATTGGAAGCATTATGTCACATCAGAGATAGCCATTGTGTGTTGCACATCATCCTATGATAGCCATGGAACTTCATATCATTACTATAGAAAACAATGGAAATACAACATAATGTGTCATGCACATTGCCTTAGAACTCAAACATATCAAAGCCATGGGAATGTATTTAAAACATCACAAGATTACAACAAGACTAGAGTGAGCTCGATATTGGTAGCTAAGATAACTCAAAACTCTCTAACTATCCAGATAGCCAACCAATGGACGTTGGAGATATTACACACACCTAGGATATTTTTTTTCCTTATTTTCCTATGTTTATTAGTCATTATTGTGGGTCTCCTATTTTTTAAGAACCTCTCCTACATTATAGGAAAATATTATCTTCACTTTAGATCGGTTACTTATTTAGACTAGTGGAAGTCGCTCATGCATGGAAACCTCGGTTTTATCGCAAGTAGTTTCATGTGCTTCTCTCACTTCCACACGTGTGACTCAATTAATTAAAGACTGCATGACTAGTTAACTAGGACTATGTGAGTTAACTCCAACCTTCATGTGTTATTATTCATCTCTCTATACCATACTATGGCATTAGTTCTCTTCGATTATTGCATTAGTGAACTATCACAGTATATCATGTGTAAACCAATCATTCATTCATCTAGTTAATACATTTTCTATTCTTTTCTCTCCGATTTTTCTATCATCTTCTCATTTTTGCAATATAGATCTATTGTGTAGGTACTCACCACATTCTATATGATATCAGATCCCACGGGTCACTAGGAAGAAGCATTTTATTCTGAGATACTAAGATTGAAGAATGCAAGAAGATGGAATCTCCCACTTTGTCTATCATGCTAACACCAGCCAACTACGTTGAATGGAGTTAAAGATGGAGATTTTGCTTTCACGAGGGTGAAGGATTATACATGTTAACCATGGCTACGAAAACAAAACCCTTCGACCATTGAAAAATCAAAATACCCATATTATGTCGATGAGGCTACGGGCTATGCATGGACATATCGAGTTGTTGTTTTGTATCTTTTTGCAAAACTCGAGATGGGAATGGACCACCATGGAAGGATACTTTACTTGAAGAAACAAGATGAGATGAGGCCACCGCATCGGTGGAATTACTTGCATTAGATCTGAAAATCTTTGAAAACATCCATGATTTCTTCACAAGGTACAAGGTTTTTTTGTTGCAACTCAATGCTTGTGGGGTTGATAAATCAAAGGAGGAAGCGAATGGTTCTCACCATTGTCAAAACTTGGTCTGGATTATTCATTTTTTGTTTCTACTTTCCACACTCATAGGTTGATTGCTAGAGCATCTTGGACTATGCCCTCTTTGGAGACCTTCAATGAGGCCATGATTCAAGAGCAAGACAAATTCATCAAGATGGGTGTAATCAAAAACTCCAAAGCGCGTGCACTTGCTGCACATGATGGCATCGGTTCTCAACATCAGAAATCCAAAAATAAAGTCAAAGAAAAGGTGCATGTATAACAAAATAAAGAAGGTTACTCCAAACCCTTCAATGACTCCTCAAGATCCAAAAGTAGAAAAGGGAAAAGGGCCAGTATTACCTATCTGTCGAATTCCATCCAGAAATTTCATGCATGAATAATCAAATAGACCTTATGACTCAGATTCTTCAAAGAACAACCTTGGGGATCAAATTCTAAGGGTGCCAGAAATAATCGAGATCATGATCCCAAAGGTAATCATCATGCATTGGTTGTTGTTCAATCTTCACATGATTCGTGGATAGTGGATTCAGGGACATCACACCATATTCCTACCACATAGGATATCTTATCTTCTTTGATTGCATGCAATGGTCCTCTTATCCTCGTGGGGGATGACTCTCCAATCAAGATTAAATTCGAAAAGGAGAGTAGAACTAGATCATGTAAGTTTTGAGAACGTTGTCCATGTTCCTCAACTTTCCATGAATATTCTCTCGGTGTATCAAATTACACACTCAGGGGCTCAGGAAAAAGGTGGAGTTCACACCAAACTCCGTGTCCATATTCAACATGCAAGACAACTCTAGGATTGTTTCTAGGGAGGTAAATCATCAATCTTGGTTATACACTTTTCTAAGTTTATTGAACATGATTCCTCTGTACTACTTACCCATGTTGATGATAGTAGTAGACTAGGGCACGAGAGGTTTGGTCACACACAGTCGGTACATGTGGCAACTTAGCGAGAAGGGGATGGTCACTGGGTTACCCGATATCCACTTTTCCAAAGGGGTTTTTTTGAAGGATGTGTCCTTGGAAATCACCCTCAAGAGAAGTTAGAGAAGGGGAAGGCTCACAGGGGCTCCTCTCCGTCAATCCATCCATCCGGCCAGTCCCGTTTCCATCCTTCCATTTCCATCCATTCCCATCCATCCATCCATTCCATCCTCCATCCATCCATTCCTTCCTCCATCCTTTGTCCTCATCCATCCATTCCATCCATCCGTCCATTCCATCCATCCATTCCATCCATCCATCCTCCTTCGTTCTCTTTCCTCCATCCTTCCTCCATTCCATTCCATTCCATCCATCCGTCCTCCATCCATCCATCCATTCCATCCTCCTCCTTTCCATCCATCCTCCTCCTCCTCATCCTCCTTTCCATCCTTCAATCCAGCCTCCGTCCATTCCTTTCGTCCATCGATCCATTTCTTTCAGTAAAGTCCATCCGTCCGGCGTCCGTCAGACTCCGGTCGGGATCGGGATCCGTCTCGGCTCCGGCGTCCGGCTCTCCGGCGTCGGCTTGTCCGTCCGGTCAGTCCGGTCCGTCGTCGTCGGCTCGTCCGTGGTCCATTTCCTTCCTCGTCCATTCCTTCCGTCCGGCCTGTCCGTCCATCCGGGGTCCGGTCCGTCCTCCGTCCGGTCCTTTGTCTCCGTCCTCCGTCCGTCCCGTTTTCCTCCGTCCTCCGTCCGGTCGGTGTCCTGTCCGTGGGCTCCTCTTCCTCGTCGTCCTTTCGTCATCCGTCCGTCCTCCTGTCGGCTCGGCTCCATCGTGTCTCCATTCCGGCCTCCGTCTCCGTTTCCATCCGTCCGTCCTTTCCTCCGGCTCCGGGTCCTCTGTCCGTTCCATCCGGCTCACGTCCGTCTTCCTTCCGTCCATTTCCTTTCCTCCGTCGTTTCCGTCCGTTATCCGTCCTTCCTTTCCTCCTCCTCCGATTTCTCGGTCTTTCGTTTAGAGATGAGCAAAATCATGATGGGAGCCAAGCTTGATGATTCAAGCAAAATTAATGGGGGCATCAACTTGTCTGACACTCGGGTATGGTTCCTATCAATGATAATACTTGGATAATTGATAGTGAGACATCAGGGCACATGTGGAGTATTAGAAATAATCTAACACACTTCGTTGAAAGAGACACATATACATGTTGTTCTTGGAGATGATGCCAAATATGATGTGAGAGGAGTTGGCAATTCTACCTTCCAACTAGATTGAGATATCGGCTTAAACTAGAAGTTCTATATGTACCAGGAATGAAGAGAAACCTTGTCTCTATTTCGAATTCGGAAGACAAAGGTTACAAAATTACTTTCTCGGAAGGAAGAGTTATTGCATGGATAAAGAAGACTCTCATATAATCTCTTCAAAAGTAATTGAGATTCAATGGGAAAGCTTGACTTGTAAAAGTTGACCATCAAACTAGTTCAAACCTTATTACATGACATTATCAGTTAGTGAGTTATGGCATAGAATACTTGCTCACATTTCATTATAGAGCTCTTCCAGCTCTAGGGAAAATAGTAACGGGTCTACCAGAGATCCAGTTAGCATAAAGGTGTTTGCAAAGGTTGTGCTCTTGGAAAAAATGTTAAGGATCATTTCCAAGTAGTGACAATAGATCAAAGGAAATCTTGGACTTGATACATTCAAATGTATGTGGGCCAATTATTGTTGCATCCTTAAATGGGTACTCATACTATGTACTCTTCATAGATGATCACTCGGGGAAAACTTAGTTTACTTTTAGAAGAACAAGGATGGAGTCCTTGCAAGTTTTCAAGAATTCAAAGCTTCGGGTTGGCTTGTGGGAAGAAAATCAAGAAATGATACTGATCCAGGACAATGGGGAGAATATACCTCAAAATAATTTAACATATTTTGTATTGAAGTAGGAATCAAGAGGGATTCCTTAGTTCCCTTACAACCCTCAACAAAATGGGGTTGTTGAAGGAAAAACGGATCATTGAAGCAACTAAAGCGATGATACATGATGATCTACCTATGACTCTATTGAAACATGTATGGCCGACATATGTTCAAAATATGATCCCTCATTAGATCTTGAATAACATTACTCTAGAAGAAGCATCCACCAAAGTGAAGCGATATATGGGACCGCCAGAATATTTGGATGTTCAGTGTACCTTCATGTACCCAAAGAAAGAGATATAAACTAGAACCTTCAGGAAAAAAAGGGTACATTTGTTGGATACAGTGAATCCTCAAAGCATATCGAATCTACATCCAAAGTCAGAGGCAAATTGAAGTAAGAAGAGATGTTGCACGAGAGAAGTGGCCTTCTAGAAATCTAGAGAAGCTCATATGTAAATTGATGGTGAAACAATACCTCCTCCCTCTTTCTTCAGTTTGAGAGAGAGCGGATATTATTCGGATGATCCAAGCAGCTCTAGTTGGCCAGTTATAATAGATTCAGTTGCCCCAAGCAACATACTCAAATACATCATAGTTGGAAATAAAAGACCTGCTTGGGCACGACAAACATTAGAAGAAGAAGCAGTGAATAAAGCCCTGGAGCAACCAGAGAAAGCAAGGGGCCTAAGAGATTCTCAAGCTATCTTTCATCCATGATCCACATCATTGATTGAATAGCTTGTCATGGAAGCTTCGGGAGTGAACTAGTGGAAAGATGCCATGACTGAAGAATGTCAATCTATACTAAAAAATAATGTATGGGATCTTGTTCCAAGACCAGGAGAGATCCATTAGTGACTTCCAAATGGATTCACAAAATCAAACATGTTGTTGATGGAAACATTAGAAAAAATACAAAGCAAGATTTGTGGCTAGAGGGTTTCACAAATAGAGGGAGTCAACTATGGCAATACTTTTTCACTGTAGCCAGATATACCTCCATACGATCTATCGTACATAACTTCTTCCATGGTTTGGAAGCTACATAAGATGGATTTAAAGACAGTTTTTATCAATGATGAAATTGAGGAAGAAGTTTATATTGAGTAGCCGAAGGTTTAAGTTATACACAATGAAAAAATCATGTATGAAGGTTGAAGAAATCCATGTATGGTAAACAAGCACCACGTGCTTGGTACGGAAAAATGGATGGATTTCTAATGAGTTTGGGCTTCAACAAAGGTCGCAGTAGAGCCCAAACTCATATTATCACATTGATGGCAATGAATGTATGATTTTGGTCTTATATGTAGATGATCTTTTCATCATTGGTTCAAAGAGACTCATTGTTGAATGAAAACAAGCATTAGTACCAATTTGAAATGAAGGATTTGGGACTAATGCATTATTTTCTTGGGATAAGTATGGCCCGAAGTCGGATGAAGTTCCTTAGCAAAGGAAAATATACTATGGAGACACTGAAAAAAGTTCAAAATAGCCAGTTAGCAAAATCCATACCTACTCAATGGTAATGGATTTAAAGAAGATGAATGACATTGATTCAGGAGCGTAGATCCACATTTATATCGACATCTTATTGGATATTTGATGTATCTGGTTAACACCATAACCGGACATTAAGCTATGTAGTGAATGTGCTTAGCCAGGTTATGAGTCAACCAAAACATACACCCTGGATAGCTACAAAACAATGTATTGAGATACTTGCAAGGTACAATTGGTTATGGCTTGAGATATGCGGTAATGTGTACCCTAAGCTTGGAAAGGATATGTCGTCTTGGTGAGCGGGATGATTCTGAGGATCAAATTTTGTTCAAAATTTCAAAGTGCGCCGAATGCGACAAAACCGATTACATTGCATCCGTCTCATCTTCGATTCGGATTATATTTACTTTCTCAAACGGTGTACGTATGGAGAATATATCGTGTTTTGTTCGTCAAGTCAAATAGGTAAAAATTTTGGTGCTGACTATATAGTCGGAGTACAGTCACGGCGTGCTTGAGGACCGATACGGAACGATGCGGATGACGTGTAACATTTGGTTGGTTGAAGTTGTCAAATCCGGAGTGACCGCGTGTCCTTTGGTGGCAAATAATTATGGACATGTGGCCCAATCAGGTGGAAGCGCCCGCGTGTCACTCGTTGTTTGGGTAGTGGTTATTATTGTTGTTTGTAAAATGTATGGAGTCCATCGGGTTCGACCCAGTGACCTCCACCGCCTAAACTTATACAAACTCCAATAACCAATCGGGCTACCTCTTATGCCTTGATATATATATGTTTTGAGTTATATTTAAATCCGGCTTGTTGGTATAGTTGGGGCCTTGACGAATTAGACCTAGCCAAGCTCCATGGTTCGCGATGCTTTTCATATATATGTGATACGGGTATATACATTGGTAGCGCATTTTGTAAATGGTTTCCTTGGTTGTAATATGGTTCCAACGGTTGTAATATGGTTCAACGGTTATATGGATGGAGCCCATTTATTTTAGCGCGCAGTTCTATATTATACGCCCAGGTGCCTAAATGGTTAGGGGCTGATGCACCCTTAACCGTCCTATAGTTTGCACCGTTAACGCGGTTATTGTGCCAGTCTTTGAGTTTCACTCTTTAAATTTGCGTGTGAGCGAGGTTCAAACAACAAGGGTGCATTTTGTAGATCTGACGACCAAGCAGAAGGAGACTTCGAGGAGGCCCTCTTCGCCGTTTTAAATAGGTGAGGAGTCTTAGAAAGAGCGAACCGAGGGTTTTAGGGCGCTCTGAAAAGCCATTGGAGCAATCCGTTTGTCAGTTTGAGCATTGTAAAGACATGTTTTACTGAGCACTTTGAGCAATTAATAATAATGATCCATTGCAAAATTTGGACGGAGATGTAGCCCAAGAGAGGGGTGAACTCCTTTATCAAATTGTTGTGTTTATGTGCTTATGTTCAATGATTATGCTATTGTCTATATGTAAATTTGCATAAGTAATCCTTTAATTTATGTGTTTGCAAACTGAGAGTCCATTTGCTTTAAACACATAGCATTTTATATTCTAATTCAAGTCTTCTTCATTTTAGATCCGCGGGAAGTCATTAGATGAAAAGCACCTCAAGTTGTTGCTTCACCTTAGGATCGACCATGGTTTCCCAGTGTAGCTGAAAACAAATCTCTATAGCCTTAAGCACCGCAGAAGCATAGTACATTACATCATGCTTTGCTAGTTGCGAATCCATATGGATTCAAAAAATTTTGACTGACTTGTTCGATCATGAGATGGGTCCGACTACTATTCATTGTGATAACTAGAGTTGCATAAAGTTGTCAGTGAACCTTGTGTTTCATGACAAATAAAAACATTGAAATCAAGTATCACTATATCACGGACATGGTGTAGACAAAGATAGTACACGTGTGAGTATCTTTCTACTCATGAGCAGATCGCAGATATCTTCACAAAACCTCTTGCCAGGACGAAGTTCGAGTAATTCCATGAAACTTGGCCTAGTGGAAAAATGTCTCCCTAGCTAAGAGGGTGTTGATGATGCGGCTATGTGAGACATTATCAGCTTACAAACCTATGAGGTGTGGATCATTGCAATATGTAAGTCTTTCTCTCGACTTACAAACCTAAGAGAAAACCACTAAGAAATTTTATGGTTCATGCACGAGGCGAGAGCTAGGAATGTAGAGATGACCTCCTCCATTCAAAGTTGACAGAACTCAGGCGATTATCCGGTGGGAAGGTGTCTGTTGATTAGGCGTTCTTGAGTTAGACGATTATATATTGTTCAAGAGTCAGACTTGTTTGTAACCTAATTGTTATGTAAAAGTGCAAGATCAGCCACACCTTAATATGAGTAATAATAAATGTAAAGATAATTAATCTTGCTAATATTAATTATAACCAATAATAATAATAATAATAATAATAAATATAATATGATGACTTAGAAGAGGTAGGCCATGTTGAGCAGTAGACACTTATGTTGATGGGACAAGTCTAATATAGTGAAGATTCCCCATCGTGGAATCATATCATTCAAGTGGGGTTTGGAAATTTCAGCAAATAAATCTACTTGGGAAGTCTTAACTCTCTTGAAGCCTGATCTTCTAAGGTTTGAGCACCCTCTTGTTAATTGCTGGGTCTTTCTTGGTGGTGAAGGTCTTTCTCTTGAGGAATATAGCAAAGGATTTGGTTGGGTTTTCTTCCCTTGTTGAGAAGGGTTTCCCATGATACTTCTTGTGTTCTTGTGCATGGTGTTTCTTCATGTGATCTTGGTTCTTGCAACATTCTTGTTTATAGTTAAAACTTAAGACAAATGCAAATTGAAATAGAAATACATGTTTAACCTATCATATTGAAAAATCAACAAGAGAGAGGAGATGGGGGAGAGGGGTAGAGAGGGGTGGGGGTAGAGGGAATGGGGGGTAGATATGTATAAAGAGGAGGGGTAGAGAAGAGGTAAAGAGAAAGGGAGAGAATGGGGAGGGAGAGAAAGAATGGAAAGCAGGGGGAGGGTGATCAAGTGAGAGAGAGAGAGAGGGGGGAGAGAGGGGGAGAGAGATAGAATCAAGAGGTGAGGGAGAGAGGGAGGGGAGAAAGGGGGAGAAAGGTTGGGGAGAGGAGAGAATGGTGGGGATTGAGGGAGGGTGAGAGGGAAGAAAGGTGGAGAGAAGAGAGAGAGTCAGTGGGGTAGAGATGGTGGAAAGAAGAGAAAGAAGTGGAAGTAGGAAGAGAGAGAGGAGAGAGTGGTTGGAGAGGAAGATAGATGGAGGAGGGAGGGAGAATATGGGGAGAGGGGGAGAGAGAGAGAGGGAGGGGGATAGAGAGAGAGATATTTCATGTTAATAGGAATACATGTATGTTCTTGTTCCTAATATGTAATGCTTGATCTTTTGGAGCAGCATACAGCATTCCTAGTCTATGCACAGTATTTTGATTCAAATTTTTAGAGATGTGCACACATTCCTAAACATCTTATTTCTCAAAGAGAAATGTTCTTGAAAATGTGCGATGTTTGAGAATGTTCCTACATGGCTTGTTGAGTTGAAGTTTTGTGGAACTTATCATAGGGAACAGTGCAGTTCTAGAAATGCACATGTGCCTGTGGGTGCACGTTCCTACTCACCATGTTGCCACTTTATCGTTCACCAATTTCATACACTCACCCATAGGTTAACTTCACGTTAAAGATATTTAATATGTGTGACTATTTTATTTTAGAATAAGAAAGGTGAATTATGTAAATTAAGATTAATATAGATTCTTGATTAGTAAAGATTTTATAAATAAGGAATGGGTGGATTAAATGCAATTGTAAATGTAAACTCAAAATTATTAATTAATATAAAATATAAATACAAAGAAAGATATATTCATATTAAATTTTATAATCATTATTAATTATTACAAAACAAAAACATAAATATTAAATATATTCATATTAAATTTATAATCATTATTAATTATTACAAAACAAAACATAAAATATAATTATAAAATACACTATAACTTTATTCAATTTTTGGAAATTTGTTTATTAATAAAATTTAACAAGTGAAATCATTCAACTTTTATAATCTTTTCTTTATACTAAATTCATCCATTTTTAAGAAACTTATTGGATTAATAAAAAATTTAACAACTAAAAATCATTTGACTTTCATAATCTTTTCTCTCTATAAAGTTTATGTTGTTACTTGCACATAAAATTTACTGAACAAAATTTTACATAGGATACATCTATACTCAAACTGTATTCTGTATTTATTGATGTATATACAAAAAGTAGCTAACAAAATTTTACATATTTCAAAATTGATATAAACCATTATACAGTTATATACTTGAATTTTATATAGGAGACAACTATACTCAAACTGTACTATGTACTTATTAATTGATGTATATACAAAAAGTAGCTAACAAAATTTTACATATATATAAACAATTATACAGTTCTGTACTTATTGATTCATGTATATATAAAAAGTAGCTAACAAAATTATTGATTGATGTATATACAAAAAGTAGCTAACAAATTTTACATATTTCAAAGTTGATATAAACAACTATACAGTTCTATATTTATTGATGCATATTATGTCAACAAATATTTAATTATAAGTCAATAGGGTTCTTGAATCCAATGGTGGAAGCGAGGAGTTTTCAGATTGGTGGGATTCAATTCGTGAGGGCACACACGGAGCCATAGGGACACCTTGGTGAGTGAAGATTGACGTGTGGTTGCACGCAGAGATACTATAATAAATGGTATGCGTGACAGTGCACACATAAGTGGATCAGCCACCCCATGTCCTTCAACTTTTAGTGGCCCAAAGGGGTTGGATCCAATGGTGGAAGCGAGGATTTTTCCTTGGATTGGGCAGAGTTCAATTCACCGTGAGGGCTTTACACGGAGCCATGGGGACACCTTGAGGTGTCCCCATGGCTCCAGGTAAAACCCTCATGAGATACTATAATAAATGGTATAGAGTGACCCGTGCACACATAAGTGGATCAAAGCCCCACCCCATGTCCTTCAACTTTAAGTCCCCGAGTGTAGGACGGTCGGTGTGAGTGTGTTGTTAAGCCACTCCAGAGTGATGTTATCAGTTGAGAAACGCAGGACAAAAATCCAACATGTTAAGGGTTGGTGTGGCTGGTGCGAGCCGGTGATTTTGACGGCTCAGATGCCCATGAGTCACGGTTTCTCAAAGCCACGGAGTTGTCCTTGAGGTCACACAAATTAACAAACAAAAAAAATATTTAATTATAAGTCAATAAAAAATTATGACACAGTAATTGATCTGTGAAAATTACTGAGCAAGTTAATTTGGTAACCAATCGGTTTTATTTTCAGATTGAATATGTTAAATTTATGATATAATTAATATTTTATCATATTCTAACATAAATGTTAAAAAACATTGAAATTTTCAAATCAATTAAAATTATAACATTCTTAAATTTTAAAAAAAAAAATACTTAATATTTTTCACTAAATCTTAGTGACCAAGTCTGTATTGATTAAAAACTATTTAACTAATCGATAAACCATTTCATTTTTGAAATACGACCTTGACTTAAATGTGAGTTCCTTTTATTTAATTACCCTAGCAGCTCCTTAAAATAACTCCACGAGAAAAATACTCTTTATATTCAAAGGATATAAAAATTTACAAAGACCGATCACACGACAGGCAGCTCAACCTAAGCAGAATGCAGAAAAACTGGTTCTTTTCGGACTGACAAGACCTTCAAGTCAAAATTCTCAATGATGATCCGCTTCCGGTCAAAGATTTTCAGATTCAGACTATAAAAGACTAATCAGAGCTTAATCTTGTTTGTTGGTCCTTCAATGCCATTCTCCCAAATTGTATAGCAGATTTGGCCCGATGGAAGATTTAAAGCAATTTTTGAGAGGGAATGCATACCATTTGTTTTCTTCACGGAAGATGTGTTGGAAAGAGAGTTTTCTAAACAACAGGGTTGCTTCCTTGGTTCTTTCTTTCCAGCATCCAAGGACTGCTACCTAGAAATCAGCAAGACCATTTAACGATCCAATAGCAAAAATCAGCAAGACCATTTAACCAGTCAATAGCAAGTTTTGAGTCTCCAAGCAGTAACAACTATTCGGTGTAACGTCTTGCCAGGACAAGAGATGCCCAAGCACCTAAAAGTTTTGCCTTCGTGTTTGTTCCTTGTCCGCAGTTCAGGGTCCATCGAATGTTGGTGTGAGGGTTTAGAACAATTTTCCCCCCAGCTCCACAAAGATCCCCTCCTTGTTGCGAGGCTCCATCGAAACCATGCCATTGTCCTGTCAGTGGGAATAACCAAAGAGTGTCGAAAGGAGGGCGGTGCCTTTACAATCGAACTAGTGCTAGATGCTTCAGTAAGAAAGTGGTTTGATATTTTAAATAATGATGGAGACCTGTCTTGAAAAATTGCTTCGTTCCTAGCCTTCCAAACCTGCCAGCAGAGGTGGACGGGAAGCAATTTATGTATGCTATTATCCTTAAACCAGATACGAAAACAATCTTGAATGTTGGAACCTGTCCAAGGAGAGTTTATCTTCAGCGCTGAAGCTAGGTTTGACCAGATCACTTGAATGAAGGAACAGTGAAGGAAGACATGGATCGCGGATTCACTGCCAGACTTGCAGAGTATACAACGGTTCGGGCCCTCCCAGCTGCGAGCTTGCAGCTTTTCCCACATTAATAATTTGTTTTCGATCAGGAGCCACGCAAAAAGTTTGAGTTTCATAGGGCAGTCAGCCTTCCAAATTCTCTGTCTCCAGCTGGCTTTTAGTGGTTTCCAGCGATTTGTTGCTAATGCTAGATAGACATTTTTTGCATTGAGTTGGCCCGAGCCATCTCCTCCTGTCCAGAAATAGAATCTGATTTCTCTTGTAGTCTCAGGCCCGATTCTATTATAATCTTGATGTAGCCGTTCCATTCCGATAAATGCTCAGGATCAAGTAGAAGATCTGATCCACTGTGCCAAGAGTTACCCAACGATCCCTCTGCGTTCTGATGGCAGAATTGATTCAAGAAAATGAGACCTTTGGCTTGTAAGTGCGCTAGGAGAGAAGGAGAGAGTAGGACTTTTCTCCCCAAACCCAGGAAGTTGTCTCTGCCCACTTATATTAAGCAACCATTACCCGGATTCCACGAGATCCACTGTAATAGAATCGGAATGGTGGATAAGAGATTTTTCCAGGTTCGAGAGCCTTTTGTAGGGATGTCAGAGGCGAATCTGATCCACAGGTGAACCGGGATATGACGGAGATATTTTGCAGTGATAACTCTATTCCATAGGCCCGGTTTCATTAAAATTCTCCACATAGTGTTTGTCGTGAGCGCTTTGTAAAAAAGAGGCAGATTTTTTAGGCCCCAACCTCCCATCATCTTGGGTTTCGATAAAACCTCCCATTTGCTGAGATGAAAGCCCTTGTTCTTTTTACTGCCTGTCCAAAGGAAGGAGAAGATGAGTTGACAAAGAGAGGTCAAAATAGATGACGGGATATGGGCTAAATACATCCAAAAGACCGGGATACTTTCCAAAACAGCCTTTATCAGTACATATCTTCCTCCCATAGAGAGGAATCTGTTGTGCCAGTTTATAATTCTGCCTTCAAAGTTTTTAATAAGCCAGTTCCAGTCATGTTTTGTGTAGCAGTCAGATTTTAAGAAGTGGCCTAAATAGGAAAATCCCTTTGAAAGCTCCAATGATGAAATACCAAACAACTCTTTTAAATCGGAAATCAGAGGTTCATGGACATTTGAAACGAGGAATATCGATTTATGGATATTGATTTCTAAACCTGAAACATCACAAAAGGAGATTAGTAAAGAATGAATGGTGGACCATTCAGCAATATTTGCATTCGACAAGATCAGCACATCGTCAACGAAAAGGATATGCAGTATATAAGTCAAACCCGCGATTTTTATCCCTTTCAAATGCCCTTCTGCTTGTTTATTCTTGAGAAGAATATTGAGTCCTTCCAAGATGAAAATGAAGAGTAGTGGTGAGAGTGGGCATCCCTGACGGAGCCCTCTCTCACAATGAAAAGTTTTTTTTTCTTCCCCATTGATCAAGACAGCCATGGTGGCCGAGGAGATACAGCCCATAATCCAGTTCGTTGTAATGATGCCTATGCCGCTCTGTATGAGGATGAGGTGCAGAAATTTCCAGTTGACACAATCGAAAGCCTTTTTGAGGTCCAGCTTAAGAAGAATGGCCTTTTGCTTCTTTGTCTTTATGGTGTGAATGCATTCTTGAGCTACTCCAACGGCATCAATAATCTGTCTTCCTTTTAGGAAGCCAAGTTGTTCTTCTGAAAGAGTCTTTGAGAGAAAGGGCCGAAGTCTTCTGGCAATGAGTTTTGTGATTAATTTGTAACAGAGATTACAGAGGGAAATAGGATGTAAATCATTAAACTGTCTGGGGAGATTTGATTTTGGAATCAGTACTATAAAAGTGTTGTTTAGCTGGGAATTTACTTTCCCTCTGCTTCTCGCATCCTCGACAACTTCCAGAAGGTCTTGTCCCATAAAATCGAAGAAGTGTAGGAAAAGTTCGACCGACCAGCCGTCGGGACCTGGGCTTTTCTCCTTCTTAAAACCTTTTAAAACTTCTAGAAGTTCCTCCTTTGTACAGGGGGATTCTAAAATTAAGGCTTCCTCAGCTGTGACCAATTTTGGGAACAGGCCTGCTATGCCTGTCTGGGCAACTAGAGAAGGATCTGGTACTGCCTTGTAAAATTCTTTAAAATGGTTGTGGGCCGCTGTTTTGAGTTCTTCCTGTGAATGGTGTAAAATTCCATTCTCATCCTCAATATCCCAGAGATACTTTTTTGATCTCCGAGTGTTGGCTATTCGGTGAAAGAAACTTGTGTTTTTGTCACCTCCAGCCAGCCAGAGTAGACGGCTCTTCAATCGCCATCTCTCCTCGTCATCTCTAAGGTGTTTATTTCGGGCTTCTTCCAGGCAGAAAATCTTATTATCCAGATTTATACGACTAGTATCCTGTAGCTTTTGATTTTGTAAAAGTTCCAGCTCCAGTTCTATACTAATAATCTCGGCCTGTTCTCTTTTCTTTTTATTCCTTAACCAAAGAATCCTCTGATTTTTTAGTTTTGATAGCTTTCTAATCAGGTTCCCTTGTGCATCTTCAGGTATCAAGAGGGAACGATCCGACCAAACCACCTTTACCAAAGAGTTAAAAGAGGACTCCCTCAACCAAAGATGATTAAACTTGAAAGGCTTTCCGGTACCAAAACGGCCTTCACCCATCTGTAAACAGATCGGTACATGGTCTGACAGGAAGGGTAATTTTACCCAAGTGCGGTTGCAAATGGAGGGCAGAAGAAGTTCCTCGGCGATGAGAACTCAGTCGAGTCTTTTTGCAATGTTTGTTGATCCCTGACGTCCATTCCTCCAGGTAGGCAGAATTTCAGCTGGCTTCATATCTATCAATGCATTTTTGTAAAAAATATGGTTAAAGAAGCTTGATAACGGATCAGACAACGCCTTTGTTCCCCACAAATCTTTTGGACTGGTGGTTAAATTGACATCTCCTGCAAGTATTAGATTCTTGGCCGCCAATAAGCCAATGTCATCAAGTCGTTGCCAGAAAGATTTTCGGTCAGAACAGGGGCCATATACGTTGAGCAAGTTGATAGGTCTATTGAGTTCAAAGCAAAAACCTGAAAGTAATATACCCCCTGGGCTGAGCATAGAGGAACCATGTAATATACTCCCGCTTTGTTAAGAAGGAACCATGTTTTTTAATAAATGTTTTGGAATAAATATTACCGAACGTTATAGTAAAGCTGAGTTAGCATGTCGGGGAAATAAGTGGCACAAGACAGATATCTTTCTTTGTCTATACTATTTTAGCCCTTACTAATTAGTAAAATAGTAAATATTATTTACTAATTTAATTAAAAATAATATTTATATTTTATTAGTTAATTTTTTCTAGTTCAATTCGTTAAGCGTTAAGGTGTGGGTTTCATTTGTTAGGCTATCAAAGTTCAATATAATTAAGGTGAGTTTAGTCGGTAAGAGACACTCAAAAATCCATCCATGTTAAGGGTTGGTGTGATATTAAGGTGAGTTTAGTCGGTAGGAGACACCCAAAAATCCAGCAATGTTAAGGGTTGGTGTGGGTATCACAAGGAAACCAAGCAAGGTGATAAGCTCTAAGGTAATGAAAAAATTGTTTAAAAAGAGATATCAGGGTGTAATTGCACAATTATGCTCACTAGAGGTTCAAACATCTAAGCTTCATATTCCCCCAGATCTCCAAAGGGTCATCGATAAGCATTCCAAGGTATTTGAAGATATTCCAAAAGGTCTTCCACCTACTCAAGATCGTGATCATGATATTCACTTGATTCCAGGAAGTGTTCCTCCTAACATCAGACCTTACAGATACCCTTATGGCCAGAAGAGTGAAATTGAGCGTATGGTTGAAGAAATGTTAGAGGTTGGCATAATTAGGCCTATACAAAGTTCTTACTCTGCACCAGTGATAATGGTACACAAGAAGGATAGCTCATGACGTATGTGTCCAGATTATAGAGAGCTTAACAAAATGATCCCCAAATGATTTTGATGACTTAAATGTCCCTGAATTATGATTTCTTAACCAATAATTAAAAATACTTTCATTAACTAATTATCTTACCTCATTTTTTAATAAAAACTTAAAAATTAAAATCATTATGCAATCACAATAATGCCCTTATAAAAGTCGGCCCATTTTGTTTAATGATATATGAAAGCCTAATGTAAAGCTCTTTAAATATTCCTTTCAATGTTCAAAAGTAACAATGGCATTGGCATTCATTACCTAATTGAAAATTTGTGTCACTATATTTAAATATGTCAATTGTGATATTTCTTGTTTTGAATGTTTAAAGGTAATAAATTAAATTAAATTAAAATTACAAATTAGTGGTTATAATGATATAAGTTAAGTTATTAAATTTATAATATTGAGATCAAAGTTAAGTTTTAAATAGTGAATGTCTAGGTATATAAATATATTTATATGGATTGTGTGGTTGATTTTCTATGACATAATTCAAGTTATGTAAATATTAATGCTGAAATATATTATATAATGATTCAAAATTGCTAAAAAAAAACATAAGAGGGGTTATAATTCCACCAAAAGGGAAGAGGAAAAGAGGGTTATCGTTCCACCAGAGGGGAAGAGGAAAAGGGGGCTATGAGAAAGTGAATTCTATATCACTAAGTGACAGTATAGGATCTCATCTTTTTTCCACCATGTGCCTTAAATGAAGTCATCCACCTCCTTTGACTTATAAAACCAATCACTGAATGTATATAAGAGTTTGGTGGGAAAGTCTTCTCATATACTTATGGGAGCATGGAATGAGCATAATTATCATAAGGAAGTGTAAGAGTATTAAATTCCTCTTACCATAAGTAATGTTAGTCGTCATTCTCCTCAATTCTCTCATTGCCAATTACTTATTCGCTTTTAACATTCATTCTATCACTCTTGTGTTCATGCTCTACATTGCTCATGTTGTGTTTTCCATTGATAACCATGAACCAATTTGAAAATGGACCAAAAATCAAAATTGTGAAGTAGAAATTACACAACTTAATGAAAGATAGATGGTTGTAGGTGAACATATAGGTTTGGCAAGTTAGGAATCCATCACTGCCTATACAATTGTTTCTCTTTAGATGCTTCCACTACTACAATACAAGTTGCAATATTGCTTTAGAATTGTAGTAGGGGGTGTCATGTTTTGTGTCAGTTTTTCATTACTCCGTTACTTTTCAACATCTTTTTTTTTATGTGTGATCTTTTCGAATTCATAATAACAATGAAATATGCATCACGAATATCATTTTTTTTGTCGTGTATGCATCATATTACGTTGTAGTTTAAAAAAAAAACAAGATTGTGTCATGTATGTGTCACATTAGCATTGTGGTGCACTATTTTTCCATCATTATTATTCACTTAGGCACCATAATTTATGTTGTATTTAAGTTGTATAGGCATTGAAATACAAAACTTATACATCTTATTAACATCATATTGGCATTGAACTCGTAAACTTTGAGTTGTGTCAGTGTTGTATTTGCACCATGTTAACATTAAAATCGTGTCATTTTAACATCACAAATGTCTAAACATTTACATCACTTTGTATCAAAAATATGTCACATTCAATCAAATTGAATCATGTTAGTATCACTTTAATACCAAATTTGGATTGTTTTTACATCATATCTACATCACAAATTACATCGTAATTATTTAATTACTACTATAAAATTATTTTAATTATTAACCATTTAACTAATTTTTTTAATTAAATTATCATTACCTATTTAATTATTATTATATTTATA
>SNQJ01S0002324.1:83288-104412 GCA_010110895.2 Picea sitchensis | reverse complement strand
GTTGTGTGGGTCACTCTGAATTCAGACTCTGACAACAACACCAATCAGTCTGAAACCTCAAACTCCAATGACTTTGATGTGTTGGTCCTACTCCGACTTATCGGTTCCGATAAGTTGTGCCTACTCCAACAACTCTCCCATGCCACTATGATGAACTGCCACATGCCTCCTTCCAGATCCATTGATCTGGTTCATCCAAACAGATCTCCGCCATTAGTCAAGGTCTCTCTTTCTGTTGAACATTATGATCGTTTATAACTCCGAAGGTCATCGGACTGTCGCCTTTTCGAAATATCTTCGATGGTTTAGGCTCTGATAGATTGGTCCCGATATCGTTCATATATCATCGTTGATCCTACTGTGATCAACGGTTGATCTTTCTCCTCCAATGGAATGTGACTTCTCATTCTCCAACCTGCAACATATCCTCTCGAACTCTCACACACACATACATTCAAATTCATAGATTCAATAAGGTTGCACACACAACAATAGAAACCCAAATACAATAAAATACATCATTCCATTAGATCGAGCTCAATTACACATACACGGCCTCTATGGGCCTAGTCACCCTCTCAACCTATTTTACATTTTTTTGCTTCCTCCCAAACGCCCTAAGGCTTACATATATATAACACATTACAACATCGGATCGGGTCATTGCAGATCCATGATCCTCTCCCCGGACTTCTAATTAATTGGTCAAAACAACAATACATAACAAATCCACGAAATTCAAGGAAATCGAGTCTTCTTGGCCACGTCCACCTTCTGGAAGCTTCAAGATTCCAAATCTTATTTAGGGGGTGGGCTATGCGCATGCATCATTATGAAAAGTCCTCCTCGTGGCTATAATATTTTGAAAGGGGATAAAAGATTTAGCACATTCACCATAAACATTTTCTGGTAAAGTTCTGATCCACAATGGTGAGAGTGATTTTGAGAATAGATCATTTTAAATAAATATCTGATTCATCCAAATTCAAGCTGGTAATTATAATTACCACAAGGAAACTAATCTAATCTTAAGGCATTGATATGGTAACCATTTAGGATTCATGGTAACATTAAGAACCTCACAAAGTTTGATACGTGAAAAATTACATACTGATCTTAATCTTAAGAGATCGATATGCGTCCATTGAGGCTTTATGGAAATATTAGGAACCTCAATGGTGGGAAAACAAAGTGTGATATGTAACATTTAGAATATTTGAATTGGTGTATATTTTAAGTTGTATTAAAAATAAATTAAATGTAATTACAAAGTATTGGAAAAAATCTATAGATAAAAGTTTATAATTTTCATCTAACAAAGTTCATTTATATTTATATGTATAAAAATATATTATAGATTTTCATTTATGTGTATAAAAATATATTATAATTTTTTTAGTTACAACATTTTTGTTGTTCTTTTTCCAATCATGTAGTCATAAAGAAATGTTTTTAGATATTTTCAATCCGCTATTAACATTTAAAAAAAAAAGGAAAAAAATTGACAACATGTATGTGGCTTATTGTCCTTTTTTTTAATTGACAACATTTATGTTGCCTATTGTCATTTTTTTAATTTATATTAATGAAATAATAACATTTAATTTATATTAATGAAACAATAATATTTAATTTATATTAATGAAATAATAACATTTAATTTATATTAATGAAACAATAATATTTAATTTATATTAATGAAATAATAACATTTATATTATTAGTGGGTTTTTTTTTCATCTATGAAAATCCCGGTTCACATATATTAAATTGGTGTTTTTATACAAATATATTGATAATAATAATAATTTATTTTTAAGGTCACGGCCAAGCCATACCAAATTAGTGTATGAGATCCCCTTGTTTGTGGGACAAGGGACCCCCTTCGTCCAGCGATTTGACTGGTAAAGTCTACGGAGGTATACATACCCGACCTCCCTTTGGATTTGAACTTGTGACCTCTTAAGAAGAAATACATGTTTTTAACCATTAATCTCACTATGGATTCCAATAGAGATTCTTGAGATCCAAGGACTATTATACCACCCATATCTCTAGAGTAATGTCTTTAGGACCTAGAAGAGGATGACATACACCTATAACTCCAATGTATGATAAGAGTATGTAAAAGTAATTTTTTTATTTAAAATTATACATGAATTATTGCCACTGTAGAGAGAAGTTATAATAATTGCAAATTTGGAAGCTTTGTAATCATGTTGATATTTTTTTAATTTTACAGTGACCCTATCATTTAGTCACTCGAAAACTCATAACAAGTGTCAGAGTAGGAGTGCACCTTATAGTGCAAAGATCGAGAAGAAAGGAATTTTGTGTATTCATGTTCAATTATGGATTTTTTTGGAAAGAGTTTGAATGTTTTTTAAAGATCAAATGGAAATTTTATTTTATTTTTAAATACAATCATGTTCTTGTAATTATATTCAATTTTATCTAGCTTGCAAAAATCTTTAGTTAGAAAATTCCTCCTATATCTTTTATGCCTTGAGAAAATGAGATTAGACACATTAAAGTAGAAACTGGAATTCTTATGTGCCTTGAGAAAATGAGATTAGTCACATTAAAATAATTTAAATTTAAGTGTGGAATTAATGGTGTAGTAGGAAAATATATGGTATTCAAGGTTATACATAACTTGTTAATCAATGTTAATCAATGTAGACAATGATGTTGAAGAATGGTTTTTTCAGTATATGGGTTGAATTAGTAACTCATGATTTTGGAGAAAATTTATAGGATAACTAGAGATGTTTTTGGGGATCAACAATTCATCTATGATTGCTAAGCTATTAAGAGAAAATATGTGAATGGTATTCACATATAAATTAAAGGATGATTACAAAACTTAAACCATGTAAGTTTAAGGTTTAGGTTGCTTTGTTTAAGTTTATAATTATTTCTTCGGTGGGGTATGTTCCCACATAATGATGAGGTTTTGTTATTTTTTTCCAAAAACATTTATTGTGAGTTTGTCTTGCTTGTTAAATTTGATTGTATAAGAACTGACTCCCTATTATATGACCATGGTAAAGAATGTGGGTATGATCGACTAGAAACTCATTACTCAAAGATTAAGTTAGAGAGGCGTGTCAATGACATCATAATTTAGACACATAAATGAGTTCACACTAGGTATTGGAATCCTAATGAAGCCACATTGAGGATGCCACCTAATATAGAGTTATGAATCAACACAAAGACATCTATATAAATTTTAAATTTCAAATTAAAATTTTGATTTAGTTTTTTTAATGATAATGTTTTGATTATGTTTTAAATTTCAAGTTAAAATCTTAATTTATTTTTTAATGATGATGTTTTTATTATATTTATCATGTTTAGGGTGGTGGGTTAGGATATACGAGTCAAAGTACAATTTACATGGTTCCTTCTATATGCAAGTATTTAAGCATCATTATTTTAAATATATTATCTTAAATTTTTATATCGAAATTAAACTTAGTATCCTTTAAATTTTGTTCTCTTACACGGATAAAAAAAAATATTTTTTGAAAGGATTTGGATGGCATACATGGGGTAAGTGATGGGGTTCTAGCACAGGTGAGGGGTGGTAATGTAGGTGATGGGGCATTGTTTCATGATATATTGCATTTTTTTTATGGGAATGTTCTAATTTGTTAATATTTGGATTATTTATTTATGATTGTATATGTTATATTGGATTATTATATGGATTGTTTATTTTTTTGGTTAACATTTATTATGTATATATTTAAATTAAAGTTATAAAATTTGATTTAAATAAATATTTTTTTATTTAAACTTTTCAATTTGATGAATCGATTTTAAATATAATTAAATTTTGAGTTTTTTTATCATAATAAGAATTTAAGAAAGATAAGTTTTTATATACTCAATTTTATTTTAAATATAATTATGATGAATTGATTTTAAATATAATTAAATTTTGAGTTTTTTATTATAATAGGAATTTAAGAAAGATAAGTCTTTATATACTCAATTTGATTTAAAGAAAAATGTTAAGGATCATGTAAATTTCTTGCTTAGAACCTTGAAGTGAGAGGTATGTTATACATAACCTTGAAGTGATAGGTATTCTATCTTGAACCTTGAAAATTCCATGGTTCCCACCTATCATGCAAAGGTTTCAAGAAGAAAGCATGTATGGTGAATAGAGTCACTCAATTCAAATAAACTTAATTCAATCCAAATCAAATTCAACTAAATTCAATTTAATGAGTAGTCGTCAAATCGTCATCTCATTCTCCCTAATGTGTGTCTGGCATTTTTTTCCCACGAGCCCACTATATCATCACTCGACGTGACCAATCTTATCCACAGTCTGAACGTTTGTTTCCCCTCCAATGTGGGATGGTCATGGCTCTTTGCAAATTTTTCATAGCTTCCAGTCATGATTTCCGAAGGTGGAGAGCAGGGGATGGAGATACAACTCATGTGTGGGAGGTTTTTTATGCTAAGCATGGTTTCTTTTTGGCTCATCTCTCTCCCTTGGGTGAGAAATATTTACTCTTGCTTTGTTCATCTGTATTGGTCAATTCGTTCCAAGTGCAGTTCCCCCTGTGTTTCTAGGTGAATTTGGGAGATTGAGGCAAGGAATGGCAGCCAGGAATTCGGGACGATGAGCCCAAAATTAGAAGACACCAGAAACACTGTGTTTTCAATGCAAATCTGATATAATGGACTCTCAGCCCAAATGCTCATTTTTTTTTAATGGAGTCCATATTGCATCCTCTATGCATCCAACATGCTTTCTTCTATTAATATTTCATCCTAATGGAGTCCATATTGCATCCTCTATGCATCCATGTTTTGTCTTAATGGTGCCAAGAGCATCCATTAGGATCATCCATATTGTGTCCCTTTAGCATCCCCATTGTGTCCCTTTGGTCAACATTGCATCATAATGGCATTCATATCGTGTTCTTTATGTGTCTAAGTTGTGTTTTAATGGTGTGTTGAGAATCCCAATTATGCCTCTAGTGCATTGTTTTAGAGTCTTGAAAGTGTCCTTGGTTTGTCCTTGTTATGACCATACTATCTCCTTTGTACTTCTGAGTTATGTCCAAAACGTGTCTTTGTTGTAGTTCAATGGTGTTCGAATTTTGTCTTGTTTATGTCTTGAATACACCTCTTTTGCATCCTTTTGGGCCCCTTGATAGAGTCATATTAGCATCCATTTCTTCCACTTTATGTGTCTATTTTAGAGTCCATATCCATTCATTTTAGGTAATCTATCTCATCCAATTCATATTAAGTTGTGTCCATGTTGTTTCTATCATATTTTATATTTTATAGTGTTGTCACATTTTTATATTGCAAGCTCCACATTTTCATTTTCAAGACATTTAATTACAATGTGTTGATTTTCATTTTATTCTAATCAATTTCTATTTTCAATTTGAATTTAAATTATATTATATTAACGAATATATTTTACTACACAATACACAAAATAGAGGAAAAACCATGTATAAATACACATTAATTTATATACAATAGTTATTTTCCTCCTTGTAACAAGTGGTCTACCACCACCCCGTGGGAAATTTGAATCTTAAATGCATGATCAAATTTGTTCTCCCTCTAACAAGTAGTCTATTTATGTGCCAGAGAAATGTGAATCATATTAGTACGACAATAAAATTAAATCGTCCATTGATGTCAAACATTTTGAGACAATAGTAAGATCAAGTAATTATCATCAATGGCATTTGGTGGAATCATCATCAGTCTCCTCCTCTTCTTCTTCTTCTATAAGAACAAAAAAATGGTGGAATCATCATCAGTCTCCTCCTTCTTCTCTATAAGAAAAAAAATGAAAAATTAACACGCTTATATAATTAATAATTAAATGACTAAATTCTCATACCTCCTAAAAACAAAAATTAATTATAATTATTCTCAACTCTAAGCAAAATTTAAAGCCCACCATTTTGACATATATATCTCTCAGGGAATAATTCAATTCATTTGAGGTTAGTTTGTGCGCATACCCATCTCACCATATTTCTCTTTAAAAAAAAACAATAAGCTAGTATATAATCACCTTTCAATTATTATTAATGAATATTTTAAAAAAAATGTAACTTACAAATCTCCCTCTAACATATTATTTTTCTGATTGTGTAGTGTTTTTTAATTTAACTTGGATTATTATATGTATGTGAAAAAATGTCGATATTAAAAAATACAATAATTGATCTAAAATATGGCATAAACGTTTTTTAAATGATGACTCAAATAATATATTAGTTCTTACCCTAGTGGCGTTTGATCATATTCTTTACGTTCTCTTTCGAGTTGCTTGCAAACGGATTTGTAGAAATCTATATCAATGTCAGTTGGTTTGTTTGCAATTCTCTAGAATTCAAAAAAAAAAAGGAGAAAAATAAGATAGGTGTAAAACATAGTTAAGAAACATGATTTTTTTTCTCCTTCCTACCTATTAAGAATTCAAAGTGAAGAAGGTAGTACTTTACTAGTGCTCCACAAATTTCTTCTATCTTCCTCTATTTTCCATTATGTGAGAGAGTATTAACTAACAACCAAAACAGTGATTGGTAACCCCAAGAATTGATGGGAATGAATCCTCTGACCTTCTTAAGCATTCTAACTTAATGGAAAAGGTTGAATTGACTAAGTTATCCATTGGATCTAAGAGACATGATAGTTTTTGAGAAGTAAGAAAACTATATAGATTAATTAAGAGCAAACTATGGATTCAAATTTTACCTAATTTTATTATTTCATTTTGTTTTGATAGTTATTTCCATTTCACTCTTCACCTATTTTTCATTGTAAAAAAAAATTCCTTTTTGGTAGAAGGGTATCCAACAAATGACTCTTATTTGTTTCCATTTACCACACTCACACCCTTCATTCCATAAGGAGAATGAAATTGTTGGTATATTGTCATCCCCAATCAATAATTATCTCATGAAGATCCCCAATAAATAATCGGTATATAAAGAATGTACATGTCACAAGTAGGATTTGAACCCAGGTCAAGAGGATAAAAAAAAGTTCTCTCGACTACTCAAGGTAGACCCAATTGACAAATGGCTCTTATTTACATTTGATATTTCTTTCCATTTTTAATGGTATTCTCAAGAAAACTCCCTAGTGAACCCATGCCATAAATCATTGAGAAACCATGTACCATTTCCTACAAATTTCAATACTTGGCCCTTGTCATCTATCTTCATGCCATCACCTTTTGCAATGAATACTAAAGCTCATTAAGGTTCATAAGGTTTTGATATTCTGCATGTGATTATACATTATACCCATGTAAGGAATAAGTATCATGAAAATTTATTTAAGTACAATAACTTACAATCATTCTACAAAATTCATTCAATAAGATAAACCTTACTCTAGTTGTAGTAGATGAGCGACTATGTAATGGCTCGTTCTAAAAACAAAATAATTACTAAAATTACTACATAAGCTTCAAATAAAGTTAGGGGAACTGAGAGATGAGGGACTCACCTGCTTCGAAGAAGCCAACGTACCTGTAGTATGGGGACTGGAGATAGTAATGATACCTTAAAATTGATCTGAAAAAATACAACAACAAAATGGGGGACGACTCTCCACCCAAATGTAGACCTTTCTACCTTAATTCTCAACAGTGGGTCACCCATGAGCCGTCAATCCCCTTCTATGTCAGGATTCTTTAGTTGTTTCCTATCTATAGATTAACCAAATAGAGAGATGTCATTTTCTCCTTCTTTTCCCTCTTTATATAGATTTCATATGTGGTAAAGAATCGGATCCCTATGATCCTTTATTTACTTCTTTATTATATTTTAGGGTTTCTCCATAATTGTCGTTACTTATTTTACCATTTTCTTTAATTACCCAAATATTCATAATAAGTACTTATTACAACCCCCTTTAGTATAATTATTTTATACTTCTTAATTATTTTTTATTCATATAAGTACTTTTTAGGAGAATTATTAAAAAATATATATTATTATTGTTTATTTATATATTTAATAATAATATGGGGCATGACATACACCCCTCCTTCAAGGAACTTCGTCCCGAATTTAGTTTTGATTATGTTACTTATAAGTTTTTAATTAGCTCATCATATCCTCCACAACACCCTCTATTAGCTCCAACATCTTCCACAACATCCTTTGTTGGACTAGTATAAGCCACCCAAGTGATGACAACAGGGATTGAAAGTCCACATCACAACATCGAGGAAAGGAAAGTACTCTCTAGTTGTCCTTCTCAACTTTTGGAACTAGGCTTAAAGCCTACTGGTCTATCTGGAGCCCCAAGGTTCGAAACCTCGTATGCCCAAGAAGGAATCTGGATCAGTACTCACATACACCAGACATCTCGAAAGGCCGACCTAAACTCCTTCCACAACAACCAAGTACAACCTCGGGCATTGAAGTCTAATCTGTTGGAATACTGAGAGGGGGGTGAATCATATTAGTACTTTTAATCCTTTTTAACCACAATGTTTACTTTATGAGCAGATTATCAATAACATTCCCTATGAGAAGTATACATAAGCAATCACACATGAACACAGTACATCAATATTTTACGTGGAAACCCAATGCAGGAGAAAACCACTGAATGTTTTTCTTATATTGTCAAAAGAAATACATTCATAGGGAGCACCAACTTCCTTGTTTTCCAGCTACAACTAGAAGGAAGCTACAACCCCCTAATTTCTTAGGCTCCAACCTTAAGTAAGCTACAACTGCCTAATTCTCTGGCTCCAACCTGAAGGAGGCTACAACCCCCTATGTTCTCCGGCTACAACCGAAAGGTGGCTACAACCACCTATTCTTGCCTCGTCCAACCACCATGAAGTATAAGTGCCAAATAACTGATAAAACCATTGTCACTCTGTCACTGTAAACCTGTACCAATTTGTACCAACAACCTGTAGTCAACCTATACCAATAACATGTAGTCAACCTGTACCAATAACATGTACCAACGACCTGTACCAATAATATCCTCAACATATCATATCTGATAACATAGATCTCATACCCAATATCACAAGAATATAGCTCAAACCATGTCCAACTATGTCTCTCTAATCATGTTCCATACATATGAAAACAATCATAAACATGTATAATAAACCCTCATATCAACCAAACATCAAACCCTCACTGTTATGCAACCTCAAACTATACCAACAACTTCAACAACACACCTCAACCAAAATCCCTCAACCATGTACCAAGAAATACAAGATATGTCTCAACAATCAACCCAACAAGATGTACCAATGATAAATACCAGACATACCAGCAATGTACCTTTGTAGATCTATCTCATACAGTATGTACCATGTAGCTAAGAGTCTCTCTAGGAAAAATCATCAATCTCTCATAACCATGTCTCACATAAACCCCAAAATCCAACAACACATAAGCATATAACATACCTTTAGATCTTGTAGATAGATTTGTTATACATGGTCACTGTTGAAATTCATGTAACCTTTTCTCAACCTTTGCAACCTGAATCACCTCTCATCCTCAGATATGGTAGTGCCTCGCATGACGTAAGTGAGGTGGCGTGTGGGGCCTCGCGTGACGGGCTCTACACAACTCATGGGGTGCCTCGCAAGACATCTACTGGGTGACCTGTGGGGATGACTCTAACTAGGGTTTTACGTTATCTTTTCTCTCTCCACTGTGGCTATGAAACCTTGTCGTCACTCTACCTTCACTTCCTCAAACTTGCACAACTTTAGATGTATCAATGATTACCTGCAATAAAACCTTTCAGAAGATAGATATTCAATGTGCTCAATAGGTGATAATGGGAGTCCTTTTCTCTCTTGTTTATACTCTCCAAGTGGCTTCCTTTAGGGGTTATCTTTTAACTGTTTTACCCAACTTCCCTCTTTTAGGGATAACCCACTTTCAACTACTTTACCCACTTGCAACCACTTTATCCATAAATAGTAAACTCGCCACTTCTTGTTGCAACTAATTTATTTTTAATTATTTTCTTATTGCAACAACTTTACCCATGATTAACTCCTAGTTACAACCACTTTGACTAGTAAACTTCTTCTAGGATATTCTAGAATAATTGACTTCTTTGACCTTATAGGGGCTTCTAGATAACTCATGAGGGTTCTCCAACTTCACTAAGCCATATCTCCTCAACCATCAAGAACTACATGGCGTACCACATATCACTGCAAATGGCATGACATGTACTATCCATCCATGATAGTACTACCTAAATATTCATTGATATTCATGTACAAATACCTTGAACAAACTCGGGTTCCTTAACCACACCGTTGGGGCTACCAGATTTTTCTATTGGACTTGCTTCAAGGTTTGAGATCAATGAAAACCAACCCAATCTATCAACAATGTCCCCCTTTTTCATTTATGGCAACACCATGCATGTTAATAATGTTTCTCTTACTCCCCCTGTGACCATCACTCCCCCTATGACCATCGCTCCCCCTAGAATCATGCCTCTTATATATTTTTCTCCCCCTTTGAGATCAATGGAAAAAGGGCATCTTCCCTTTGGGGCTGCTCCCCCTATCTAGATTGTCCTTTGGGTTTCTCCCTATGTTCGAATTGTCCTTTTTCTCATCATTGGTGCTTCCTCGTTTAATTCTATGACATATATGAAAATCATTCAAAATTCATTGTGGGTCTGCAACTATCCCAAGTTTATGTCGAAGATACCCAAAGGCTTCCCTAGGAAGCGTTTTGGTGAAGATATACATGTGATATGTTATTTTGTTCCAAGATACTTGACCCTGATGTTCTTCTATGCAACATGTTCCCGTAGAAAGTGAAACTTGATCGGAATGTGTTTCCTCTTGGAGTGCATCATTGGATTCTTTGAGATATTGATGGTGCTAGTGTTGTCACAAAATATTGGAATGAGATCGTCATATTCAACATGTATATCCTTCAAAGTTTGCTTCATCCATAGTACCTGGGTACAACATGTCGCTATTGCAATGTACTTTGCTTCTATTGTAGATAAGGATATTGAATATTGTTTCTTTCTTAACCAGGATACCAGACACTCACCCAAGTAGAAAGTTTATCCACTTGTACTTCTTCTATCATCAATGCTACCTTCCCAATCTGCATCTGTGTAGGAAATAAGATATAGATAACTCCCTTTTGGATACCATAAACCAAATTAGTTTTTACCTTTCAAATATATAAATATTCTCTTCACTTCCATAACATGTGATTCCTTTGGTGTTGCTTGAAACCTTGCAACCTATCCAACTTCCTGCATCACATCTAATATAGAAGATGTCACGTAAAGTAAATTGTCAATAATCTATCTATATTGTCTCTAGTCTGCATCCTTTGAATCATCATCCTTGCTTAGCTTGCAGCTGGTCTACATAGGGGTATTGATTGGCTTGAAATCTTCCATTCTAAAGCTTTTTAGCATTTCTCTGATATACTTAGTCTGAGAGATGAACATACCTGTGTTTCTCTGATATATTTGTAGTCCCAAAAAGAAGGACAATTCTCCATGCAATGACATCTTGAACTCATTATGCATGTCTTTGGAAAAAAATTGACTCATCCTGTCATCATCACTACCAAAGATAACATCATCAACATAAAATTCAACTAACAAGATATTGTCTTGATTTACCTTTATGTAGAGGTTGTTTTCTACATTTCATTTCCTGAACCCTTGATGTTGTAAGTATTTGTCCAGTATTGAATACCATGCTCTAGAGGCTTGTTTAAGACCATATAGGGCCTTCTTCAACCTGCAAAAAAAAATTTCCTTCTCTGACAATTGAAATCCTTAAGGATTATCAATGTAGACTTCTTCCTCAAGGTATCTGTTTAGGAATGTTGATTTCACATCCATCTGATACACTTTAATATTCTTAGAGCATGCATAAGCTAGAATCAACCTAATTGCATCCATTCTGGAAACTGGGAAAAGGTCTCTTCAAAGTCTATACCTTCAAACTGAACACAACATTTACATACTAACCTTGCGTTGTTCTTGGTAACTTGTCCATCCTCGTTCAATTTGTTTCTGAAAACCCACTTTGTATCGATCACATTCTTATGTTTTGGCCTTGGAACCAATTCCCAAGTGTGATTATTTTCTATTTGATCTAACTCTTCATTCATAGATTTGATCCAAAATTCATCCTTGCTGGCTTCTTAAAAACTGCTAGGCTCAGTAGTAGATAGTAGTGCTAGCTGATATAGTGAACAAATTCTTCTTCTGGTTTTAACTACTGCATATTTATTCCCAATAATATATTCCATTGGATTATTCTTTTGCATTCATCTGCTAGGTGATTTTGGAGGTACCTAAATATCATGTTTCTATTTCTATGAGTCTAACTACTCTTCCTCTTCTTCTGCTGCTTATTCTTTCTTTAACTCTTCTTCATGATTATGTTCCTCTAAATATTTGTTTTCTTCTTTTATTCTTCATCCACATGTATCATCGATCATCACATTGGTTATTTCCACTATCTTGTTGAGTCTTATATTAAAGAATTTGTATGCTTTCATTTTGGTTGAGTACCCAACCAATATGCCTTTATCAACTCGAGAATCAAATTTTCCGATCTTGTCGTCTTCCCTTTTGATGTAACATTTTCTTCCAAATACTCTAAGGTGCTTCACATTCGTTGGTATTCCCTTCCATAGCTCATATGGAGTCTTATTGTTGTTATTTCTAAGCATTCCTATGTTTTGAATGTGAACGGTCGTATGCATTGCTTGTACCCAAAAGACGTCTATCAACTTGGAATCCATTAACATGGTTCTGGCCATTTCCTGTACTGTTATGTTTTTCCTTTCGGCCACTCCATTTTTCTGAGGTGTCCTAGCTACTGAGAATTATTTATTTATCCCATGTTCACTGCAGAAAGCCATGAACTCTTTTGATGTAAACTCTCCTCCATTGTCTGATCTCAAACACTTGATTTTCAACTATGTCTTAGTTTCAACCATCTATTTGTATGTCTTGAAATTCTCGAATGCCTCTGACTTCTTCTTGAGAAAGAACACTACAATCATCCTTGTGTAGTCATCATCCAATATCATGAAGTATTGTTCACCTTTTAGTCCCTTTGTTCTTGTCAGTCTGATTAGATCGGTATGTACAATCTCTAGTGGATTTGATGTGGAGTGTTCCTTTGTCTTGAAATTTGTCTTAGTATGTTTTCCCTGTAAACAATGTTTGCATAGAATGTTTGTTGGTCTTAAGATCTCAGACATTTCTCTTACTACTTACCTTTTGTTGACCTTGAAAATATTATCAAATTTTATGTGACCCATTCTTTTGTGCCAAAGCCAACTCTCATCTTCCTTTCCTAAGCAACATTTTTCTTTTGCAATTTCGTTTAGTACATATATGTTGCTTGGAGTTCTCACAGCTGTAGCCACCAATCTGTATAACCCTGCTTTTCTTATTTCACATTTCTGAAAATCAAACACAATTATGTGTCCTTGGTCACACATTTGAATTACACTTAGTAGATTGTGTTTCATGTATTCAATTAGTAGAACATTTTCTGCTTTGGCATCCTTTCTTCTAAGTTTAACTGTCCCTTTTCCAATAATTATGGATGAGTTCTCATTCCCAAATGTAACTGATCCATATATTTCCTTCTTGAATGTTAGAAACATGACCATGTCACATGACATATGCTTTGAACAACCACTGTCAACATACCATCCACGTCTCTTGTGTTTAGCTTGTAGTGCAAGTGTGCATTCTTCATTGATAAATTGATCCTTCTTTGTTATCCATGTTCTTTGTGGTTCATGTCTATAACTGTTGATATTCTGTTGAGTGATCTAGATTATTTTTTAGAACAAAATGAAAATAGAGATATTACAATGAAATACACATAAATATTTCTAGAAACAGAGAAATATGGTAATACATGATTTCTATTAAGGAAAGAAATGTAGAGAGACTATAAAAATGCAAAGTGAAAGACTCACTAGAATGGTGGCAGCTTATCTCTGAGAAGAGATGTGATGGCTACTCGCATTCGCAAGAAGTTGATTGTTACAAGGAGGCTCCAAAGGGATTTTTAACATAAGTAAAATACAAAACCCTAACCCCAGAAGATAAAAAGCCAAAAGGTTTGTGGGCCTCGATGGGGGTAGTTGATACGTCAACTTCCCCAGGGCGTAACTTTTGCATTCGATATCTATTTGGGGAACTCGATATACCGTTGGAAAGATCTAAATGAGAAGAATGTTTTACGATCAACCCAAGCTAGTGATTTTCATAGTCTCTAGGGCCCAAAATCCCCAAAAAACATTGTTTAGGGCCTCAAAACGGCCCCAGAAGTTTGGAACCCGAAAAACTGCCAAGGTGGAAAATTGTTTTTCAAGCCAGTGGAATAGGTGGGTAGCCACCAATATCCACCTGGATCAATCCTCCCTCCTTAGGAATAAATGGCCTCCACTACGTTGAGTTCCTAGGGGAGAGGGGGAAGCGTTTGTTGAATCTAAATCTTGGTGATTTGCTTGCCTTGTTGGAGAAGTTGTGTTGCTTATCTTATTGAAGGTTTTCATGAACATGTTGTTGACGGGGTTGAATCTATTCAACCAGTCGGGGTACATGAGATGTTTGTGTGAAGAAGGAATCTTTGCGCTTTTTGCAGTCTTTCTGACCTGCTTCTGTTGGATAGAAGGTGCTTGGGCTGAGGCTATAGTGGTTGCAATATCCTTCTATTCACCTTTTGAGCGGATTGTGAGGAAGCTGAATTTTGTAGTATGAGATACTACCTTGAGGCATTGTTTAGGTGGGAAAATAGTTGGAACTACCTCTGGTATCCTGTAGAGATGACCCCCTAGAGTAACAATGACACTACGAGGTTGAGACTCATAGATAGCATGGTGCTTCCACATATATAGTTGGCCCAAGATAAAATCACAGACATCTAGTGGGGCAACATCACATAATACCTCATCCTTGAAGGGTTGGATGTCGTATGACAATCGACATTGTTGGTTGACACGAAGATCTCGTCCCTGGAGAAGCCACCTGATGTTGTATGGTTGAGGGTGTGGTCTTGTCGACAATCCCAAATGTTTGACGACCTTTGTTGAGATGAGGTTCTTCTAGATTCCGCTATTAACAATAAAATGCAACGTGGTCCCCTTCACCACATCTATGAATGAAAAAGGCACACCCCCTCTTCAAGATTTTTTGGTTCTTCTGGTTGAATTTTTGCGGTTCCACCAATGATTTTTTTGAGCGACATTCATCGATGTTGTGCCAGGGGATTTTGTGGAAATCGCACCATTTTCCAGTGTCCTTCTTCGTCTTTTTGTGACCCTTATTTTCCTGTGGCTTGGACTAGTTTTCGAGAGGTTGTTTGTTAGGGTCGTCTTTATCATACTTTGGTTGTTGGGGATTGCAAACCCGAACTCGCGTTTGTTTTGGTGCTTAAATTTATGCTCGATTTTAACAACATATCGATAAGCAGCACTGAGTGATGAGTTGTCCAGAAAATCCATTTCAGTTTGGATGTATATGTGTAGAACCCCACGGTATTTTAGAACCAAATTTCGTTCGCACTCTTTGATACCCAGCTTGATGCGCAAGGTATGGAAGGTATTGATGAGCTCCGGAACTGCTTGGCCCCTCTCTTGCCATAGTGTGGTCCATCTCATGTACTGGTCCCCATAGTTGCCAATAGGGTAATATTGTTCCTTTATTGCATCCACAAAAAAATCTCAAGTGGGCTCGACCCCATATATTCCAGACTCCTCTATGGAACTTTGCTCCCAGTAAGTTTCCCACCAATGTTTGACATGGGGGAGAGCATTAAGGAGTGTGAAGTTGATCTTTTCCCTGTCATAGAAATTATGAACAGAGAAATAACCTTCTAGCAGATTTAACCATTTTTATAGGGCATCTGCATCTATCTGTCCTTCAAATATGGGAATATCAAAATTAAATTGTACCTTGAAAGATGAGGTGCCTCCAAAGTGGTCACTTGATGAAGACGTGTTTGTTGTTATTAGCAGGAGTTGAAGGATGTGGGAAAAAATCTCCATTATTTCGTCCATATGTCGCGTGAGATCTTGCTCAAGCAATAGATTAACAGAATCATATGCTCTGTAGTTTTTATTTTCTTCCTCCATGGAGGGTTTCTTGGGCATGCGAGAGCGGTTGTCTTCAAGAGAGAGAAGCTCGAGACCCAACTTGTTATACTCGGACCTCGTCGGGGACATGCACTGAAAAGCGATCAAGAGAAGCCTACTCTGATACCATTGATCCGTATTATTTTTTAGAACGAAATGAAAGCAAAGATATTACAATGAAATGCACATTAATATTTCCAGAAACAGAGAAATACAGTAATAAATGATTTCTATTAATGAATTAAATGTACAGAGACTGTAAAAATATAGAGTGAAAGACTCACTGGAGTGGTGGCAGTGTATCTCTGAGAAGAGATGTGACGGCTACTCGAATTCACAAGAAGATGATTGTTACAAGGAGGCACCAAAGTCCTTTTTAACATAAGTAAAATACAAAACTCTAACCTCGGAAGATGAAAAGCCAAAAGGTTTGTGGGCCTCGATGGGGGTAGTTGATACGTCAACTTCCTAGGGGCGTAACTTTTGCATACGATCTTTGTTTGGGGCACTCGATACACCATTGGAAAGGTCTAACTGAGAAGAAGTATTTTCGATTGGCCCATGCTAGTGTCTTCTCCAGTCATATGGGCCCAAAATCCCCAAAACATGTCGTTTAGGGCCTCAAAACGGTCCCGAAAGTTTGGAACCCAAAAAAGTGTCGAAAAACTGCCAAGGTGGAAAATTGTTTTTTGAGCCATTGGAATAGGTGGGTAGCCACCAATATCCACCTGGATCAATCCTCCCTCCTTAGGAAGCAATGGTCTCCATTGCGTTGATTTCCCAGGGGAGAGGGGGAAACGTTTGTTGAATCTGAATCTTGGTGATCTGCTTGCCTTGTTGGAGAAGTTGTGTTGCTTAACTTGTTGAAGGTTGTCACGAACCTGTTGTTGGTGGGGTTGAATATATTCAACCATTCAGGATGCATGAGATGTATGTGTGAAGAAGGAATATGTGTGCTTTGTTGCAGTCTTGTTGACCTGCTTTTGTTGGATAGAAGGTGCTTGGGTCGAGGTTGTAGTGGTTGCAATATCCTTATGTTCACCTTTTGAACAGATTGTGAAGAAGCTGAATTTTGTAGTATGAGATACTACCTCGCGGAATTGTTTAGGTGGGAGAATAGTTGGAAATACCTCTGGTATCCTGTAGAGATGACCCCCTAGAGTAACAATGACACTACGAGGTTGAGACTCATATATAGCATGGTGCTTCCACATATATGGTTGGCCCAAGAGAACATCACAAACATCTAGTGGGGAAACATCACATAATACGTCATCCTTGAAGGGTTGGATGCCATATGAAAATCATCATTGTTGGTTGACACGAAGATCTCGTCCCTGGCGAAGCCACCCAATGTTGTATGGTTGGGGGTCTGGTGTTATCAATAATCCCAACTGTTTTACGACCTCTGCTGAGATGAGGATATTTTGGATTATGCTAGCAAAAATAAAATGCAACAGGGTCCCCTTCACCCACATCTATGGATGAAAAAGGCACTCCCCCTCTTAAGGATCTATTGGTTCTTCTGGTTGAATTGTTGCGGTCACGACAATAGCAGTGGGGTCTGCGTCGATGATCTATCTTCTATTAGTATTTTCTGAATCAAATGATGAATTAGGGTTCATCTCTTTGATCTCGGACACCAATGACTATTTTGAGTGACATTCATCATTGTTGTATCAGGGGATTTTTTGGAAATCACACCATTTTTCAGTGTCCTTCTTCGTCTTTCCGTGATCCTTTTTTTCCTGTGGCTTGGACTGGTTTTTGGGAGGTTGTTTGTTAGGGTTGTCTTTATCATACTTTGGTTGTTGGGGATTTGCATACCCGAAATCCCGTTTGTTCTGGTTCTTAAATTTATGCTCGATTTTAACAACATATCGATAAGTAGCATCGAGTGATGAAATGTCCAGAAAATCCATTTTAGTTTGGATGTATCTGTGTAGAGCCCCACGATATTTCAGAACCAAATGTCATTTGGAATATTTGATACCCAGCTTGGTGTGCAAGGTATGGAAGGTATTGGTGAGCTTCAGAACTGCTTGGCCCCTCTCTTGCCGCAATGTAGTCCATCTCATGTACTCGTCCTCATAATTGCCAACAATGTAATATTGTTCCTTTACTTCATCCACAAAAAAATCCCAAGTGGGTTCGGCCCCATATATTCCAAACTCCTCTGTGGAAATTTTCTCCCAGTAAGTTTCCCACCAATGTTTGACATGGGGGGGAGCCTTAAGGAGTGCGAAGGTGATCTTTTCCCTGTCGGATAAATTATGAACAGAGAAATAACCTTCTAGCAGATTTAACCTTTTTTCTAGGGAATCTGCATCTATATGTCCTTCAAATATGGGAATATCAAAATTAACTTGTACCTTGAAAGGTAAGGTGCCTCCAAAGTGTCCTCTTGATAAAGACGTGCATGTTGTTATCAGCATGAGTTGAAGGAAGTGGGAAAAATTCTCCATCATTTCATTTCTTTGTCGCGTAAGAGCTTGCTCAAGCAACAGATTAATAGAATTGTATGCTCTTTCATTTTTCTTTTCTTCCACCATGGAGGGTTTCTTGGGTGTGCGAGAGCGATTGTCTTCAAGAGAGACAAGCTCAAGACCCAACTTGATATACTCAGACCTCATCGGGGACATGCACTAAAAAACGATCAATAGCAGCCTGCTCTGATACCAAAGATTCAGATTATTTTTTAGAACGAAATGAAAGCAGATATATTAGAATGAAATACACATAAATATTGTTAGAAACAGAGAAATACAGTAAAACATGATTTCTATTACTGAAATAAATGTACAGAGACTGTAAAAATACAGAGTGAAAGACTCACTAGAATGGTGGCAGCTTATCTCTGAGAAGAGATGTAACGGTTACTCGCATTCGCAAGAAGATGATTGTTACAAAGAGGCTCCAAAGGCCTTTTTAACATAATTAAAATCCAAAACCCTAACCCCGGAAGATGAAAATCCAAAAGGTTTGTGGGCACCGATGGGGGTAGTTGATACATCAACTTCCCAGGGGCGTAACTTTTGCATACGATCTTTGTTTGGGGCACTCGATACACCGTTGGAAAGGTCTAACTAGGAAGAAAAATTTTTGATTGGCCCAAGCTAGTGCCTTTAGTAGTCGCTTGGGCCCCAAATCCCCAAAATACATTGTTTAGGGCCTCAAACGACCCCAAAAGTTTGGAACCTGGAAAACTACCAAGGTGGAAAATTGTTTTTTGAGATAGTGGAATAGGTGGGTGGCCACCAATATCCACCTAGATCATTGATATTCTCTAGGAGGAATAGTCAGTCTACAATCCTTGGCCATGTGTCCAAAGTTGTTACATTTGTAGCATTATACTTTAGTGCTTAAAGATTCAAATCCATTTTAGCTTTTTTCTCTTTGTTTCATGAGATTTTCTTGAATAACCATTTCTTGAGTAGTCCTCATAGTTATTTCTTATTTTTGTGTTGGCTCTACAATTCACAGCTTTATGCCCAAAATTATTACATGAATAACTTAAACCAAGAAAAATAGTTTGATACATGGGGGAGGAAGATCTTCTGAAAGATGATGCTCTTTTGAATCCTTCTTCTTCTCAGGATCTCTACATTGTTGGTTGTTATTGATTATGATATCTAAACCTTCTAGGTGGTGCAGAGCCTCTAACTATTTATGCATAGCTTCTTTGTTTTGTTTCCTTAGAGATTGATCCTTTCTCTATCTGACTATATCCTAGTTCATATTTTTCATGGCATGGCCTTTGAATGCTAATGATTTCGTCTAATACACTAGTGTTATTATGTTGCATATCCTGCTTCTAAAGATCTTTTCTAAGAGTGACTATTTTTTCTTCCAATCTTCCGATCTTCTTGTCCTTTTTCATCTAACTGGCCTCTGAGTGCCTCTTTGATTATTTTGTCTTCTTCCACTTGAATCTTCAACTTCGTGATCATTTGCTCAATTTCCTCAGAATTGGAGTTCTGAGATCCTTCTTTCTCTTTTAGTTCTGCCTTGAGGGATTTTATTTTCTTTCTTTCAATCCTTAGCTCTTCTAGAGCATTGATTAATTCTGTTGTGAGGTCAACTTCTCCTTCTTCCTCAGAATCTTCTATTTCCATGAAGAGTACCCTTTTTGTATCATTTTCATTGTCTTCTTCCTCATATGTTGATGAACTGTCTTCCTCGGTGCAGATAATTTTCTTGAAAATTTTCTTTTTGTTTATTTTATTCTTTTGATTTTTCTTCTTCTTCTTATGATCTTCTTCTTCATCACTTTCTTTATTCTTATGAGTACATTTAGAATAAAAATGACCAATACCACCACAATGAAAACATTTCAATGGAAGTATATCTTTATATTTGCCAGTTCCCCTTTTTAACTTCCTGACGAAGTTTGTCATATCTTCATCGCCTTTTGAATCATCGTTGCAACGACTATCTGACGTTGGCTTTTGCTTGTTCTTTTTCTTTGTTTTTTTGGATGCTTGGAATTATTCTTCTTTTGTAACTGGATTCTCCTGTTATGTTCTCATTTCATAGGTTGTGAGTATCTCATGTATCTCATCCATGCTCAAGGTGTCTAGATCTGTTCTTTCTTCTAAGGCTGAAATCTTTGGATCAAATTTCATAGGTAGAGACTTTAGTACTAGTTGAACAATGATAGTTTCCTTCATTTCTTCTCCTATACCTTTAATAGTATTCAGTACTTCATCAACTCTAATAAAGTAGGATGCAATATCTTCATCTTCCTTCATTTTCAGTTGTTCAAACTTAGCTCTGAAGGTTTGGATTTTAGCTCCCTTGACTTTAGCATCTCCTTCATAAATCTTTTGAAGCTTATACCAAATATATTTAGCATAATCACAATGCATAACTTTAACGAATACTGGATTAGCAGGACTATTCAAAATAGTACACTTAGCCTTTGAATTGTTTTCTTCGAGCTTCTTTCCATCCTT
>SNQJ01S0002324.1:24517-59052 GCA_010110895.2 Picea sitchensis | reverse complement strand
TTCTTTAGTCTAAAGAGTGGGGTAATCCCACTCAGGTAACAACGGATGGCTTGCCTAGCAGTGCATCTAGGCTCTCCTGTTGAGGTTAGGACTTTTCTTCCTAGGCTAGATTTTGAGCAGTAACACTCTCTATTATTTGCATTGAATCAAGGGCATCAAGGCTACACATATCTCCCTCCCTCTCTTTCTCGTCTTCTCTTTCCTTCATTGCAAATAAACTAGCTCATCAAAATTTTAAAGCTTACTTAAGCCTAGGAGTAAGTTGATCTCTCTTTTGTTTTTGTTTTTTTGTATTTACTCTATGTTCAAATACCGAAGAGAACTCACCACCTAAAAGTAATCTCCATCCCTAAGGTTCACATTAATCAACTTTTAATCTCAACCAACCCTCTAGTATTTGCATTGAATCAAGGGTATCAAGGCTACACATATCTCCCTCCCTCCCTCTCTCTCATATTCTCTTTACTTGAAAATAGACTAGCTCATCAAAGGTTTATAGCTTAATTAACCCTAGTTAGTTGATATTTATTTTGTTAATTTTGTTGTATTTACCCTGTGTTCAAAGACCCAAGAGAACTTGCCACCTAAAAGTAATATCCATCCCTAAGGTTCACATTAATCAAATTTTAATCTCAACCAACCTAATGGCCTTCTCCCCTTGCCCTAGTTTTCCCTGTGTTTCCCAAACACCAAGGGGGGATCAAAGGTAACTAGGCTACATCTCTCTCTCCCCCCACATATGTTTTGTTTCCTTTCTTGCAAGTAGACTAGCTCACAAAATGTTTAAGGTTGATTAATCTTAGTTATTTAACCTCTCTTTAGTTAATTTTGTTGCATTTACTTCTTGTTCAAAAACCTAAGAGAATCGACAACCTAAAAGTAAACTCCATCCCTAATATTCACATTAATCAACTACTAATCTCCACCAACCTAATGCCCTTCTCCCCTTGCCATTATTTTTTATCTGGATTGGATCATTATAATATTTGTCATCTATTTTGATGCTTTCGGAGTGAAAAAAATTGAAGGAATCAGCTTGCAGGGTCATATTAATGGCAAGTCCCAGTTTGAAAAATTGGGGTTTGGAACCTTCCGGAGCGATTTTGAGGCATTAAATGGTGTTTTTTGGGGTTCTGGTGTCTAGATCATGTGCACACTCTCGTTGCTGATACATTTCCAATGGTGTAGACCATGCGACAATCAGAGCTTGTATGCAAAATTTATGCCTCATGCAAGTTGACCTATCGTGTTGACCACTATGGTACAAGAGGATGTCACGTCAGCCCTCGTTACTCATGCATATGGGGCTAGCCACGTGAGCACCTTCAAGAATATTCTAGAAGGTCCAAAACCTTATCACAATTGAAGGTTGAGGAAGTCAAAACCCCAACCCTAGACGACCATCGGGCCAAGTTAAAATATCAGACCGCTAGGAGAAGAGGTTTCATTCTATGTCATTGTATTTTGTTCCATAGCAAAGCAGAACAACTTGGAGTGGAAAATTAGAGAGCATAACAGAGGGGGTTAATGTTCTGTAGCAACCTAATAGGCCACAATTCTCACATAACTCCATAGAGTGTCTTCTCATTTATACTAGCATTATTTCCATACCAGAGAAAAAAGAGCCACGCAGCCTCACCTTCTAGCTAGGTTTTCTCCCATAAAAGTTTCCCATAGCAAATCTTCATGTTATTTTGTGGATGGTATGTGATTATATTTTATTGTTCTCTATTTTCTACATTTTATATATTTTATGCATAAGCAGAAAATCAGTGACTGAATATTCTGGAATATAAAGTAATTTAACCTTCATAGTGTAGATTTCAGTTTATTTATTAGATCTGTTGTGACAAACTATTCCAATTTATAGATCAATTTTCTTAGTTTTTCCAAAAAAACACTAGAAGGTCAACTCTCAAACCTACTTTCCAAACTCTAGATCTTGGGCCTTCTCCTTGTAGTAGTGTAGTGCCTCACACTAACCATCATGGTACAACATAGTCTTTTTAACCTAGAAAGTCCTAATCAAATCTCATATGCCAACCCAAACTACTTTCCGCACCTTTGCTCAATGTACCCAAAAACCTAAAAATTCATTAACATTGAGATTAAGAAAAAATATAGTTGATGCTTCAAACTTCCCCTTATTTGAGCCCTTCCAAACATATATTTAATAATGCAATCATTTTCCCTTTAAATATAAATTTTATTAATAATTTATATAGTAAAAAATTATAAGAAAAAATTGTTTATCATTTGTATCCAATAAATAAAATATATCACTAAATTATATAATAATTGTTTTATTCAAGTCACATAAATAATTAATATTTTACAAGATAAAGAAACATGACTTCTAAAGAGATTAGATCCATTGCAAAAATTAAAAATTAAAAAAACATAAAAATATAAAAAAAAAAATGATATTCAATTTTCAATATCAAATTTAAAAAAAAAAAAATTAAAATAAAATAATTAATAAAAATACTAACATAACTTCATATTGAATCCAGATTTATTAAACATGACATTTACATTGGTATTGAATCCAGATTTATTAAACACAACATTTACATTGTTTTTTTAAATCTTTTAAATGAAATAAATAATTTCAAAATTAGTATAAAACTATATTGGATACATTAAACTTAATATTATAATTTGTTGATTTTCCGAAGTGATGTCCTTATTATCATCAATGATCTCTATGCATATTACACTAAATTCTTGGTCAATCTTTGGCCATTCATGTCATTTCACTATCTATCTTTGAATCTGACTATATTTTATAGTTATTACATGGTGTATAGCTCAAAATGATATCCATGCAAGTTTTATGTTTTATGTGTTTTCAATGAATAAAATTATAATAAAATAACAATTTATAGATGTTGAATTTTAAAGCAGCTGCAAGAGCCATTCTTTGGGAGGATGGTAAAGACCCTAGCTGAGATCTAGAGTCTTCAGTACACTCCTGGGGATTTGGTCTAGGACCAAACAGTCAGTGTCATGGCAAAAGACCTTTGTAAGGACCCCCAGTAGATGACTAGGGTTCTTAATCTGAGACCAAGCAGTGAAGACCTTTGTGATGGCCCGCAGTAGATAACTGGGGTTCTTGGTATAAGACCAAGCAGTTAAAGTCCCCAGATATGTCTAGGGCCCCTGGACATGTTCCAGGGTACCCATGTCTGGCACATGGGTTGATCATTGATCTTGTACCTTGGTGGATAAGACCCCAGAGATGTTCTGGGGCCACCTGGTCTTTGATCAGGGGTTTATTGGTATATGACCCTCTTTGAAAGCGGGTGTGACCACATGAAGGATGTATCCCATATGCAATGATGATAAAGTTTAAAAAGTCCCCTTGAGAATGAATGGACAATTATTGCCACCAAGTCACCCCTCCCAAACCCCCTTCACCCTTGCTTGCATTTATTTGGGGTTTTGTTTTTTTGCTTTAGGGGTTAATGTGAAAATACTAATTAAATGTTTTAATTAATATTTATATTAATTAAACATGTTATTTTTAATTATTATTTTTATTAACCTACCCTAGCCTAAAGTATAAATAGAGACCTACCCCTCTACCTTTATTACACTCTCATGTTATCTTCCAAAAGTGAGTAGATCTCCTATTGTGTGTTGTAGCCCTCCCTTGCAACAGTCGTTGAGCTCTTGTGACAGTTCGGCCCTCCAGGTTCCAGCCCCAAGATTATTGTTGTCTACTTCTTGTTTGGGGATGATTCAAGGGTTATTGCAGGACTGCTTTATGGTGTAGTTACCTGTGTGTTGAAGACTGAAGTTGCCATCACCTTCCTCTAGCACGGATCTGATCCTTTCATTGTGTTGTGGCTTCTCCAGTATAGATCTGGACCAGTTCATTGAGCCGTGGCTTCTCTAGTGACCATTACATTGAGTCATGGCCTCTCTAGAACAGATTTGGCCCCTACCTTTTGAGTTGCGGCCTCTCTTAGTTGTTTTATCTAAGACTGCCATTACCCCTGTTATTTCTTTTTTAAATGGGGGTTTGAGTTCATGAAATTTTAGTGTGCATGAGGGTTTGTTTCCAGAAATTTATGTGTGAGGTTTAAGGGTGTTTTTATCCTTGGTGGTAAGTCAGTCTGATCATTCTCTTGGCAAGATATCTTGCCCTTGTGGTAGATCTATGATCCTAGACTTTTTCTGAGCATACTATTCAGTGCCACTCCATCACTTATGTGTGACATGACTTCCTTTAGTAATAAGAGGTAAGACATAAAGGTATGTTACTTGTTCAAGGTCAAATTGGTTAGATCTGTATGTTGTTCCTTATTTATGATGTTTATCTTTGTTAGATCTGTTTATTCTTGTTAGATTTATATCAGATCTATAGATAAGATTGGTTTTAGTTTTGATCTGTATAGATCTATATCAGATCTATTAATTAATTTTGTTCTTTAGTTTAGATCAGAAATAGTGTTTGTTTGATTAATCTAAATCTATTCCTATGATCTTGTTTTTTATTTTAGTTGAATCTAGTTACTGCCAGGTTAGATCTGAGTGTTGTACACACTCAAAATTTGTTTAAAGATTCAAATATAATAGTTGTTCTTTCTATGATCTAATTTATTTTGTTCAGCAGTTCAGTATAGTATTGATTTACTGTTCTAATGTTTTTCTAGCTAACTGAAATTTGCAAAAACAGTATTTTTCTGCCCTACTTCCCTAATTCTAACATGGTATCAGAGCTTAGGGTGTGAAGAGAGCTCAAGGATATAATCTTGAGACTGCACAGATCCACTTTGTTAGGGTTGTTTTGCAGAGATCAGCAACATCTAAACTAATTCAGATCTCAGCATGGCCTCCACTTCAGTGAAAGTTGAAGACAAACTTATAGGGGCCTCCAACTTCAATGCTTGAAAATCCAGAATAGTAAACATTCTTGAAAAGAATGAACTAGAAGAGTTGATTACAAGGGTTATTGAAGAACCCACTTCAAACATAGCCAAGGTAGCATACAGGAAGAAACAAGCCAAGGCTAAAAGAATCATTTTGTATTATGTTAAGGACAACATGATGCCAATCATTGGTCACCTAAGGACTGCCAAAGAATGTTTTAATGTTTTGGCAAACCTCTATGAAAAGAAGGCACCAACTCAGAAAAGAATATTGAAGAAACAGTGACGTGTTTTGAGAATGGGAAAAGATGATTCAGTTGCTACCTTCTTCTCCAAAATTGCTCAAACTAAAGATCATCTTATTGCAATTGAAGTTCCTGTAGATAATGATGACCTTGTGCAAACTGTTTTTGATGGACTTCCTGAGTCATGGAGAGTTTTTCTTGCATCTATAAATGGAAAAGAAGTCCAACCCAACGTTGACAGATTATGGAATTACTACTTAGAAGAAGAATGAAGACTTAAAAGAAAAAATGAGTCTTCACTTCTAAGAGATCATGCTCTTTCAGCAAAAACCAAAAAATGGAAGAAGTTCCCTCAAGCTAAAGGCAAAGGTAAAAAACCTCAAGGTAAGTTATCTCACCTAAATCATCATTTATCTAAAGTTAAATGTTTTAACTGCAATAAGCTAGGACATTATGCAAGGGACTGCAGGAATCCTCCATCTCAGCAGAAAAGAAGAGGAAGATTTCAAGCCTCGGTTGCCACTGAAGAGGCTAAACCTCAAGAGGAGCCTCAAAAAAGAAAAACCAAGGCTGCCACCAAAGAGCAAGAACAACAAAAAGAATATTATCTTATCTCAGCTCTTTCCGACACTATTACCAACTCAGAGGAGATTTGGTTAATAGATAGCGGTGCTTCCAAACACATGACAGGCTTCAAACAAAACCTTGCAAACTATCAAGACAAGAATTTCAAGGCAAAGGTGGAGCTAGGTGATGATGGCACCTATGACATAAAACGTTTAGGATCTACCTCTTTCCGTTTTCAATCAGTTAATATATTTCATATTAATGAAATTCTTTATGTCCCTGGTCTAAAGAAAAATCTAATATTTGTTCCAGTTTTAGAAAGTAAAGCTTACTCGGTGGCTTTCTCCAAAGGGAAGACCTTGTTGTGGTCCTCAAATGAAGATGTAAGCACTGTTATAACTATTGAAACTCATGAGAGTGGACTTAATAAAATTTCAGGTCAAATTGTTCAAACTCTAGTTCACGAGACGGTAAATCCCTGCGAGCTTTGGCACAGAAGACTTGGACATCTCAACTACAACGCACTTCCAAATTTGCAAAAGATGGTGACAGGTATGCCAGTATTTTCTTTTGAGCATGATAGTGTTTGTAAAGGTTGTTCACTTGGTAAGAATACAAAGAAACCCTATCCTCTCAAGAATAGAAAATCAAATGGCATTTTAGACCTAATTCATTATGATCTTTGTGGGCTCATGACTTCCCCATCTATGAATGGTTGTATTTATTATATCATTTTAATTGATGATTGTTCTCGTAAAACCTGGATATATTTCTTAAAGACTAAAGATGAATCTTTCAGGAGATTTCAAGACTTCAAGAATCTTATTGAAAATCAAACAGGCAGACACATCCGAGTTTTCAAAGACAGATAATGGTAAAGAATTTGACTCCTTCAAATACGATGAACTCTGTCGAGCTTCTGGAATTAATAGGAAGTTAATTGTGTCGTACAACCCCCAGCAGAATGGGGTTGTTGAAAAAAAGAATAGAACTATCTGTGAAGCGGACAGGGCCATGATGTATGACCAAAACTTACCTTTATCTTTTTGCGCCGACGTTGCCAGTACTGCAATCTACATTCAGAATAGATGTCCACACAAAGCCCTTGAAGCGAAAACTCCTGAAGAAGTTTTCACCGGAACTAAGCCCCCAGTTGATCATTTGATAATCTTTGGCAGTCCAGTCTATATTCACATTCCAAAAGAGAAGAGGACTAAGCTAGAGCCCTCTGAAAAGAAAGGAACTTTTATGGAATACAGTGAAACCTCAAAAGCTTACAAGATTTATATCCCAGGTCAAAAGTTCATTGAAGCAGAAACGTGACTTTTCATGAAGAAGCATCTTTTCGTCGAGCCAGAGAACTTCCATATGATTCAGAGGAGCATGAAGCTCCACCATTTGATTCTTCATATTCTCCTCTTCCAGATGAGCAAAGGGAGGAAACCTCAGAACTTCCAGAGGATCCCTCAAGGGATACTATTGAGTTTCCAATGGAGATACCTCATATTAAAAGGAAACCAGCATGGTGTCGAGAAATATTGAAAGAAGCATAAAAGCATTCAGCTCCTAAGGGCACCTTCAGAGAAAGCAAGAAACCAGATAAGTACTTCGGTCTCATAGCTAATTTAAATATTGTAATTGATTCAGAACCTTCCACATTTGTAGAAGCCTCCAAACATCAAGTGTGGAAAGATGCTATGAATGAAGAATATGATTCTATTCTAAAGAATGATGTATGGACTGTAGTTCCTAGACCGCATGCAAATCAGTAGTGACTTCAAAATGGATTTATAAGATAAAGCATGCAGCAGATGGCAGTATTGAGAAATACAAAGCGAGATTTGTGGCTCATGGTTTCTCTCAGAAAGAAGGAATTGACTACAACGAGATTTTTTCTCTAGTTGCCAGGCATACTTCAATAAGAATTATTATCTCGCTTGCAGCAGTTTTTGGTTGGAAACTTCACCAAATGGACGTTAAGATTGTTTTTCTTAACAGTGAAGTTGAACAAGAAGTATACATCGAGCATCCTGAAGGTTTCGTGATACATGATGAAAGATCTCATGTGTGCAAACTCAAGAAAGCCATGTATAGGTTAAAACAAGCTCTGAGAGCTTGGTATGGTAGAATAGACAGTTTTCTACAAAGTCTTGGATTCACTAAGAGTATAGCAGATCCAAATCTTTATATAAAGATTGTACAAAATCATCCAGTTATCCTAGTCTTATACGTGGATGATTTGTTCCTCACTGGAGAGGAAAACTTGATAACTCAGACTAAGAGAGAGCTTTCTACAGAGTTTGAAATGAAAAACTTGGGGCTCGTGCACTATTTTTTGGGCTTGGAGGTTTGGCAGAAACCAGGAGAGATCTTTCTCTCACAGGGTGAATATGCAGTTGATGTGCTTCGCAGATTTGGCATGATGGACTGCAAGTCCATGACCACACCAATGATCTCTAATCTAAAGAAACTACAAGATCATGTCACAGGTTCAGATCCAGAAGATCCCACCTTATATCGACAGATCATTGGGTCTTTGATGTATCTCGTACATACGAGACTAGACATCTGTTATGCGGTAAATGCTCTCAGTTTATTCATGTGTGAACCGAAGCATATACATATGGTTGTTGTGAAACATATTCTGAGATATGTTCGGGAAACTATAGCTTATGGTCTCAGATACACTTCCATTGGAGATGTAATGCTCCATGGTTTTACAGATTCAAATTGGATGGGCAGTACAGTGGAACAGTGGATCGAAAGAGCACTTCCAGATATTGCTTCAGTTTGGATTCGGCAATGATTTCCTGGTCCAACAGGAAAGAGAGCTCCATAGCCCAAAGCACTGCAAAAGCAGTATACATTGTTGCAAGTGCTGCTAGCAGAGAAGCAGTGTGGCTTAGGAAACTACTTTCAGACTAGTTCAGTTCATAGCTTGAACCCACAGTCATTCACTGTGACAATCAGAGTTGTATAAAGCTCATCGAGAATCCAGTGTTTCACGACAGGTCAAAACACATTGAGATAAGATACCACTATGTTTGGGACATGGTCCAGAAGAACGTTCTCAGCATTCAGTATGTTCCAATAGCAGAACAGACGACATATATTTTCACCAAGCCACTGTCTCTGACAAAGTTTGTTTACTTTAGTGACAAGCTTGGTGTAGCTAAGAATGTCTCTCTTATTGAGAGGGAGTGTTGAATTTTAAAGCAGCTGCAAGAGCCATTCTCTGGGAGGATGGTAAAGACCCTAGCTGAGATCTAGGGCCCCCGGTGCACTCCTAGGGATTTGGTCTGAGACCAAACAGTCAGTGCCATGGCAAAAGACCCTTGTAAGGGGCCCCAGTAGATGGTTGGGGTTCTTGGTCTGGGACCAAGCAGTGAAGACCCTTGTGAGGGCCCCCGGTAGATAACTGAGGTTCTTGGTCTGGGACCAAGCAGTTAAAGTCCCTAGATATGTCTAGGGCCCCTAGACATGTTCCAAGGTACCCATGTCTGAGACATGGGTTGATCCTTGGTCTTGTACCTTGGTGGATAAGACCCTAGAGATGTTATGGGGCCACCTGGTCTTTGATCAAGTGTTTGTTGGTATATGACCCTCTTTGAAGGCGGGCATGACCACATGAGGGTGTATCCCATGTCCAGTGATGATAAAGTTAAAAAGGTCACCTTGAGAATGAATGGACAATTATTGCCACCAAGTCACCCCTCCTAAACCCCCTTCACCCTTGCTTGTGTTTATTTGGGGTTTTGTTTTTTTGCTTTAGGGGTTATAATGTGAAAATATTAATTAAATGTTTTAATTATAACATGTTTAATTAATATTTATATTAATTAAACATGTTATTTTTAATTATTATTTTTATTAACCTACCCTAGCCTAAAGTATAAATAGAGACCTACCCCTCTAACCTTTATTACACTCTCATGTTATCTTCCAAAAGTGAGCGGATCTCCTATTGTGTGTTGCGGCCCTCCCTTGCAACAGTTCGGCCCTCCAAGTTTCAACGCCAGGATTATTGTTGTCTACTTCTTGTTTGGGGATGATTCAAGGGTTATTACAGGACTGTTTTATGGTGTAGTTACCAGCGTGTTGAAGACTGAAGTTGTCGTCACCTTCCTCTACCATAGATCTGATCCTTTCATTGTGTTGTGGCTTCTCCAGTATAGATCTGGACCAATTCATTGAGTCGTGGCTTCTCTAGTGACCATTACATTGAGTCGTGGCCTCCCTAGAACAGATCTGGCCCTTACCTTTTGAGTCGTGGCCTCTCTTAGCTGTTTTATCTAACACTGCCATTACCCCTGTTATCTCTTCTTTAAATGGGGGTTTGAGTCCATGAAATTTCAGTGTCCATGAGGGTTTGTTTCCAGAAATTTATGTGTGAAGTTTAAGGGTGTTTTTCTCCTTGGTGGCAAGCCAGTCTGATCATTCTCTTGGCAAGAGATCTTACCCTTGTGGTAGATCTATGATCCTAGACTTTTTCTGAGCATACTATTCAGTGGCACTCCATCAAGTATGTGTGACATGACTTCCTTCAGTAATCAAAGGCATAAATGTATGTTATTTGTTCAAGGTCAAATTGGTTAGATCTGTATGTTGTTCCTTATTTCTGATGTTTATCTTTGTTAGATCTGTTTATTCTTGTTAGATTTATATCAGATCTATAGATCAGATTGGTTTTAGTTTTGATTTGTATAGATCTATATCAGATCTATTAATTAATTATGTTCTTTAGTTTAGATCAGAAATAGTGTGTGTTTGATTAATCTAGATCTATTCCTATGATCTTGTTTTTTATTTTAGTTGAATCTAGTTACTGCCAAGTTAAATCCGAGTGTTGTACACACTCAGAATTTGTTTAAAGATTCAAATCTAATAGTTGTTCTTTTTCTGATCTGATTTATTTTGTTCAGCAGTTCAGTATAGTATTGATTTACTGTTCTAATGTTTTTCTAGCTAACTAAAATTTACAAAAACCATATTTTTCTGCCCTACTTCCCTAATTCTAACCATAAATATTTAAATTGAAGTGTTTTCAATGATAATAATTAAATTGAAATATAAAATTATAATTTTTATAAATAAACTATAAATTATGTTAGTAGAATAATCAAACCACATTAAGTTAGTAAGTTATTTTAGATAATTTTTCTTAAATATTAGTGGTGAGTCAATTAAGATTTGTGGATAATAGTTAATGATAACTATTTTTATTATCAATTGACAACCTAATTATAATAGATTTTGTCACCTTTCAAAAAGAAAAAAACACCAAACCCCAATTTATAAATATTTTACATTCTCATAAATAAACTATATTAATAATAATAATGATAGTAATAATCTAATTTTAAGGTCACAGCCAATCCAGACACCAAACTGGTATATGAAACCCCCTTTTGTGGGACAAGGGACCCCTATGCACAGTAATTTGAGTGCAGTGATTTGACTACTAAAGTTTATAGAGATCTATATACCCTACCTCTCTCTGAATTTGAACCTACTACTTTTTAGGAAGAAACACATATTCTTAATCATTAATAAAATAATCTAATCATATTTTACAATTTAAACTACATTATAATAACAATTTATAAATGTGTTACATTCACCTAAATAAACCAAAACAACCATGTTAAAAATGATATTGGAATAACCACACCAGAATTTATAAATAAACCATGTTAAACATGGCAGTGGAATAACCAAATCACAATTTATAGATATTTCACATTCACGCAGAATTTATAAATAAACCATGTTAAACATGGCAGTGGAATAACCAAATCACAATTTATAGATATTTCACATTCACGTGGATAAACCAAGTTAATAGAATAATCAAACCACAATTTACTGTACCTGGAATTTTCCTGGACACCCATACTCTCACCGTAAAGCCATGAGTACAAATCTGTACATATTTCCAGTGCCACGTGCCATGTCCCAAATCAACCTCTCCTTAGATATTATTGTCTCCTTTTGAGACAAATTTGTCGGAAAGCACTCCCGACTGCTGTTACTCTTCAATAATCGTGAAGGTTGGTGAATGTTTAATTGTTCCAACCTTGTTAGAAACTTGTACGGCAAAACTAAGACAGAAAAATGACAAAAATAAACAACAAAACAAAAACAAAAAAAGCATAAACTGTATAGAAGAGCACACGTTTGGATAGTTTTAATAGTGGGGTAAGATGCATTTGAAAAAAAGGTGCATCAGATATGGGAGCTTAGATCTCAAGGGAAATGACCCAAACATATACATTAATGGAAATTCAACAAATTATCATGAAATTTTTTCCATCTACATAGATTTGCATGTAAGAATGAGAGTGCTAAATCTGAATGAGATCATATAAAAATGGCATGGATTTCAAAGGCAAAACATACATTATAAAAGCATCTATTTACAGAAGAGTAACTAACCTTGCGCATTATATTCTGATGCAAAGACTAATTAGTTCACCCACTGTGAAAACAGATACAGGTAATTTGAATGGTATGCAACAAACGCTCAAACAGTCAGCTCTGGGGATGAAAAACAGTTGAACAAAGAGTGATAATATGGGGGTTGAGAGGGAAAAGCCCAAACAAGAAAAGAGAAGTTGCATAATTACATGCACGAAATAGGAACCAACCACCCCTAATGATGAATAAAAGTTTTGAAGGACCAAGGCATTTCATGTGGCCCAGCAGGGTTCTAATCCCCTGAAGCCATATGCATTGCATCTAAGATAGGCATAAACTGGAGGTCTTGCAACCCCAATATTTCTATACAATGCACATAAAATCTCTTCATCGATTTCAAAGTTGCAATTACACTTCACAGGACATTAAGGCAAGCTTGACAAACTTGAAACTTTGGAAACTGTATGGACAATCCACAGCTTGACAAACTTGAAGCTTTGAAGGCATTGTATGGATACTCGAAAATTCCCAAAACAAATGGGTGAGAAGCAACGGGAAAAGCCTTAAAGAAATCATATTCCTGCATATTTGCAATATCATTTCTAAACTCTCCTAATGCAATATACGCTAAAACTAGAAGTTTGAATGCTGTAGAAATATAAAATCACTATATACTAGATTGACAATATTATTGTAACTTGAAATAGTAAGTGAGTCGAACCTTCTTAATAAGAATAACTAAAATTATCCATGTAGAATTCACTTCAAAAGCTTATTGAAGTGACATGGCAAAAGGACTCATTAAAAGAGCCATTACTTAACAATAACTTTAATTTAAAATCATGTCAGTTAAAGATTTGGGGACCCTAAAATAGTGCCCAATGCGTGTGCATAAAGCATTCATTGGCCGTCCTCCACCTTTCAGCATCACCTGTAGTCAAGCCATTGTCCTGTATTAAAAGAATGGTCAACGATGAGAGCTCTAATATTCAGCACTGTGCCACTTAATCACAAGAAGAGCTCCTGCAACAACATCCATACCCTGAAGGAAATGCCAAAGAATATTGCCAATTTGACCTCCTACTCCACTGCACTTGTAAAAGAAATATGTACAAGGACTCGACCCCTACAACCACTGGACATGAAGAATTGAAAGCACAGTTGCTTACAGATTCACCCAAATAGTACAATGGCCATTGCCACAAAATTGGACAAGAAATGGCTACAGAGTAATTACGAATGGCGGCATGTCTTTACGAGGCCCTGCTACAGAACGATATACATAAAGTTTCTCCACAAGATGCTCATCATATCCATTTTCTCTGATTATTTCCACATTCAGCAAGGGCATTTTTTTTGCTAGCTCCATGCAACCCTGTATACTGACTTTGCAATCAGACATCCATAAAAAACGCATATGCTCGTAATGATGTAAACCAGACAAAAGGGCAGTATCTCCAAAAGGGCTGTCCCTTATCTCAAGCTTTCTAAGACTTCTGCATCCATCGAGAACATGCTTCATGCCTAAGTCATTCTCCCCAGCAAATGCCACTGATAAGGTCTCTAATGATTTTCCACATGTCCCAATGTATTCAAATGCTTTATTGGTCAGAAGGCCAGACACTGCCAACCTTGTCAGTTTTTTGCAGTTCATTACAATGGCACCAAATCCTTCATCCATTGGTTTACCAGTAATATGATCAGGTTTGTGCCGACCCATGATACAGAGCCGAAAGCTGGCAAGTTTTTGACAGTTTTTTGACATGGTCACGACTGCTGCATTTGTCATACGCTGACAAAAGTAAAGTATCGACTGCAGATTTGGACATCCTTCTGAAATGGCAATCAGCCCCTCATCAGATACACAACCATCCCCATCCTCTCTTGCATCGATGGGAAAAACTCGGAGATCTCTCAAGTCCTTACAGGTTGCAGCAGCAGCCCTTAGACCTGCATCTTCCACTGAGTCTAAAACCTGCACAAGGATTTTGTTCTTTCATAAGGAAACATTCCATTGTATGAGTAATGAAATAAACCAAATAACAGAGTATAATGCTAAAATGTTCCTTACCAAGCTAAAATGTTCCCTACCAAGATGAATCATTCCCATAGTGACCATATATGACCATGATTCAAAATAATTGAAACAACTCAAATAGAAAGCCTAGACCAGGTTTGTTGAAAACACTGTTCTAAATAGATAGTCATTGAGTCAGAAGATGTCACCATCTGGAAGAGTAGCCTTAAACCAATAATAGCTTTGAATGGCTCCTAATAAACAGATAACATGGAAGCTTAAAAAATCTGTGACACTTCTCTAAAGTTGATAATTACTTTAGTATTTGTATCAAATTACATTTCAAACCTGCAAACATTTACTGCAGGCATAATTACCAGTTTCGAAAAGATCGGTAGGCTCAGGAGGGGGGAGGTTTGGAAAAGTTTGAAATGGACATGATAAAAGTTTGGAAATATGGAACATATAAAATTATGCCTGAAATTAGACATATTACTCAGAAATTCAAAAAATAACAGGAAAATACATGAACACAAAAAAATAAGAGATCTCAATTTTCCTCATATAAAGTGTTTTGAGTTTATAAAGTGACGGAACAAGATGTGGGGAGGCAACTGGGCTCTAAAGTAGTTATTTCTTTTGTTTATCAATTCAGTTTTTTGGTTTTATTTTTCTTGTGTTTTTCTTAAAGAAAATTTAGGAGGTTTGGTCTGGACCAGTTCGTCCAATCTGAAAGGTTTAGGGTCCAGTTGTGCCTGAGCCAGGTCCTGCCAAACCTGTTTACTTTGGCTGCAGGCCACTTCCCACAGCCAGTTTGGTCTAGCCTTGTTTAGTCTTACAAGTTTAATGAAGTTAGAACTAAAGCAAGATTAGCTTCCTACAGCAACGGTTCTATCTATACGTAGATGCAGTCGAAGAAGTCAATAGATGGTAAAGGAGCTTGATAGAAACTGAAGAAAGGTTGACTTTATTTACAATTTAGCTCTTAATTGTAGTAAAATCCATAAATTCATCAGTTAGATGACAGAATGAAATATGTTGACTGACTTAATTTAACTACCTATCGAAGCAATCCCAAGTCTAATTCCATAATTGTCACTTTTTAGATGTGTTTTAAAAGATCCAATATTTGCCCCAACTCCCTGCTATACCAATAACAGCATAACTGAAGTGCAGCTCCATTAAACATAATAGATTGTTAGCAGATACTCGGGAACAACTTCCTGAAATCCTGACAGAGACAGAAATGACTTGGGATTGTGAAAGGCGATATAAGATTTAAAAATCTCTGACAATTCTTGCTTAAAATTGATAATTCTTCTAGCATTTATATCACAATTACATTTCAAACCTTCAAACCTTTGCTGCAGGCATAGTTACCAGGTTCAAAAATTTTGGTAGGTTCATGAGGGGGTTGGAAATGTTTGAGATTTCAAAAAAAGTTTGAAAGGTTAGGGGAAAAGTCCAGAAATATAAAACATATAAAATTATACATATTACTCCGAAATTCAAACAGTCGCAGGAAAATAAGTAAGCACACAAAAGCAAAAATCCAAAAAGGAGATATTTCATCATATAAAGTGTTTTTAGCTTATAAAGTGGAGGAATATGACATGAGGGGGCAGCCGGGCTCTAACGTAGCTTTTTCTTTTGTTTATCAATTGAAATCTTTCATTTTCTTCCTTATGTTTTTCTTAAGGAAAGGTTCAGAAGTTTGGTCTGGACAAGTTCGGCCACTCTGAAAGGTTTGGGGTCCAGCCGAACTTGAACTTGAGCCAGGTATGGCAGAATCTGGTAACTATGGCTGCAGGCCACTTCCAAAGCCAGTTTGGTCTGGATTTGTTTAGTCGTACAAATTTACTGAAGTTAAAACTAGAACTAATGCAAGATTAGCTTCCTACGGTGACAGCTCCATCCATATGTAGATGCAATCAAACATGTCGAAATGGTAAAGGGGTTGAAGAGCAACTTGAAGAACAGTTATTTTATTTACAATTTAGCTATTAATTGTAGTAAAATCCATATATTCATCAGTTAGAGGACAGACAGAATGAAATATGTTGACTGGACTTAACTTAACTACCTGCGGAAGCAACCCTAAGTCTAATTACATATTTATCTCATCTTTAGTTGTGTTTTGAAAGATGAGTATTTGCTTTTATCTGGATACTCCATAGTAATGGGCAGGGAAGATAACAAACCCAAAGACGCTGCAATTTTGGACAATTGCAAACAATCTGCTCCAACTCCCTGCTACCAATAGCAGCATAACTGAAGTTCAGCTCCATTAAGTTATTGCAAGCAGAATAGATTGTTGGCAGATACTCAGGAACAACTTCCCGAAATCCTGACAAACACTGAAGTGACTTGCAATTGTTGAAGGCAACCTGAAGAACTGTTGCTTGTTCTGGTATAAAATTATAGGAGAAACAGCCTGTTCCTAAATGTGTAAGTTGTGGGGCTCTCAACATAAGTCGATGCAGCTGTACTATAGAAATAGCCCTATTCAGCCTTAGTTCTTTTAGAGACCAGCATCGTGCCACCAATTTTTCAAGTGCATCAATATTTATTGAGCCGTCCAAACATTCAAAACTAAGGCATTCTAAAGTGGTAGTTGTTTCTGGAAAGCAGCTCAACCAATCAACTCCATTATCGATGATATCATCTTCATTCAGATCAAGTCGTCTTAATTGTCTGCAAAAACAAACCTCATCAATTAGAAATTTTGTGCTTGAAAGGTTGTCAATGATGTATCATTTGAAACAAAAGTTACTTCATTAAAATCAAAAAGTTAAGCCTATTTACCTATAAAGTTGCCTCACTAAATAACTCTTTAAATAAATATAAAGAAAAAGAAGAGCTAAAAACATCCAAAGCAGATGCCAAAATAAGATTCATTTTTCACTCATTTTTGAGTAAAAGAGAAAGGAAACTATCCAGGTTTAGAAATAATTCTAGTCTGGATTATACACTTATTATCATTTTGACAGAAAATAGAATCTCTACCACAATTCCAAAAAATTATCAACAGAAACTTAGGTAGTACAAAATTGAGATTAGTGAAAGCTTATATCCCCAAATAAAGGAAAAGACTAGGATACTACTGCATGCCATAAAAGGAAGAAAAGATTCGCTGCAGACTAGAGGCTGAGTTTGTATTGCATCAGATCTGTGTTGCAATTGAGAATACGGCCGTTCAATAACTGGAAGGTAATATTACTTTCTCTATTGACTAGATGAAAGGTGCAACTTCTTCCTCCGTATATTCTTCATTATTTGAAATTGACCCTAAGCATGTTTCAAGATGCTATTCTGAGTCATTCTTGTCTGCCCCTTATTAATTACAGCTATTACTATTTATCCCAGGAAAGTGATTCTGCAAGGTTATACTAGCCATGGAGTTTTACCTTCCAAAGCACTTGGGAGAATGATCAAGTAAACATGCCGGTTGAGATCCCCTTGTTTGGTAAAAACTCTTTCAATTATGCAAAAGATGACCAGTATTCTTCTACAAAGGTGGTCACTTACACAGAGAATCGCCATTTTCCCTGCACTTTGGCCAACAAACACAGAATTTGTGTCTATGGATCTTTCCTTACCTTATACAGAGCTCAGTCAGGTAAGACTATTCAAGAGTCAAGACTTCACCGGAGAGCAGAGCAGACCTTTCAAGAGCTTATGCAAATCTCTGTTAGGTAAACCTTTTGAAACCTAACCTGGGCAGACCTCACTCAGACAAGCCTTTTCAGAACCTTGCCCGGACAGACTTCAGTCAAATAAGACTCATAAGACCTTACCTAAACGAATGAAAATACTGTGGTTTCTCCGAATATTTCTAAAAACAAATCTCACCACAGAAATCTTATTAATCAGATAAGACCTTTTGCATATTCAGAGCTCAGCTAATAATACCTTTTAGGACCTTACCTACCAGAGCTTAGATAAGACCAGACCAGGATCTTACCTGACTAAACAGAGCTCAGGTAAGACCTTTCAAGACTTTACTTGAAAGGTCTTACCTGAGCAGAGTTCTATTAAGTAAGACCTTTTAGGACCACAAAATCATCACATCAAACATACCTCTTTAAGGATGCTCTATAATATACATAAATTCCATGATTGAACCACAGTCCAGGCTGGCTATTCAAAGATTAGACATCATTCACACTCCTAGAGTACTCTGTTACTGTTCTATGGTCAGATAGCATATCAGCTGACCAAAAGGGAGGAGCATGTTAACATAATTGAAATCAGAAAGAAGGGAATCAGAAGGAAGGGATGTGTCTACATTGCATGCCAATGACCATGATAATATCATCCTCCAAATTCCTTCCAGTATTACACATGTAGGTACACTTTCAAAAGCAACACAGACACAAGAAGCCCAGTTTGCTTCAGCATATTTTAATTTTCTCTGTGCTGAAACTCTTTTATAGAAGTATTGTACTTGAGAAAGTCTATTAAGCATGTCTGTATTGGGCATTAAGGAGCCTACCCTTTGCTTCTGAAGATCTCATGTAAATGTTTTTATTCATTTTTAAAGGCTAATAAGTAGAGATCAGATTGTTGACTCTTATAAGAATGGAGTTTCTAAAACTTGAAATGCATCCATCAGACCATGTTACCCAACTCGGCTCAGTGAAATACTCAGTGCAGGAAAAAATGCAAGAGTTCAACTTGGCTCAGGAAAATCTTGGCTCATACAAAAAACAATTTCAAAATACCGTCAAACTTGGGAAAACTTGGGAAAAACTCGTTGACCTGATGGGTTAAACCCAAGTTGGCAGGTTTGACTCACCGGGAATTCAAATTTGCTCATTTGGGTGCTGAGTCAGGTTTTACCCACGAGTCCAGTAACTATGCCTCAGGCCCTGCCTTCCGCTCAATGATCTTGTCAAATCCATCATGCTGTATGGCTTATCAGGTAGTGAACTTGACCACTCTTATGATCACTGAAACCAATATAACAGCAAAAACCAACACTGAATAATGAGGAGCAATAAGCTTATAGTCCCCCAGGCTACCTTTCTAGCGGATACTGTGTATCGCTAGAAGCTAAAGGCCATGTATAGACTATAAACATTTGGGTGCGTCATTCTCGAGAAACAAACCTGACATGTGCCTTCAAGATGGAGACTACCAGGCAAGGGTTACACATGCCTTTATTTTCTCTCCCTTCATGGGGCCTCTGTTTCCAGTTCCAGCACACCTTGACATCTGCTCTTTATACTTGTCATGGTTTTTGCTTCTGCATTTATTTTGTACTCTTGTTGGCTAGTTACTTAGTCCTTTTTCTGTTTCACACTTTCTTCTTTTGATAGAATAGCATTAGGAGATGCTTTCGCAGTCCCACTCCTAGTAGAAGAAATCGCCGATTAATCGGCAAAAATCGGAAAAAGCGCGATTTTTTGGGCTTGCCGATTTTTTCAAAAAAAAAATCGCGATTTTTTGGTTAGAGAAAAAAACGCGTTTTTTTGAAAAAATCGGGAAAAAAGCGGCGGCAAAAATCGGCAAAAATCTGAAAAAGCGGCAAAAATTGGAAAAATGCGAGATAAAGAGCCCGATTCGCGGCAAAAATCGGCAAAAAGCGGCAAAAATTGGAAAAATGCGGGATAAAGAGCCCGATTCGGTTTTTTTTTGTCATTCTTTTTTTTGTGTGTGTGGAGCAGCAAGGGAAGAAGTTTGTGGAGGCCATCAAACATTTTTGAGGTGTGCAAAGGCAGGGTAGTTTTGGGACATACACATTTATATATGTGATCATTGATGTCATTTTGTATTGATTTCAGACTTTCAGTAATGACTTTGATGTATCGGTTTTTGTTTGGCATCCACTATATAATATATATCGGTTCTTTCTTCATATTTATGTGCCTATCTGTTTATATGATGTTGTTGATGCTTTATATATTGAAAAATGTTTAAAATTTTGAAAAAAAATGAATAAATTATGTATTTTTTAATGTTTGCCGAGTTTTTCCGATTTTTTCCGATTTTTTCACCGATTTTTTCCGAGGCGATGTTTTCAGGACCTTGCCGAGTTTTTGCCGTTGCCGAGTTTTTCCACTAGGGGACTCCCACTCACTTGTATTTACTCTGGATGTGCTTTTGAGTACCATTGACCTAATTTTGTGGTCATTCATTGGACATTAATAAAATTATCGTATTTTTATTATCTACTAGAGAGAGTATTTGCAGATGGAAGTCCATGCCATTCATACCAAGCTCCTAAAATTTAAAGCTGTTGTCAGATTCATACCGTTGCATGGCTGAGGAGTGGGCACTAAACCTCTCTTTTAAACTAAGTCAACTCGTTTGTGTTCGTGTTCAAATTCGACAACAATGAAATTCAGAAAAAAAAATCTTAAGTGCAAAAAAATATGATAAAATTTGCCATTAAGGTTCACCCTGCTTGAATCTTGTAAAATGTCTACTTGTCATCTCTATCCAGAAGATTATGCAATTTTTGTGAGATACTGGCATAATCTGGACCTTGGCTTATAAGGTTTTGTGTCCAAATCAGGCATATTAATATAGCAAGGTTCAGATTACATTCCTTAGGTCAGGGTCCTGGCAAAACGAGGTCCAATCCTGAAATGGTAAATATAATCACCAGCCCTTAAAATTCAATCCTTTTCAATAAAAATAGGTTAACCTTGTGACTATGCTTTTAAGAGCCGTGTATATTATCATCGAGTAGAAACTCGTGCTGTCCAGACAGACAAGCAAGTGCACAATAAACCAAGCTGTTGTTTTAGTGTATATTAGAGCTCAGCTATTACAACTGAAGGCCATGTGCAGAGTTCAGACAGACATTGAACCTATATAAGGTCATATGCATGAAAACATATATTTTGTCAAATTTATGTTACCAAACTCCTCACAAGATATTGCTCCTGAAGACAGAGATCCAATTCTGCAGCAGATACTCCTCTTCTCCAAAGTTACGATATAAATGAGTTTGGTAGCAGGTGGAGACGTAGATCAAGTCAAGGTGAGGCAAATCCTCAAAAGATTAATGCATCCTCCTGGGTTCTACCTTAATGGTCCCAGACTAGCTATCAAGGAGGGAAACAGGGCCTATGGCGACTACATTCAGATCACAGGTGCACACCCCTAGAGTTCTATCTTACATCATTTAAATCATTATCTACACAGCACAAATGGAACTAGTTATGCATCAACCAGTTCAGAGTTCAAAATTTGTTCTCATTACATTAGGGGTAGGGCAGAGCCCCAAATGCATGGTCAGACATGTCTCTATGACCTACCCCACTGGCCAACACATTAAAATGTCTAGACACCACAGGAGATATCCAGAGGGCAGGCAGTTGACAGAGATCTTGCAGGATATTGCTTTATCTTTAGCACCTTGAGATATGGAAACTACTTGAAGTTGTCATGCACTAAGTTCTGTACTTGCCACTCAGATTTCCCGAATGGAGAGTGCCACCTTCAGGTACTCTTGCGTTAATCTTGTATCTATGATACAATCTGGAGATGTTGTAGCACAACTTACTGATATACCCCTTCATCATGGCTTCCACTGGTTCCATTGACTTTCTGTTTGTGACCATCTTTTCTCCCTTTATCATACCAGATAATGTCCAGAGAGTAAAAATGAATGGAGAGGAGGTTCGACTTTAAAGTCACCCAAGAAATTCGAATTGGCCATTATAGCCATTTGGTTATAAAACAATGCACACATTTTGACAGGTAGGGAGTTAGCCGCTAATATTCTCTACACGTTGTCTCCAATTGCAAGAAATGCACGTATGGCTTGCATGTTCATCTGTATGGATAACGGTAAATGTCCTCATAAGGCAACTGCAGGGTACTTTCACTCCATGCACTCGGAGGCCACCAGATGAGTTAGACCTTAAACAAGAACATTCTGGGCACAAACCAGCAATTTTTATAGAAATGACTCAAGTATGAAATCTTTACTTCTCTATATACACATCAGGTTGCTTCTTCAAATAATACATTGAATGTTAATGTGTACAAAACTCGTGAAATAGCGGTGCAGGTGAAGTCTTCAGGCGAAAACTTCTTCCGGTCAAAGTCTTGGAGCTAGATACAATGCAGCGGCAATAAGTGCAGCGGCCATAAGCTTGACAGCCCAGAAAGGGAAAAAAGTTGGGCATATTCTTTAACGCGTTTCAATCAAACATGATATCATGCATAAGAACTAATGCTCCAGCCAAAGAGTCCAAACAACAAAGAAACAAAAGACAGTAAAAGTTGGGCAAGTTCAAGCATTTCAAGCTAATCAAATAATCAGATATCCCAAATGTTCCAACAGGACCTTGGTTCACTCGAGAGGTCGACAGGAGTGTTCAGCTGTTTAGGAGGCTTCTTTCTCACTGCGGTCTGCCCCGCAAGGTATAGCATGGGTTTAGAAAGGATAGGACCCAGTACAAGTCCCGGGTGATTTTCGCAAAAGATATGCAGTAGTGATTGAAACGATGCATACTGGTTCTATAAATCTTCTAATGATTATTTCTAGTATCATACACTCGTACCACTAGTCAAAGGCCATGAGATAAGATTCTGTACCTGCACTTGCTTGCAATCATACCAAGGCCCTTGGTGCTGAATCCATCACAGTAAAGTAGTACTAAGTCCTTGAAGTTTGGGAAAGAGTTAGCAAGCAGAGCCAGATCTTCGTCTGTAACAGTCATCCTCTTCAATGACAGCTTCTCCAGCCATGGATAGGCACGAGCCATGGCCGAAACCCATGGATGCAGATGGGCTCCCCATTTCGGAGGCACCAGATTGAAATCCGCAAATCTAGGTTTACCCTTCAATGTCACGGACTTTATCTTGCGGAACCTGTTAATCATAGTCTCAGGCGAAAGAGCATAACAGTTCCCTATAAAGACCTGGTGGCGAGTCCAAGCCTCTACTCTGTACCACGATTTGCAGACCAGAGAAACTGCATTTCTGTCCTTGTGGGCTGTCAGAAACACAAGCACATGCTCGAGAACTTCATCGGGGAAGGAGATTTCTATGGCTTCTGTGTCACTCTGGGATGAAAACTTGCACATGGAGTTCAGATCAAGGCTCATACACTCCTCCTCCTCCTCAGGGTTTTCTGAATGGTCCTGTATCATTTGAGCCATCTGGGCACCCTTCTCATCGTCTGTAGTCATCGAATGACTGAAAAGCTAGAGCCAACCGCCATTTGCAAGAGCTACCCTCATTGTTTTCGCTGGTGGGTTTCCTTAGTATTGACTTTTAGTGCCATGGATGGCTTCTATCAGCATACCCATGTCAGTTTCCAGCTCAGTGAAGGTATGGAGATGAGATTTCACCAGACCCACATCAGTCCCAAGCTCTGTGACAGGCCTTTTAAAAGTATGGAAATGAGATTTCACCACACCCAAATCAGTTCCAAGCTCTGTGAACAGCCTTTAAAAGTATGGGGATGAGATTTCACCACACCCACATCAGTTATAGCTTTCTGAAGCCTTGGAAAGCGTGGAGATGAGATTCTGGGGCCGAATCTGATAGCATACTCAATAAGCAGTACCTACTGGACGGGTGGGGACAAGACCGGGCATGGTGGAGTCCATTATGAAGTTCTCAAGTACATTTCAACAAAGCTGAGTAGGAGTATGGTCAAGAAGAGCCTAGATCTCCTCAATCCTGCCAAGGATAACAACAGTGCATGCAGTTGAGAGAGAGGAGCAAAGCCATGAAGCCATTCATGTGTAGGAGTGTAGTAGGCCTTCAATGAAGTTAAGAAGATGTTGAGAAATGCAGCAGAGGAGATTGCAGAAATCAAGGTGGGTGTTGCAGGTGCTGAGAAAGAGCAGAGAGCGAGAGTTGTATATTCTAAAAGATTGTGGTTGTCATATGAGGCGGTAATGATGCGGGGGATGAGACAAAAAACATGCAGTGCTCGGAAGGGGACAGGCAGGTCTTATGGGCGAGCTAGCAGACAAGAAAACAATAAAGAAAACATGGTCATGGTCTGGGATATTGGCTTTACAGCAGGCTCGGCAAGGCAAGATAAGGTAGATGGTCTGCTGGATACATTAACAAACATGGGGTGTCCTTATGGGTAAACACTGAGGACTGGACCGTGCATGTGGAAAAGACTAGTGGATTCTGGAGGGCATCCCAATGGGCATTTCGGTACATTCTATTATTGTATATCATATAATATGATGAGATAAAGAATCTTAACATGTAAGAGTCAAACGCGCTGTTTGGCTCATCCGGTCAATTAATCCTTCTCAAGGACTTATCATTAATTACAGTTTAGTCATCTATAATTTCACCATCAGCAATCCAAATTACCTTTTCATACAGAATTGAACAACCCTGTTCAAAAGTTTGTTTCTCTGGTTCCCTCAAAGGCCTTAGGTTGGTCTATTTTACTGCTCGATTCAGTATCAATAGGACTGTGGTTTGTTACAAATATTGGGTTATATAAAGATCGCTTAAGCAAAATTATTGTACCATTTTTTAGCTTAAGACAAATGTGTTTATGAGTTTATAATTAAAAGAGGAAAAACTGTAAACCCACTTGATGAAATGAGTCGATCATAAAACACTTTTACATAAAAGTAGCTACGCAACTTTGTTGGAGTAAAAAGATTGTAGTTGGTACTAAGTAGTAGATTATTTAAAAACTGTTTCCAGCAAACATTATTTGGCAGTTTTTTACTCCAAGGTAAATGTGCTTCTAGTGAAGAAATTGTAAACTCAGTTAATAAAAGAAGTAGATCACAAAACGCCTTTAGATAAAAGTGGTTAAATAACAGAATGACAGTTTTTTGTTTTAAAGCAAAATGTGTTTCCAGAAAACACTGTAAACGCCAGGGAAACAACATGGTGTTTCACTGTCCACTCATGACACAGATGACTCAAAACCAATCACGGTCAGAAAGGCAGCCCCCATATCCTTAACCGAAGTTTAAAACAAATATTAAATTGAAGGTCAAAATTTGTGAACAGTAAAAGCACATTAAATTGCACTCATATGCTGAGAGGACCTTCAACAGAAAAGCTAATAAATAATAATCAAAGCCTAAAAGCAGCAAATTCCACCAACTCAAATGTGAGTTTACAGGGGTTAAAAGTGTGGAAGGAAGGAATAAGAGGAGAGATATAAATGTCCAAAAGTACAAAGTGAAGTTATGATGAAAAGACAAGTGAGCAGGGAGAGATGAGATGGGATGAAAGGAAAGGAACATCAAAGCAAAAGTGAGCAGGTTTTGGCCACAACTTTTAAACAAACACAATGAGAGGGGGTAGGGTATGGAGTATAGAAGGATGATTGGACCAGATTAAAAAATAGAGCATCTATCATGTCCTCATCTTACATAAATTTTTGGTGGGCGTAGCCCTTGGAGATCTTATGAAAGTTTCATGAGAAGGGAATAATCGGAACCATGAATACCTCAGGCATATCAACTTTTCAATACGAGAAAAATGACGATCACATGGTATAAATGGTCACACAGACCACTTTAGAACCTAATCCATCCATTGGTGAGGGTGCTTTCTTCAAAGGTGACTGTCAGACCCACCCACCAACTGCCTGATATGTTTGTTGCAGGAAATTTGATTTGTTGCTTTCGTGAAGCTTTTGTTTTCTTCAAAGTCTGTCTGTGCTTCTTTAATTCGAATAAGATTGAAAGCGTCTTCTAAGTTATGAGTAACATGGAGAAAGCTTTTTCTAATGACCTTGCAGCATTTCTAAATCATTGTCTTCGGTTTGGCTTACAAGAGCCACAAGTTTGGCGGTGTGATTGGAGATGGTACAAGACAAAAGACGGTAAGAAAAACAAATTAGTCAATGGTCATGGATGCCTGTTCAGTGAGTTAGAATTTAACACTCCAATGAAGAAGATAAGAGGCTTAAATTTAAGGAGAAGACATGGTTTCATAGATTCTGATGGTATTTGGGAATCTATTTTTTTTTAGAAAAAAAATATGTGTGTTGCTTGGGACTTGATATATGGCAACTTTTTTGCAATTAAAACATTGAAATATTTAGGGGTTTTCATAACAAAAAAACAGATGTGAAAAAAGTGTGAGTATTAAACATATCTTTTGGATAAGTAACTTTGTCAAATTTGTATGGTATTAGTTCTTCAAGTTTTGTATTCAAGTGTTTTTATCTTCAATTTCTTAGAAGCCATTTTTTTTTAGCATACATATTTTAATGGATCTCTTAATTTTATGTAGTGTGTTAAATGATTAAAGAGGATATCTTGTATCGTATTTGGAAAACAAGAAATAAATGTATCTGCATAAATGCATAATGGTTCTTTAATTGATGTATTTAAACTTGCAAATCTAAGTATTATCAAAGAAGGTGGAGATGGAGGTGGTGCATATTGACCAGTTGCTAGATTTTTGTGTCAAGCTGCCATGCACCATGAGTGGGATTCCCCCTTATGAGAACTTGTTGGCTCAATCTACACATTCTTGTGCTTCTATTCGTTATCGTACTCGGTGCAAAGCTAATCAAGCAATTCATTAATGTCAAGAGTGGCCTAGACATTGGTTGTTGCCTCAAGTTCCTTATGTTTCATAGACTGATAAAATTCCAAATATTCCTTTGGTCGTCTCTAAACTAGAGTGGCATGTGGGCCTTGCGTAAGGTAACAACGAGTGGGAACCAATTCTTATTGATCTAGACCCTCCTCCTATTATAGGCATTATCATAACCACTACATGATATGCCTTTTTGTTTTGTTAAATGTTCTATGACATGCTAGCTTATGCAACCTTAATAACAACCTGACTTATTGATCCTGTGTGGCAATTTTTTTTATAAGATGATAGGATGAGTAGTTATTGGTTCTATACTTACGACAATTGTTCATATAACCCTTTTTTATAAGATGCATGTAATCTTTATTGTACACATTAATAGAAATTAATCATTCCTCTCTCTCTCTCTCTCTCTCTCTCTCTCTCTCTCTCTCATATGGGAAAGATGCAAGGTTCAAATCTCTCTTCCATGTTAAAGTAGTGTTATATATGGGGCACTCAAATTGCCTTGTATTCACTCCACATACTAATAATTGTTGAATTCATTTCTACATTGTTCAAATGTCATTTCAACAATTGAGATCAATTTGAAGATGCCATATTACTCTAAGATTGCAATTTACAAATATTGAGATTGTAGATTCCCATCAATTAGAGTTTTACAGCCATATTCAAATTAGGTTCGTGTCAAAAAAAGTGTCCAAATGAGGAGTGATATGAGTGTCATTTATCCCACACCTATTAAAGTGGATATTTTTACTATCTTAACAAAGAGTCAAAATGACAAAAAAAATTACACATACCAAAAAAATGTAGTGAAATTTCATGATATCATGACAATTTTAAGCAAAGGATATATGTTGATGCACACACTACTACATTGAAATGACTTGCTTGCACAATCATGATGTTAGGTTGACATTTAATGATGTTATATAGAATACAACATTTTACAAGGATGGGTCAATTGGATCTAGCTCAAGTGGTAGAGAGAAGAAGTTGTTATCCTCCCCACATGGGTTCAAATCCTCCTCGTGACATGCTTATTCTTCGTAAGTTGATTATTGATTGGGGCTAGCAAGGTACCAATAATCTCATTCTCACCTACAAATTAGAGGGTGGTGTTAGCCCTCATTTTGCATGAGGCCTACACTAGTGTATTTTTTCACTAGACTTGTGATTGTTATCACAAAAAAAAGGTTAAAGGTTGATTGCCTAGGGTTCATGCTTTTACTTGATGAGATTAATAGTGATGTGGTCATGGATAACTAGATGATGTTAATGCTTTAGTTGTCTTGGTTATTGCTTTCCCTTCATGCTAGTAGACTCGATTGTGGAGCACTTATGATCATGTTGATGTATGACTCCCTTAATGGAATGCCCTAGCACTTTTGGGCTAAGCTAACATTGTATTGGCATCTTCATTTTATTGGCTTCATGATGATGTAAAGCGATTGGTATTCTCCCCTTGCTATCACTTGATTTGACATTTTTCTTGGACTTAATATGGTCTTGCATGGTTTGTTGTTCACGAGGTTAATGCCCTTGTTCATATTGAGGGTTTGTAAGCATATTATGGCGTGTTATGGTATAGACTACACCCTCATGTGGAGTGCTCCCCTCTTCTACTTATTTTTATGCATTATTACTTGGTGGAGGAGACTACCATGGAGTGCCCTAGCCTCGTGGGATGATTTCACACTTGTCATACTCTTCTTTAACGATGTACCCCTTCTTGATGACTTGGTTGTTGATGTGGCTTACTCGACATATTTGGTTGATGGTGATACATGGCTTATTTAACTCATTCTTCCTTAGATCTAACACTTGCACACATGTTAAGGGATGGTCTTGTTTTATTGGTTAATGAGGGGCCACCCCCTTTCTTCATGGATTTAGTTGAGCATTGATTCCACGTGTGTTCTTCATATACCTTGTTTCATGGATCCACTTACTTTGCACTTGATTTGAGGAGGACATCCACCATTTGAGGCCACTTTGCACTCTTACATGCCTTACTAGTTGGATGTTATTCTTGGAGATCTCATAGTTGTCATATTTAGGGTTTTGACTTGTTTCAAGCCCTACTGGAAGATGACATCCACCTTGGAAGACTCTTCACTGCACATTCTTATATACCATTGATAAGGACATCCAGCTTGGAGATGCCATATGACCACTTGAGGAGGTTGCTTGCACTCATATCATTATTGTGGAGCACTCCACCTATTGAAACCTCTCTCCACACCTTTACACACATCTATTGGAGGATGTCTCACCTTAGAGCCACACATACTACCTCATGAGGATTGTTACTTGGTCTTTGCATGATTTGAGGATGTTTCATCTTGGAGAGCTACATGTCCCACATCGGAGGAGATCTAGGAGGTTTCAAACCATAGATCTAGGGTTCCATTGCATTTTTTGAGGATTATGGTATGGAGTGCTACAGTTGGAGGCCTTGAAGGCTAGACGTTGGAGCTTTGAATTGTTCTCATTCCCTTTTGATGGAGATGTCCTACCTTCATGGAGCATCTTTATTGGAGACTTGTACATGTGGCTTAACCACCACTTCTTATTTTATGTATTGTTGGTTAGTTGTTGGAGGATATTGTTTTTTTACTCCTCCCTTATGTTAGATCTAGGGCTTTGACCTTGGATATTATCTTTTTATTATACATGAAGATGGAGTTGAAACCTATATATGAGTTTGCTCTCTTCATTGTTTCTCGTGGTTGGATTGGTGAGGAGTCTCTCCTCTTTGAGCTTTGTTGAATATCTTTTTTTTAGGCTTAATGGAAAGTTCAAGGTTTCTTGATTATCATATGTGAAGCTATATGTTGTTTCTAATTGTTGCTAGTGGATGCTAGGAGTTTTTTGCAAAGACCTTGTTATGAGAAGCCATAAAGAAGGGTTCATTTACCATATATGGAAGGGTTTTATGTGAGAGATCTTCTCCTCTTAATCCCCTTTGATGTCATATTTCTAAAGGTATTGTCTTGCATCTATCATCTCGTTAAGAGTTCTCATTGGATCAATACTTCATTGTAGGACTCACTCTTATAACATTGTTTGAGTGTGGCACCTTTAAAGACCCCTCCAAGTATACTTCTTCATCATTTAACAAGTTAAGGCGTATTTTGGCACGAGTAACAAATCTACGCATCTTAACCATTCACAAAAATCTCTCTTGGCTTGGCCTCTTGACTCCTTTGGCCTAGAATTGGATAGGCACTAGTCTCATATCTTCAATCACTCGTTTATTCTCATTATACTACAAAAGACACAAAAACATTGTTTTGCTAGAGTTATCTCTTCGCATCACCTTTGAGCCTCATTGTTATAGTTTTAATAATCCTAATACCTAAGGATACCCCCTTGAGTTGGAAAAGAGTCAACCAAAAGTAAGAGAATGGATTGGTTAAGTGATGGTGGTGATCGTCCTAATAGTTACCCTTCTAGGTGGATAGTTACCCCTATAGTTCCACCTTATGAAATAAAGCTAAAGCTTTTATCATTAAATGTGAGTTGGGGAGATAACAAATAAAAACTTAACAACGTTTAAAAACAACCACACACCACATTAACATCAATAAATCATACAATTAACATCAAAATTATGATATGTAACACATAACACTATGTATACAAATTCAACTTTCCAATTTGACAATTTTTATCCTCACCAACAATTTTGAAGCTTTGCTCATAAATAGTTACTTGTCTTTCTAGGAATGTGCAATGTAGTGTTTGGAGTATAAAATAGGAATGTGCAATGTAGTGTTTGGAGTATAAAATATCTTGTTGGATCAATTATTGGTGGTCTACGTGAACCCTTAGTCGCCTAGGGTTTAGTGTATTCGGTGCGCCGAAATGCCTTCCTTGTTACCAGCTTTATCATGTCAAGTCACTTCCATGTAAGGAGGATGAAAATGATGGGTAAAGATTTTGGCAAATAAATTCATTTATCAAGAATCTTTGGGGCGGTAGTGCCGTGGTAATCTTATTACAAAAAGTTTTGTATTTCAATTTGAGTCCAATGGATTTTACAATACAGACATTTATATTCCATTAAGGATGTTTTGTTACGGACTTTAAACTTTGGACTAACCCCCCCATGGGAAGTACATCATTGTATTTTTTTGGGCTAGGTAAAACAATTCTATTTTACATATTAAATAATTTGACCTTTATAATTTAAAGCAAGAACCTTGGGTAAGATATTTAACTTTAAATCTTTTTTATTTATCTATTCAATAATTATCTAATAAATTCCAAAAGTTATATATTAATCTTGTTATTATTTTACAATATATCAAAACTGACTATTTTTATTTTATTTTAAAGATAAGATAATAATTTTTTCTAGTATATTATTTGGAAATTATAGAGTTTTTAAAATATCAATTATATTTTAACAATCAATTTAGTTAAATGATTGGTTTCCTTTCTTTATTTAAATAAACCAACTCATAACACATTTTCATTTCTTCAAAGTAACATTAAATCAACTCATAACACATCTTCATTTATTTAAAAACTATGTGAAGAAAGTAACGATATAAAATTGATCTTTTAGTGATTACTTTACATTCATCTTAAATGTGGAGCTATCAAATACCTAGAGGGATTAAATTTCTTCAGGTGTAATTTTTTTATCATTTAACTCAATGTCATATATTAGTTCCTTCATATTAAATGATAACAAAATTACACCTTAAGAAATTTGATCTCTATCACTGCTTGAAAGCTTTGTGTCTAAAGTTGTCACGTACATATGTACTTATTTATTTATTTATTTTGTTGTTGTCACTTAAAGTTACAATACTTGACAACATCTCCTCCATACTAGACTGTAGAACACCTCACTACTCTTAGTGCAATAAATGTCTACACCACACTCCTTGATAATAAGGATGAAATAATTTCTAACAATTATAAGATAAAGGATCTCTAAAATCTTTGTTAATTCCACCCCTTAGTATTTAAAGTGAAGTCGTCATTTTTAATGGATTCATTACATTTTATGTGTTTCAACTTGAAAATTCTTCACCTTCAATTAAAACAATATTTTCATAATAATAATAATAATCATCTATTTTTAAAGTCTCGGTCACACACTAAATTGGTGTATGAGACCCCCTCCACCCAACAATTTCATTAGTAAAATCTACAGAAATATACATACCCTACCCCCTCTGAATTTAACTTGTGACATCTGAAGAAGAAATTTTATTTTAATATATATATATAAACAAAATTTTTATATCTGAAATTTATTTACCCTGAAAAAAAACAATACTTTCATAATTTAACATATATATCTTAACAACAATTCCCACACTGAAAAAAAAAATTTATAATTTTTTTTATAAAAAACCTTTACTTAAATGAGGTTCTCACACTATTGTAATTCTAATTCTTGTGCATAAAAAGTTATAGGATGTTTGATTTCATCCACATCCTTCCCCTTTAAGGAAGGATGACAAGCTTTAAATAATTTAAGGGGGCTCTTCTTGTACTTTTAAAGTGATACATTTTGCTTGATAATGAAGTAAAGTAAATATTTTTTTTATGGTTATTTAAATGTAGTTATATTAAATAAAAAAATTAATAAAAAAAATTATATAGAGAGAGGGGGTTATATATCTTAATCAATGTGAGATTAATTTTTCGTATAGAAAAGTATTTATGTTGTGTAAATAATTTTAAAATACATAAATTTTAAACATATTCGATTTAGTAATGGACATTTTTTAGAAAGGTATGTGAAAGGGTTGAGTTTAATTTTTTTGGCACAAAGGGAAGGGTGAAGGTTGAGCAACAAGCATATTCATACCACAACCAATCAACCATTATGTTACTAGGATGCACCACTCCCTTGTGGTTGCTCCCATTGGCATAAGCATCATGGTATATTGGAGCTTATATGTTGTTGTGGGCCACATCTCTCAACAAATGTGAGATTAATTTTTTGCATAGAGAGGTATTTATGTAGTAGAAACAATTCCAAGACACATATATTTTAGGTGTATCCGACTTAATAATGGGTATTTTTTAGGAAGGCATGTGAAAGAGGTACTTTAAAATACTACCAATGAGATATTTTATTTATTTATTTTTGCACAGAGGGAGGGGAAAGGTCAAACAACAAGCATATTCACACTGCAACCAATCAACCATTATGTTAATAAAAACAAATCCAAGATGCACAAATTTTAGGCATATCCAATTTAGTAATGGGCATTTTTTAGGATGGCGTGTGAAAGAGGTACCATGGAGGACTGATGGGCATTTTTTAGGATGGCATGTGAAAGAGGTACTATGGACTACTGATGGGCATCCTTTATGACAGTATGTGACAGAGGTACTATGGAGTACTTCTAGTGACATGTTTTTTTTTATTTTTCATAGAGGGAGAGGGTATGGTAGAACATCAAGCACATGCACACAACAACCAATCATTATGTTAGTAAGAAGTACCACTCCCTCGTGGATGCCCCCATTGACATAAGAATTGTGATATATTGGAGCTTATATGTTGTTGTGGGCTCCATCTCTCAACCAATGCAGAATTAATTTTTTGTATAGAGAGGTATTTATGTCATAGAAGTAATTCCAAGATGCACAGATTTTAGGCATAACTAACTTAGTAATAGGCATTTTTTAAGAAGGCACATGAAAGGTTTTTTGTTTTTTCATAAAGGGAGGGGGGAAGGTCAAGTGACATGAATACCCACATTACAACTAATCAACCATTATGTTAGTAGGAGACACCACTCCCTTATGGTTGCCCCAATTAACACAAGGATCATTGTATATTGGAGCTTATATGTTGTTGTGGATTACATCTCTCAACCAATGTGAGATCAATTTTTGTATAAATAAATATTCATTTCGTAGAAATAGTTCTAAGGTGCACAAATTTTAGGTTTATCAGGCTTAGTAATGGACATTTTTTAGGAAGGTTGTGAAAGGGTTATTGTGGAGTATTACTAAGTGAGATATTTTTTAATTTTTGCATAGAGGGAGAGGGGAAGGTTGAGCAACAAACATAATCATACCACAACCAATCAACCATTATGTTAGTAGGAGGCACCACTCCCTTGTAGCTACCCACATTGGCATAAATATCATGGTATATTGGAGCTTATATATTGTTGGGGGCCACATTTGTCAATCAACATGGGATCAAATTTTCGTATAGAGAGTACTTGTATCATAAAAATAATTCTAAGACACAAATTTTAGGTTTACAACGGAGTATTGTCGGTGATAGATTTTTTTTTGCACAAAGGGAGGGGGGAAGGTTGAGTAAAAAGAATATTCATATTGCAACCAACCAAGTATTATGTTAGTAGGAGGCACCACTCCCTTGTGACTACCTCCATTAGTATACTGGAGCTTACATGTTGTTGTGGGCCACATCTTTCAACCAATGTGAGATTATTTTTTTTGTATAAAGAGGTATTTATGTCATAAAAACAATTCTAAGATGCATAAATTTTAGGTGTATTCTACTTAGTAATAAGCATTGTTTAGAAAAGCATGTGAAAGAGGTACTGTGAAGCATTGTCAGTGAGATAAATTTTATTTTGCAAAGAGAGAGGGGAAAGTTGAGAAACAAAAAATTTATAACATCATAAATAATTTACATATAATTTGTATAGTATTCAAATATATTTTTTTAAATTAAAAATTGTATCATCTCAAAAATCTGAAACAATTACAAGAACTGGGGAGTCTAGTAGTTGGCCTGCCAAAATTAGGAAACCAGGACCAGCTCCAGGCTCCCATGGGTATGATTATAATTGTTCGTCTCAGTATCATAGTTGTGTTCAAAGTTATATAAAGCTTACATATACAACTAGGAAGCCTCTTGAATCTAAAGCTAGAAAA
>SNQJ01S0002324.1:0-11238 GCA_010110895.2 Picea sitchensis | reverse complement strand
TATTACAGAGATAAACTTACATATTTTGAGTGAAAGGGTGGTCGAAGTATGAAATGTTCAATAGCCAATGCATTCATCAATTGCCCTCCCACATTAAGGACTGACTGTAGCCCTCCCATCACAATACCCATAGAAATTAAATAACTGCAAAATAATGTCAATAGGAAATTCTTGATTTTCCATTTTTCCAATAGGCCTAACATTCAATCAACTTGGGAAGGTCAGTTAGATACATAAGTGGAAAATTTGAAATGTCTTCTCTAGAATGGAAAATTATTACAGAGATAAACTTACATCTTTTGAGTGAAAGGGTGGTTGAAGTATGAAATGTTCAATAGCCAATGCATTCATCAATTTCCCTCCCACATTAAGGACTGCCTGTAGCCCTCCTATCACAGTACCTACAAAAATTAAATAACTGCAAAATAATGTCAATAGGAAATTCTTGATGTTCCATTTTTCCAATAGGCCTAGCATTCAATCAACTTGGAAAGGTCAGTGAGATACATAAGTGGAAAATTTGAAATGTCTTCTTTGGAATGGAAAATTATTACAGAGATAAACTTACATCTTTTGAGTGAAAGGGTGGTCGAAGTATGAAATGTTCAATAGCCAATGCATACATCAATTTCCCTCCCACATTAAGGATTGTTTGTAGCCCTCCCATCAAAATACCCATAGAAATTAAATAACTTCAAAATAATGTCAATAGGAAATTCTTGATTTTCCATTTTTCCAATAGGCCTAGCATTCAATCAACTTGGGAAGGTCGGTTAGATACATAAGTGGAAAATTTGAAATGTCTTCTCTGGAATGGAAAATTATTACAGAGATAAACTTACATCTTTTGAGTGAAAGGGTGGTCTAAGTATGAAATGTTCAATAGTCAATGCGTTCATCAATTTCCCTCCCACATTAAGGACCGCTTGTAGCCCTCCCATCACAATACCCACATACATTAAATAATTGCAAAATAATGTAAATAGGAAATTCCTGATTTTCCATTTTTCCAATAGGCCTAGCATTCAATCAACTTGGGAAGGTCAGTTAGATACATAAGTGGAAAATTTGAAATGTCTTCTCTGGAATGGAAAATTATTACAGATATAAACTTACATCTTTTGAGTGAAAGGGTGGTCGAAGTATGAAATGTTCAATAGCCAATGCAATCATCAATTTCCCTCCCACATTAAGGACTTCTTGTAGCCCTCCCATCACATTACCCACATAAATTAAATAACTGCAAAATAATGTCAATAAGAAATTCCTAATTTTCCATTTTTCCAATAGGCATAGCATTCAATTAACTTGGGAAGGTCAGTTAGATACATAAGTGGAAAATTTGAAATGTCTTCTCTGGAATGGAAAATTATTACAAAGATAAACTTACATCTTTTGAGTGAAAGGATGGTCAAAGTATGAAATGTTCAATAGCCAATGCATTCATCAATTTACCTCCCACATTAAGGACTGCATGTAGCCCTCCCATCACAATACCCACAGAAATTAAATAACTGCAAAATAATGTTAATAGGAAATTCTACAAGTTCTTTCATAATCTTATTTCGATTGTAGAAGCATGACAACCTGTCATTATATAAGTTACAGAAAGTGCCTTCAATGTTCACACTCTGGTATAGGCAACTACTATGATAGGAAATGAGCAATAAAGTCAATTGATTACATTATTCATTTTTGGCAATGCCATACCTTGCGCATTATCGAAGCAACCTTCCGAGGGGTGCCTGGTATTCCATGATCAAAGAAGGTATGAAGTTCTCTAGGTGTAAAAGTTAAATGTGTATTAGTCACAAGAAGATGCATCCTAGAGTGAAGATCACTCATTTAGAAAGCAATAAACAAAAACTGGGAGAGCCACTTAAATGAGCTTGTTTAGATAGCAATAAACAAAAACTATACATGCAAACCAAGGGGAATGTTAGCATCATGTAGGCATTGTAAATTTTGATCCAAAAGGCTAGCTTCTGCTGATATGTCAAGCCCTTTACATCTGCAGAACATAGTTTTCTCACAAGAAATCTGAAAAGCACAGACTTATGAATCAACCCAAACCTAAAAATGACTAAATGGGAATAACAACCTTGCTTTTCAATTATCAACACAAATAATCTAGGTTGTTTTACAGTAAAGGAATCAATACAAGGAAACAATCAAGCATAATAGCATTTAAGAGATCTTTTTTCCAATAAAGTGACAAACACACCTTAATCTTCTGAACAAAGAAGCACAACATGGGAGTTGACCCAAGTCAAATGAGCTCACAGTGATATCATGGAAATGTTTGTATGGACCAATATATTTCAGGATTGATTCAGAACAAACACGATAAGGATATTTGAAATGTATTTCTTCTGAACACTCCATAGGTATTTTACAGCTTAAAGTGCTTCTCAAGCCATAGCTTTTTGAGCTTACTCTTGAAAACGTTGACCGTGAAGCTATTGATGATGTTTCCTTATTGGTTGTTGACGATGGTCTTATTAGCTTCAAAAATATACTTATCAAGCACTTCAAAATCTCTTCAGAAAGCATAGTCTTTTGGGGGACACATGCAATACATGCAGAGTGCCCACCGTGCATGTTGAGCTTGGAAGGCATGTAAAAAGTGATAAAAAAAATATTGTGATTAATTAGAGTAAACAAAAATTACAGCGAAATGTTTACACTGCCACATGGTACCATGCTGGGAAAACAAACATGTGGTCATATCAATTGTGCGGAAAAATAAGGTATTTGCAGGTAGGCTTGAGAAAACAAAGCTATTTCAATCTTAGTGTATGATAAAACTGGTGTAAAACTTAGGAGTGTCGAAGATCCATGTTTCAGGAGTCAGTTACGATGGGTTTCTAGCTTACCACTTAGGGCATCTGCACCCAAATACAGTGCAAAAGGTGTGACACCATGGACACCAGATATGCTAAATAAACCAGCCAACACCTATCTACAATATCATGGAGGGTGCTCGCTTATCTCCTTGGCTGGGCTGGGCTTGGATTGAATCGACTGTTCTTATCTCCTTGGCTCGAAGTCCCATCGCATGAAGGTTTTTCCATATAGAAACTATCTCGATGAAGAAGGCCTATTGAAACTATGATGTTGCTATTGGGTTGTGTGCCTCCTACCTCTCTTTACTCCTCCACATATCCTCATATTATGCTTGTAACTCTTGGTGTTTCTTTGGAAGAGAAAGATATGACAGAAGGGCTTCCATTTCAGAGGTACATATCACGGGGAAAGTTGTGAAGGATGGAATAAAGCGTAGACGAACGCTAGGACAAGTAGAGATAGTTATCACGGACGCAGGAGGCTCGGGAGAGCCCTCACAACCAAGATCAATAAAAAAAAGGTGTTACCCTTGGTAGGCTTCATTAGTGAGATCTCCTTGTGAAGATAGGAAGGATGGGGATAATAATAGCTTATCCTACCACACCTCCTCTCAGAATTCAAGGAGCCTATTACCCGATTAATTACTTTCTTTCCTGCCGATAATGAGCTATAGAATTCTCCTTCGCAGAGACATATGATTACACATAGAATATTGGAGTGAGAACATCATATTTCTTTCTTTCCTCTTCTCGTCGCCTTGAAGAACACAAAGTTGTTTCCCCGTTATCTAATTATGTCATGAGCACGTGCAGAATTTGTGTGTAGGTTATTTATCCCTTACCTACCTGAGAAGAGCTAGCTAAGACCTTTCAGGATCTTACTTAAGGATTATTTCTTCTCCATTTCGAGAGTCATCAATTGCAGTTGGTCTAGTTGGAAATCCATAAGCATAGACGGTTTAAGCAGTTGATCCGTTTGGTGGGCTTAGGGGATCATTCCTTTAATCAATAAGGACTTTCACATTCCATTAGGGGTGGAGTTCTACCATAACACACTGATGGTGGGGCGTAAAAATTTTGTTCTCCTTAATTGATCAAATCCTCTATCCATGGTATTTAATTTGGAAATCGAGGCCTAGCCCCTCCTTCTTCAGCGACCATCGCATATGACCACGGTTTATGACCGAATGCCAAGGCTATAGGTGTCTATTCCGACGCTTTAGAACTTCCGGCTTCAAGAGTTTTTTTGATTCATGACACGCCAATTCCTCTGAACTCTGAAGTGGCGAAGTTCTGAACTGGCATGAAGGGATCAACGGTCCCTACTCTCCCTCAAGATCAACGACCCTCAATGACTTCGGGCCTCCAGGATTTGGAGGAATTCGAAGCACCTCCTCGCAAAACCTCTGGAGTACTAATCCTCTGAAGTGCACCATCTGACAACGCGCATCCTCGGGGATTTCGATGGTCCTGATTCACTTCGAGACTTTGGTGTTCGAGAGTCCTAGACGCTCACACAACCTTTCCTCTCTAAATACTCCGTACCCAGAGTTCCAGATCAAGCACCACGCGTCTGTTGTAAATCGAGGACTTAGTTTCGTTTTGGGACTTCGACATTCGGGAGCTTTAGACATTTCTACAACCTTTTTCTCCCATAGCGTTTTTCTTTCGGAGTCAAGGATCGTGCACCACACGTCCTTCCATATCAATAGTCTCGATTTACTTCGAGACTTCGACATTTAGGAGTTTCTACCTCTCCACACTCACTTTCTCTCGAAATGATTTCACCCGAAGTTAACGATCTATCGACGCGTGTCTCCCAAGAAATCAACTACTACAAATCACTTCAGCTATTCGGGCTTCGAGAGTTTCAAATACTCCAATGCCTTTCTCCTCTGAAGTAGCTATCTCCCGAAATGAAAGATCTACTGACACATGTACTCAGTTGAGGGATGGCTCAAATGAACTTCGACTCTCTGACCTTTGAGAGGAGTCCTTGTTCAACATATCCCCTTTCCTCCCGGAGTGATTTCGCCCGAAGTCGACGATCTACTGACACGTGTCTCCCATAGATCGACGACTGCAAATCACTTCGGCTCTTCGAGCTTCGGGAGGTTCAACCTCTCTACACTCTCTCTCTCTCTCGGAGTGATTACACCTAAAGTCAACAATCTATCGACATGTGTCCTTTCTCTCAGATCGACGGTACAGAAGGACTCCGTTACTCCACAGATTTACAAAGGAACTCATGACTATCCACCTAGCAACTTTTCTAGGTCTGATGGTCGTGATCCGGCTAATACCGATGTGTTTGTCGATTGACGGTTCACAGTGATTGCAAGGCCCCAACGTGCACACTCCTTATCATAGAGATCAACCTTCACAATCTGAAAAGTACTCGCCCAACTCAGTCTAACCAGAGTCGTTGATATTCCAGCCCGACGAGATCAACGACGTTGGTGAATTGCGGGTCGTGAACTAGCGCATCCGCTAATTTCACCTTCGCACTGTGCAATGATTCCCCACCATCGACCTCYGTTCACAGATCAACGGTCCACAGTGATTGCGGGGYCCAACCTCTAAATTCTGGGAAGTGCTCGCCTGACTCTAGTCTAATCCTGGTCGTTGATCTTCCATTCCCAACRAGRTCAACGAYGTTAGTTGATTGCGGGCCGTGAACTAGCATGTCCACTAATTTCACCTTTGTGCTCCACAATGATTCCCAACCATCGATTTAATCGAGCAACTGGTGTTTAATTCGTTAACTCCAGTGGGTATTTGAGTCGATCTGATGACTGAGATGGCTTCTCCTCCCATTAAACGACTCGCATCCATCTTCGCTGCCAGATTCTTAAGTCATCTAGGGTTGTTGTTACTTCGGTAGTTCGGGTAACTTGACTATCGTGAAATTTGACATCTCAGAGCTTTGAGCTCCCGAGTTTCTGAAACCTTCATGAGATAACTCCTTTAGCACAGGGTTCCTAGACCCAAGTCACATGGACCTTAAGATGACTCTTGGGGTATTAACCCTACTCTTAGTCGGGTTTTGGTTAAGGACTTAAGCATGAGTTCAAAGTCTCTTAGACTACTAGTTTGAAGGGAACGCCTCCCTAACTTGTAGAACTTTAAGCTCTAAAACAAGGCAAGGTAAACTCATGAGGTTACCAAAATGGTAGAAGTGCCAAGAGACTTTCTCTGACTCTAGAACTATGATATAATTCCCTGGAGAAACGCCTTTGAGGGATTAAACTGGAGCATATGGAAAATCAAGAAAAAGCATAAGTTCTCAAGGGAACAAACACATACTCATAACTTAATCATTTCAATACATAAACCATTTATAGACATATAAATACACGCATGCATCCATTATTTCCAATTCAAAGCACAAGGCATGAAAACACTTATTAGAACCATAAGGCATGATGCGACTGCTGGAAGGGGTGCTTGTTTCCACCTAACCATAGGCTCAGTCACTCCAAATGGATTTACCACTAGCCACCCCCGAGCTTATACCACGATGCTTTGATATTCAATATCTCTCTTCCAGCTCAATGGAAGTTAGGGACGAAGGTTACTCTCCTTCTCCCAGAACATAAATATATAGGGATGAAGGTTACTCTCCTTCTCCCAGAACATAAATATATAGGGATGAAGGTTACTCTCCTTCTCCCAACTTAGTCTCTATTTTCTGTGACCAGAACTTGCTTTCCTCTTTCAGTCCTTCCTCAGACCCGAGACCTTCAACTCTCGTCTCTGCACTCTTCGCAGGTCTTCCTCTGCCCACACGGCTTCCTTTCTTGCCTTGCTCAACAATATTGTGTGTGGCTCAAATTCTCAGTCCATGGTAAGGTATGGAAGACTTACAGATGAGTGGTCTACCCCATCCCCTCATTAATTCTTGAGAAGGTCTTCCCACCTACCAGCCTGACTATAATTCATTCCTGGGTCAAAGGGTTGTTCTGATCCTGATCAATTAAATCCAGCAAGGTACTGGTTCGGTGGAGGTTAACACAACCATTCCTGGTCCCCTCCACCACCTTTTCATAGCATTCATGGTTTCTCTTAGCACATGCCCTTTCCAGCAGTCATGCAACATGCATCCATTTTCTATTAAAATAATATAATTTACATTCATCGACCTTTTATACAAAGGTCCATCAAATCAAACATTCACACCTTTGAGTTTGCCATAGTTCCTTGACCAATATAGTTATATTTACAAATTGGGGGGAACAGGGTGTTACAATTCCCTCCCCCTTAAAGGAACATCATCCTCGATGTTCTATCTGTCAACATGATATGTATATATAGGAGTAAACAAAATCGGGTATGTATGTCTCATGGCTTCCTCCATTTCCCACGTAGCCTCATCTGGGCCAAAGTGTTTCCACTGCACCTTAACCTGTGCAATGGTTGGTTTCCTGAGTGAGGTTTCCTTCTTGTCTAGTATGCATTGAGGTTCTGGCAGGACTTATCCCTCCGGCTCCACCTGGATCACAGACCAATCAATTATATGATTAGAATCATGTACATAGTTCTTCAATAATGAAACATGGAAAACATTATGTGCCTTTATTGTGGGAGGAAGTGCTATCATATAGGCTACAGGTCCCACTCTATCTAAGACTTCAAAGGGTCCACAATACCGAGGTACCAGCTTGGAACAAGCTCCCATTCTCAGGGAAATTTTATTGGGTCTAACTCTGAGATAGACATGGTCTCATGTCTTGAACTCTCTGGGAGTTCTCTTTCTATCGACATAACTTTTCTGTCTATCTTGATCAATCTTCAGATTTTTCTTTATCTGAATCACTTGTTGTTCCATTTCTTTCAGCATGTCGAGTTCGATTGTAATTTTGTCCACTAAATTACTCCAGTTGATTGGGATCTTGCACTGTCTACCATAGAGGGCTTCAAAAGGGTTCATCTTCAAGGATTCTTGATAACCGTTGTTGTTAGCAAACTCTACCAATGGTAGGTAGTCTTCCCACTTCTTAGAATGATGCATTACATGCACCCTGAGCATGTCTTCTAATATTTGGTTTACTCTTTCTGTCTGTCCATTAGTTTGAGGGTGATAAGCTGTGTTGAACAACAATTTAGTCTCAAAACCAACCATTAAGGATTTCCAAAAGCTTGAAGTAAATTTCTTGTCTCTGTCAGATACAATTTCCCTAGGCATGCCATGCAGTTTGAATACCTCCTTCATGAAGATATTGGAAATATCTATCGCCTTGCAAGTTGACTTGACAGGAATTAAGTGAGCAAACTTACTTAGTTTGTCCACCACGACCATGGTGGAAACATTTTTCTTTGTCAATTTTGGTAATCCGGTGATGAAATCCATGGAGATGGTTTCCCATTTCCATTCTGGGACGGGTAGGGGTTGTAACAACCCTACCAGGTATCGATGTTCTGCCTTAACTTTTTGGTATTCTAGGCACTTAACTAGATAGTCAGTTATGTCTTTCTTCAATCCATGCCAATAGAATTGTTTCCCTAGTGGCCGTGATCATTTTCTGATATCCCGGGTGACCAGTATACGGTATCTTGTGTTGTTCATCTATTATGAACCTCTTCAAGTCATCACAATTTGGAATATACAATCTGTTTCTGTAGGTCAACAAGACTTCATCGAGCATCTGGTAGCCTTCATACTTTATCCCTGTAGGATCTTGCCTTAGGCACGAGGTTACGGTCTTGAAGAATGCATCTGTTTCTTGTGCATTCTCGACTCTTTCCCTGACATCTATTTCACAAGTGCTTACCGCTTCTAGGTGAATCATTTTTATACTTCTGCTAAGGGCATCGACCACCCTATTTTCATTTCCTTTGATGTGTTTGATTTTGAAATCAAACTCACTAAGGAGATCCATCCACCTAGCTTGTCTGGCATTGAGTTTTGGTTGATCAAACAGGTGCCTCAACCCACAATGGTCTGTCATAAGCACAAATATCCTACCCAGGAGGTAATGCATCCACTTTTTTAAAGCATGTACTATGACATCCAACTCTAGGTCATGGGTCACATAGTTGATTTCATGCTCATTCAATTTCTTGGACGCATATCAATTTACATGTCCCTCTTGCATAAGGACTCCTCTGAGTCCTTCCTTGCAGGCATCTGTACACATGAGGAAATCATTATCAGGGCCTACAATATTCAACACGGGTGCATGGGTCAGGAGGTATTTCAATTCTTGAAATATTTATTCACATTTTGATGTCTAAGTGAATTTAACCCCCTGTTTTTGAAGGGAAGTGATTGGAAAACCAACCTTGGAAAACCCTTTTATGAACCTTCTATAATATTTTTCCAAGCCCATGAAGGATCTGATATCAGATACATCCTTTGGGGTAGGCCATTCCATAATCAATTTGATCTTGTTAGGGTCTACTGCCACCCCTTCTTTAGAAATGACATGGCCTAAGTAATGGACTTGCTTATGGAAAAAGTCGCATTTGCTAAACTTGGCGCAAAGCTGATGCTATCTTAGTACTTGAAGTACGAGTCTAAGATGTTCTTAGTGCTCCTCTCTGTTCTTGGAGTAGATTAGGATATCATCAATGAAAACCAAGACAAATTTGTCCAGAAATTTGTTGAGTACATTATTCATCAAGCACATAAAAGTGTCAGGGGCATTGGTTAGCCCAAATGGAACCACCACAAATTCATAGTGACCATACATTTTCCCGAAGGTTGTTTTGTGGATGTATTCATCCTTAATTCAGACTTGATGGTATCCAAACCTTAAGTCAATCTTTGAGAAAATGGAAGCACCTCCCAATTGGTTGAACAAGTCATCGATTCTTGGTAAGGGGTACTTGTTCTTTATGGTTGTCTTATTGCGTTGTCTATAATCTATGCACAGTAGGAGTGTGCCATATTTATTTTTCACAAACAAGATGGGTGCTCCCCACGAAGATACACTGGGTCGGATGTAGCCTTTGTCCATCATCTCCTTTAGCTGTAGCTTGAGCTCAACTAGTTCTGGCGTACTCATCCTATAGGGCGTTCTAGATGATGGCATTGTTCCCGGTGCAAGTTCTATCAAGAACTCAATGTCTCTTCTCAGAGGTAGACCTGGTACTTCTTATGGAAACACGTCTTTATATTCTCTTAATATGGGGTGGTCCTCTAGGTTTGATTTTTCATCCTCAACAGATTCCAACACCTATATTGCATATAAAGGACACCCATTTCTGCAATTCTTTTTCATTTGAAGGGATGATATTTGTCTCACTGAGACAGGATTCTGAATCCCTTGGAGGGTTATATTTCTCCCTTCTTCATTTACACATTCTAAAGTTTTATGGTAACAATCCAACTTAGTTTTATAAGCATCCAACCAGTCCATACCAATCAACAAGTCATAAGATCCCAGGGGAAGTATGTTAAGGGTTGTTCGGGTGGGCAATCCATCCATGATGAATTGGCAAGTTGGTATGGCCTCTGCTACTTTTCTTTTGGTCCCAGTGGCTAGTTGTACCAACCACAACTTAACATGTCTAATTGGTTGCAGTTTACACTTATCAATAGTCTGAGGGGCCACATAACTCAAATTAGAACCAGGGTCAATTCAAATAGAAACTAGATGGTTGACGATCATACCTTCCATATCCACCACTGAAGCTTGGTGGTTGGCTTGATTATTGTCTAGGGCTAGATAAATTCGTGGCATGCTCCTAACCACATCATTAACGGTGGTAGCTTCTTGGATATTGTAGACTCTCTTACTGTTCTATTGTTTGTGTGGGAAATCCCTCAACCGATGTTCTTCTCCACAACCCCATCATTTCAAGGGTTCTTTCTTTGAGTTATCAGTCTTTCATGGCACTGCCTCAAAAGGTTTATTTCCACTCAGAGAAGGGAAATTTTCTTGATACACACTTCTAGTAGGAAGGTTCATCCTAGAACCCTTCCCATAGTTCTTAAATATTGAGGATTTAAACCCCTTCTTCTCGAATCCTGAACTACTCTTCTTCTTCTAGTCCTCGTGAGGTCCTGTCTTACTCCCGAACTATTCATGACAATACCTTGCCTTCCAGATAGTTTCTTCTAAGGTCTTTGGTTCGTCAAACTCGATCTTGTCCCAGTATTTCCTAGGTAACCCACTAATAAATCGCTACATTTTTACCTTTTCATCCTTTATGTAGGGTACATACCTCAGTAGCTCAAGGAATTTATTGACATATTCATCTATGGTGAGTTGCTCCAGCCTGAGTTCATAGAACTCCTTAGTTTTCCCATCCATGTATTTCTCTTAAAGATACCGCTTCCTGAAGTATTTCTCAAACTGTTTCCATGACAAGCCCTTATCATGGACTCCTTTCACATTCCTAAGGTCTTCCCACCAAATGGAAGCCTTTCCATTTAGGTTGAAGATGG
>SNQJ01S0002323.1:186118-200372 GCA_010110895.2 Picea sitchensis | reverse complement strand
CTTATGGAGGTTCAAGATGGGCGCAAAGGAGGAAGGAGAGTTCATTCCTTCATTTGTTCACTTGGAGAGTTTGAGAGAGAGCATAGAGATGAGGTTTCAGGCATTGCATGAGGCTAGCTTGGGCGCTTCCTTCTATGGACATAGCCATCAGGCTTAGGGCCTCATTTATTTATTGATGAGCTTCCAATTCTGAGGAGGGTGCACTTGAGGAGGAGGGCACATCATCAGTGGGGAGGTCTTAGAGAGCTCAGATTGCAGTGAGATTTGTTTCAAAGGGAGGCTACACTTTAGTATCAAAGTACTATGGAGGGGTTTCTTGTTCAGATCTTCCAGTTGGCATTTGACTCCATTTCAGTGGTCTTGGCAACATTTCTGGGGGGCGCACCATCCTAGGGCGATCTTGCTTCATTTGGACTTGTATTTCAGCTTGGATCAAGCTGCTATTGTATCAGGTTCATATATATTTTGTACTTGTTGTATTCCACCATCTATTCTCCTCATATATAGACATATAATCCAAACTGGTTTTCCCCGAGGGGTTTTTATCTAGGGTCATGTTGACCAAAAATACATGTGTTAAATTTTATGTGTGTTAGAGTGTAGAACTACTGTATTTTCAGCTGTAAAGATCTATAGGTGTGTTACATTTATTTTAGTATGCATGTGTTAACTCTTGGTGACTAAAACTACATGCTAGAGCACCTAAAATTGTAACCGTAACAAATTAGCAAGAAGTTCCTGAACTGTTGGTTGTCCTAAAACAACAACAAAACCTTCATTGACAATTAAAGCCTAGAGCCAACTTGAGGTCAAAGACAGACCTAGTTGGCAGTTTGACAGGACCTAGAAAATCTTCATGGTATCAAAGTCAAGGTGGCTAATTTTTGAGTAGTTTGGACAACATATGAGTGGGTAGTTATATACATCTTCTTAGCAGATTTTGTGGACATCTATTGACAGTGTTAGTGGCAGCTTGTAGGCAGAATATTTGTAGAGGATTGTAGAGCAGTTGTGGACAGTTTTCGTCAGTCTCTTTTCACACCTACGGGGTAGGAGTGAGGCTAATTTGACACTACCTCTTTTCACACCTATATTGCTAGGAGTGAGGTCGGAGTTCGCTTACCTCTTTTCACACCTGTGTTGACAGGAGTGAGGTAGCGTTCCTTTGCAGTTTGAGCATCAGTTGGAGTGCAATTTGGCAGACATGTTAGCATCTCAGATGCATGTGGAGGACAAGCTAGCTGGGGCTAGCAATTGGTCGCCTTGGAAGGCGAGGATAGTCTTTGTCTTAGAGGACCTCAAACTATGGGACATAGTTGAGGCACCTGTTCCAGTTATTCCTGCTACTACCCACGTCTTGTTGGCAGAGTTTAGGAAGAGGAACAACAAGGCAAAGAGGACCATTTGTGATACAGTGTAGGATCATATCATTCCCCACTTGATCGGGAAAGCTTATGCATATGAGATGTGGGCATCTTTATGTAAGCTTTACCAGAGCTCTAATGAGAACTAGAAGATGGTTATTCATGACCGACTCAGAGGTATTCACATGCTCAAGAATGAGTCGGTGACTTCATTCCTTGGTCGCTACACCCAGGTCAGAGACAAGCTTGGAGCCATCGAAGAGGTGGTGGACCCCAAATCTATGGTGATGACAACTATGAACAACTTTACCAAACCATGGGGTCCATTCGTTCGTGGCATTGTTGCTAAGGAGGTCATGCCTACATGGGAGAGGATGTGGGATGACTTCATCCAAGAGGAGACTAGACTTGTAGCAGAGGTCTCTGGACAACAACAACAACAACAATTAGGTTAGGGTGATGAGAATCTTGCTCTTTGGACAATGGGGAAAAAGGTCGACCGTGGAGGTCGGCAGGGTCCCAAGTTTGGGGTCCCCCCATAGGGAGGTGGAGGAGAGAGCAACAATGGTTAGAAGAGAGATATGAGCAAAGTTAAGTGCTTTGTCTGTAAGAAGTTGGGGCACTATGTTGCGAAATGTCCCAACATGAAGAAGAAGACATGTGGTACCGCAACCACAACAGAGGAGGTAGAGTTTCATACTCAATTCAAGAGAGAGTGTGCTTTCCTCATATGTTGCACTTTAGTTGAGACGACACCTAGTATCTGGTATATTGATAGCGGGGCTTCAAGCCATATGACTAAAGTCAGAGAGCATTTGACTGATCTCAGAGACACAGAGGTCAGGATGGAGATTGCTCTTGGAGATGACTCCTTGGGTAGAGTTGTTGGGATTGGCATTGTTACCTTTCGAAGAGATGACATGCCACCTATATCGTTCATGGACGTTCTCTATGTCCCTGGGTTGAAGAAGAATTTGATTTCAGTTTCTACCCTCCAGGATAGAGGTCTTGAGGTGACATTCAGGGGGACCGAGGTATTCATTCACCCTAAGGGGTCATCGCTTGCCTTAGGACAAGTGATTGTAGTGAGGGATGGGAAACTGTTCAGATTGCTTCTTCGGCCTCTTCATGCATTGGCAGTGAGCAACAACAACAACAAACATACATGTGAGTTATGGCATCATAGGATGGCCCATCTACATCATGGAGCTCTTGGAGGACTAAGAGAGGTTGTGACCGGAGTGCCACAGATCAGTACAAAGCATCAGGATGTTTGCAAAGGGTGTGCGCTTGGTAAGTTTTCCAAGGCCTCGTTCCCCAACAATCACACAAGGGCCACTGGGATACTGGATTTAGTACACATGGATGTGCGTGGGCCCATGACTCAGAAATCATTGAGTGGTTGTGAGTATTATCTCACATTCATTGATGACTACTCAAGGAAGACTTGGATCTATTTCCTGAAGACCAAGAGTGAGGTCTTCAAACGGTTCCAAGAGTTCAGAGCGCTTGTGGAGAACCAATCTGGAAAGAGGATCAAAGTCTTGCGGTTGGATAATGAGGGAAAGTATTCCTTGAGACAGTTTGTAGACTTCTGTGCCCAACATGGCATTAGAAGATAGATGACCGTACCATACAACCCCCAGTAGAACGGGGTTGCCGAGAGGAAGAACCGAGCTATTACCCGTGCAGCGAGATCCATGTTGCACGATCAAAGTTTTCCTTTGTACTTATGGGCAGAGGCGAGTGCTATTGCAGTTTACCTGTAGAACAAGAGCCCCCATAGGATATTGGGGAAGATGACTCCTGAGGAGGCCTTCACTGGTAGGAGGCCCGATGTCGAGCACATCAGGATCTTTGGGTGCTTGACCTATTCGCATGTCCCCTCAGAGAGGAGGACAAAGCTAGACCCCACAACCCAGCAGGGGATTCTAGTTGGATACTCAGAGGTGTCCAAAGCCTATCGTATCTACATTCCAACACTTAGGAGAGTGGTGGTGAGCAGAGATGTCAGATTTGAGGAGGCTATGGCTTTTCAGAGATCTCTTGAGTCAAGAGTCAGTGTTAAGGATGATGCAGAGGCATTGATTGATGCCTTTGAGGGAGCACAACCTTAGGTTTCCAGTACGCCAATATCAGGGGTGATAGGGTCACCATGCATAGCTTCAGGGTCACATTCAGAGGGTGTTCAGTTAGAGGGGGCAGAGGCTCCAGGTTCTCAGAGTGTTGAGACTAGTCTTGAGGCAGACACTCTTGGGCTAAGAGACCTTACTTCTTCATTGACCACTTCATGGAAGAGGAGACTTAGATGGTTTCAGGAGACCCTGAAGGAGGCCAAGGAGAACGTAGGTGAGCCCAAGAGCCAAATCAGAGAGAGTAGACCTCCAGTCAGATTTGGAGCATATATGGCACTAGTGATGATTATCACAGATACTGAGCCACAGACATTTGCACAAGCAGTGGACCAGCAGGTCTGGAGAGAGGCCATGGTAGAGGAGTATGACTCCATTGTGCGCAATGATGTTTGGGAGGTGGTTCTGAGGCCATGGGGAAGTCAATTGTGACTTCCAAGTGGTTGTACAAAACCAAGTATGTTGCAGATGGCAGCATGGAGAAACACAAGGCCCATTTTGTGGCGTGAGGCTTCTCTCAGATAGAGGGAATCGACTATGATGAGACATTCGCATCAGTTGCGAGATACTCCTCGATCATGGGCATTATTGCCATAGCGGCGGAGATGAGTTGGAGCATTCATTGGATGGATGTGAAGACCACATTTTTGAATGGCTTTATAGATGAGGAGTTGTACATTGAGCAACCACAGGGGTTTGAGGTGAGTGAGAGGGAGACTCACGTGTGTCTTTTGAGAAAGACACTTTATGGTCTGAAGCAAGCTCCCCGAGATTGGTATTCACGTATTGACACATACTTGTTTCAGATGGGCTTCGAGAAGAGGGATGTTGATTGTAATCTCTATTACATCATTAGGGGTGAGGACACACTCATTTTCATTCTATATGTGGATGACTTGTTCATCGCAGGAGCCGAGGATCTCATAGCCGAGTGCAAGCTAAAACTTGCATCAGAGTTTGAGATGAGTGGCATTGGGTTGATGCACTATTTTTTGGGTATGGAGGTATGGCAGGGGGAGGGACACATATTTCTCGGGCAAGGAAAGTATGCTGCAGATATTCTGAAAAGATTTCAGATGGAGGACTGCAAACCTATGTCGACACCCATGATTACCAATTGGAAGAAGCTTAGTGCTTTAGCTTCCCAATTGGTAGATGCTACAGTTTACAGGCAGTTGATCGATTCACTCATGTATCTGGTTAACACTAGACCATATATCTGTTTTGTCGTGAACACTCTTAGCCAACATATGGTAGAGACGAGGAGTGTTCACATGATTGGGGCAAAAAATGTGTTGAGGTACATTACTAGGACAATTGATTTTGGCCTTGACTATATCATAGGCGATGGCGCCAGTTTGGTTGGCTACACTGACTCGGATTGGGCAAGATGTGCTACTGACAGGAAAAGCACCTCAGGGTGTTGCTTTGGTTTGGAGTCAGGGCTTGTTTCTTGGTTCAACCAGAAGTAGAAGTCAGTTGCTTTGAGTTCAGCCGAGCCAGAGCACATGGCGGCCAATCAAGCCAGTTGTGAGGCCATTTGGCTTTGTAAGATGCTAATAGCATTATTTGGTCAAGAGATGCTACCGACCGTCATACACTGTTATAATCAGAGTTGTATTAAACTCTACGAGAATCCAGTTTTCCATGACTGGTCGAAGCACATTGAGATCATGTATCACTTCATCAATGATTGGGTTCAGAGAGGTGCAGTGCAGTTACAGTATGTATCAACTGGCGAGCAAATTGCAGACATCCTCACCAAGGCCCTGCCAAAGGGAAAACACATATACTTCAGAGACAAAATGGGCTTGGTGAGAAACACCTTCCTCGGTAAGAGGGAGTGTTGAGATTATGTACCTTGGGAGGTGTTCCCCATGTATTTGTGAGCTCCTAAACACATGTGGGAAGTACTATGTACTTTGTGCCTTATACTTTATGTCTAATTTCAGTTTGACTTAGGAGATTTAAGTCAAAAGTGAAATTTGGTCATTTATGCCTAAAATGACTATTAATTCACTGTGGGTGAATTAGGAGACATAAAGTGAACTTAGGAAACTTAACCCAAAGTGGGTTTTTGAATGAGATTTTTTTGGAGAGATCTCAACCTTTGATTAGACTTGATATGGGATGATCTCAGCCATGATCATTTAGGTTTCCTTATGGAGCTTCAAGAGGGGCACAAAGGAGGAAGGAGAGTTTATTCATGTTGGAGAAATTTCTATTTTAAAGTTTAACACTAGTTCATTGGGAGTTAACTGACTAGTTCTATTTTAGACCTTAAGACTAGTTCATTGAGAATTAACTGACTAGTTCTATTTTAAACTTTTTAATCTTAGACCATCACTATTATACATGCATTCCTAATTATAGAATGTCATTGTCTATATGAGTGAAGATCACTCACTTATTGATAAGATAATAATATACATTGATTATCATTATTCATTGTGTATCTCTCTTCCTTTTCTAGATAAGCTTTGTTTGTGCATGCTTTAGCTAGATCTTTTGTGCGGGTTTCCATAAAATCAGAGCTATGTTGCTTGGAGCAAGCCAGACAAGCCAAAGAATAAGGAAAATCGAGGTTTCGACGAGCTAAATCCGTGGTCGTACCTTTCAGCACTTATTCCTCCCAAAATATTATGTTTTCGAAGAAACGACCCGCATAGGAAGTAAATTGACCAATTGTGGAAGTGGGTTTTCAACCGTTTGGCGAGATTCTTCACTGTTTGCTTAGAAAGTAAGCCGCAAGATAACCTCCTGAAACTGATACGAATCCATGGTCGTACCTTTCAGCAACGATTGCTCCCAAAATATTAAGTTTTTGAGGAAACAACCTGCGTGAAAAGTAAATCGACCCATTTTGGAAGTGGGTTTTCAACCGTTTGGCAAGATTTCTCACCGTTTGATCAAAAAGTAAGTCAGAAGATCATCTCTTGAAACTGATATGATTTTCACTTCAAGTGCCATTTTTCCCGTGATTTCTTAATTTTTCACTTGTAGATTGAGAGTAAATTTTTTGAGGTTATTAGAAACAATGGGAGAGATGGATATGACAAATATTATACAGTCAAACTTGGTGATAATCCTCACACCATACAATTATTTTGATTGGAAGCCCAAGGCACAATTCCAACTCAGAAGGAAATGACTGTATAATTTAACAATGGCGACATAAACATAACCTACATCAACAATTGAGAAGATGAGATGGACGAACCGTAAGGTTAAGGCCACATGATTACTTCTTGAGTTAATCTCCACTGATTTATGGTTTCATGTTGTTGCATGCAAGACTCCAAACGAGATCTGGACCACCCTTAAATGACTCTTTGAAAAGTAGGATGAGATCGAGGTCATATGCTTGAGGTAGAGTTGAATACCTTAGACCCTAAAAGTTTTGATAATATACATGGTTTTTTTACTAAATTTAAATATTTGTTATTGAGCTTGGGTGAATGTGGTATTGATAAGTCTACACAAGAAATACAACTTATTCTAACAATCTTGGCCAAGCTAGGACCAGAATACGCTGTATATGTATCCAATTTCCATTTTGGCAGATGTCTTTTTGGAACAAATTGAAAAATGCCTACGTTGGCTCAGTTCATCAAGTCTCTTACACAAGAGAAAACAAAACTCATACAGATGGGCCTCATGAAAGATCCCAAAGCACATGCACTCCCCAAGCATGATGGAAAAGGGTCATCCAAACAGAACGGGAAGGAGGGATATTCCAAACCCTTTAATGATTCTTCAGGTTCCAAAGACTCTTCATATTCCAAGAAGAAGAAGAAGGGAAAGTAGTGCACTTACTGCAATAAACCGAATCATGAAGAATCCACATGCATGAAGAAACATATCGATCTTATGGCACAGACACTTCAACAGAACAACCTTGGAAACTTCATTCCAGAGGAAGTCAAGAAGCAGAAGGAAGAAGATCCTAGTCCTAAGAAAGGTAATCATCATGCTCTTGTTGCAATTAATTCCTCATCCGATTCATGGATTATAGATTCTGGTGCATCCCATCATATGGCAACGAAAGAGGAAGTTTTCTCTTCTTTGAGTCCATGCTCAAGACCTCCTATTCTCATGGGGGATGACACTCCAGTAGCAGTAGCAGTAGCAGGAGAAGGGAGAGTGGAACTCCACAATGGCAGTTTTGAGAATGTTTTACATGTTCCAAATCTTTCTATGAATCTGCTCTCAGTTTATCGGATCGCTCAGAAAGGTTAAAAGGTTGAATTTACATCAGATTCAGTTTCAGTAATTGACATGCATGGAAATTCCATCATTGCAATTGGTGAGGTGGATCACAAGTCAAGGTTGTATAAATTCACTAAGTTTTTTTACGATGACTCCTTTATTCTACTTACACATGAGGAGAGTACTTTGCATGCACCTCCAGTGCAACATGCATATACTCTTTGTTCTTCCATCAATTTCAAACATTAGAGATGATTCAATACACTCAGATTCTGTACATGGAAATAAGCAGGTAGTACAGCCATATAAGAAGCCAACACCGAAGCTTCAGCAGATGCCCAAGAAGGCACAGACCACACTTCAGGCAGCAGGCAACCTTGCAAAGAAACCATTGGATTCGAGGATGACTCGATCTCAGCATGAGGAGCCTTCTCATGTAGTTTCAGCTTCAGAACCTGCGATGCCCATGCATTGCTATATGGTTCAATCTATTGATCCACGGAACTACAATAAGGTTGTGGGAAATCCATTATGGCAAACAACCATGCAGAAGGAGTATGACTCACTCCTACAGAACCAAACTTGGCATCTAGTTCCACGTCCATTAGAAAGGAATATTTTCAGGTGCAGATGGGTCCACGGGATCAAGAGGTACAAGGCCTGACAGGTTGTCAAAGAACTTCATCAGATCCATAAAGATTTCTACATCTTCACGAAGACTTTCAGTGAGCAGAAGTTTCAGACTTTGCGGGATCGTCTTGTAGTGAAGAACACAGTTGCCTAGCAGCTGTCATTTTCTTCTTTTGATATATTATCTTTTGAGAGGGGGTTTTGTTCCCACGTGGTTTCCCCTCTTTCCTCATTTTTATTCAGTATTCATTAGTTGCATTGTACATGAATACCTAAAATGGCCTAGTAACCAGACTCATTTTTTACTCCATAGTGATGTTCAGGGGGGGGTGTTGGAGAAATTTCTATTTTAGACTTTAACACTAGTTCATTGGGAGTTAACTGACTAGTTTTCTTTTAGACTTTAAGACTAGTTCATTAGGAGTTAACTGACTAGTTCTATTTTAAACTTTCTAATCTTAGACCATCACTATTATGCATGCATTCTTAATTATAGGATGTCATTGCCTATATGAGTGAAGATCATTCACTCATTGATAAGATAATAATATACATTGATTATCATTCTTCATTGTGTATCTCTCTTCCTTTTCTAGATAAGTTTTGTTTGTGCATGCTTTAGCTAGATCTCCTGTGCAGGTTTCCATGAAACACTGACAATTCCTTCATTTGTTCACTTGTAGAGTTTGAGAGAAAGCATATAGATGAGGTTTCAGACATTGGATGAGACTAGCTTGGGCGCTCCCTTCTATGGAGATAGCCAGCAGGCTTAGGGCCTCGTTTATTTATTGAGGAGCTTCCAGTTTTGAGGAGGGTGCATCATCAATGAGAAGATTTTAGAGAGCTCAGATTGTAGTGATATATGTTTCAGAGGGAGGCTACACTTCAGCATCAGAGTACTATGGAGGGGTTTCTTGTTCAAAGCTTCCAGTTGGCATCTGACTCCATTTCAATGGTTTTGACAACATTTCTGGGGGTCGCGCCATCCTAGGGTGCTCTTGCTTCATTTGGACTTGTATTTCAGCTTGGATCAAGTTGTTATTGTATCAGGTTCATCTATATTTTGTACTTGTTGTATTCCACCATCTATTCTCCTCATATATAAACATATATTCCAAACTAGTTTTCCCCGGGGGGTTTTCTCTAGGGTCATGTTGACCAAAAACACATGTGTTAAATTTCATGTGTTAGAGTGTAGAACTACTGTATTTTCAGCTGTAAAGATCTCTAGGTGTGTTACATTTATTTTAGTATGCATGTACTAACCCTTGGTGACTAAAACTACATGCTAGAGCATCTAAAATTGTGAATGTCACCATAACAAATCAATAAGAAGTTCATGAAATGTTGATTGTCCTAAAACAACAACAAAACCTTCATTGACAACTGAAACTTAGAGCCAACTTGAGGTCAAAGACAGACCTAGTTGGCAGCTTGATATGACTTGGAAAATCTTTACTAAGAACATTCTAAAGAAATTTTCTAAAAGTAGAACCTTCTAAGAAGTCGTCTTACATTTATTATATCTAACTACCATAGTGGACCTTATTTAATAATATAGTGGACTTAGTCCACCTTACATTGAATGGTCTCCACTATTATCACTATGGACCCCCCACTACCTCTCTAGCTACCTAACATTAATTGATCACAAGTTCATAAGTTACTTATTAAATTAATTAAAACACAAAAAGAAATTAAAACAAATAAAGTTATTTTAAATTTTTTACATTTATTGAAGGACCAACTTTTAAAGTATTATTCTTTGGCTTTTAACGACATCTTCACTCATTTTTTCCCTACTTTTTAAAATTCTCTTTGTTTTTTTATTGTTGTTTGATTTCTAATTTTATATATTTTAAAATTGTATCTTTGTTTTTAGTTAAGTTTGAATAGGCCCAACAGTTAAGAGTATTTGTTTCCTCCTTATAAGTTATAAGTTCAAATTTAGAGGGTGGTAGTTTATGTACACCTCCATAGACTAAGTAGTCCCTATACAGAGGGATCATTCATCCCACAGAAAAGTGTCATAGGTCATTTTAGTGTTTGTTTAAGCCGTGCCTTTAAAAATGAATAAATGGGCGGATGATTTCATCCAAATTAGTGGAAATTGAGAAGCATTATTCTTATACATGCCATTAAGAAAATCGAACTACTGGATTATGAATTTTTGCATTGAAATAATTCATAGCATCTTCAAAGTAGTGTTTTGGATATTGCCTTTTTCAAGCGTTGGGATAAATGCATAAACCAAAACGGAAAGGCATTCTTCTTATCGAATTTTACATTTAAATATAATCAAATCACTGGATTATGAGTTTTTGCATTGACGGAAATCATAAATTCTTCAAAATAGTGTTTTGGATGTTGCCTTTTTTGAAGTACTAAGATAAATGCAGAAACCAATCCAATGCACATAGGTTGGATACCTTATTCAGGTAGAGAGGGTTTTAAAACTTCAAATCATGTTCAACGTTCATCATGGTTATTACTACTTTGCAATGCATCATTGCTTCACATTGGGTATTACTACTTTGCAATGAATCATTGTTTCACATTGTCTTCAGTGCAAGTCGTTGACTATAAACAAATATACCTGCGTATGAAAACAAACTGCAAGGAATTACTAACCTGCAGTGGATTTGCTTGATGCAAGAGTAGCATTTAACATAATTCTAGATAGTGCACTTATACGAAACTACTTACACATCCGACCAATTTTAATTTTTTAAAAATGGACAAGTTTTATAATCTCCATATTCGTTGCATGTTTCAGCACAAGATCTAATGGGGTGCCATCCATATTTAAAGCTATACTTTACATGATGAGTATACACCTAAGATATGATTGCATCCAACACACTATTCTATGATTTTATTATCTCATTTGGAGTTGTTAACCATCCACATTAGGACCATGCATAAATTATTAAATTTAAGAAAAAAATGTAGCAATTTGAATACCTAGAATGAAACAAATAATATATCTTCAACACAAATCACAAAACAGGGCATAAATTACTGGCTGGAAAAGGATGAGAATCAATTCCTTTTTTCAGAGATTTCCAAAAAATAGGATTTCAACATGTAAATTAAGAAACATAGTCAGACAGGCCAATATTCATTTTTTACATCAGATAATTTCGACCCTCAATATTCTTTTAGAGCAGAAAATCCTTCCAGACACAATAGTGTTTCACAGGCTTCAAATATAACATTAAACTCTAGCATATCGTAGAGATTTTGCATAGAAATAAAACAAGACTGCTTACTGATTTTTCTTTAATGATGCTCTTGTAAACTTTTACACCGCTACAAACTTGCAGTTTACACCTCTCTCCTCTATATCTATACTTTACAAATGACACTAGTATATATAAATTCCTGCCCGTTCATGTATATACAGTCCCGCTTGCTTGTGTGCGTTGCTTGCATGCATACATCTTCCATATAATTCTATTTTGAATGCAATTAAAATATGGCACCATTAAGGGGGTGGTCAAATTGAAAAATGAAGCACTATATTATGGTAATTCATTGGCATATATCGATAGTAGTGTGTGCGTCACACTCCTCTGCTTATAGTATCTTGCAGGAATTTCCTTATATCCCATACATTTTAGCAATTTTAATTGCAGGCGTCAAAGGAATCAGCAAAGATACCTTTATTTTAGGAATTTTTATATTTATGCTTTTGAATAGTTTGACAAATTAAAGGAATCAACAAAGGCATTATGACCTTTATTCATTATGATATTTTTCAGAAAAACTGCAGCTCATATCATCGTGCAGCAAGATGGACTCAGTATTCTTTCTGCCATTTATTGTTTGGGATGATGAAAATATTTTAAAACTTCATTTACTATCTGTGCACCGATAACGAATTGATATATAAGACAAATGCTTCTGTGACAAATCCATTGCTACTGAACGAATAAGTGAATGAAATTACTGCGAAGAAGCAACATCAACACCAAAATTGCAGTACACAGATGTCTAATAAGGCTACTTAAACAGATGAACCGATATTACAATGAAGATCAAATCTCACCCAAGACACAGGAACTCGTACAATTTAAAGGAACTTCCAGAACTCACATGATTGAGACTAGTAGCACGCCTGACAATGTGTTGTAACAAAGAGCATCTCCTGGATCAGAAGCTAAAGGTTTTCGTTCAACCACTTTGCAACCCCATTAGCAACTGACCTGTAAATTTGTTCAAAATAATGTCACAAGATTTAGATAAAACAAATCCAGCTTTAGCTGATATCACCTATCTAACAACAGTGGACCATGTTTATCTGATTAGTTATTGGCACTTTCTACTTAAGCTCGCCAGTAGGTGACAAAAAACTTTATCAATACATGCCTGTTTCAATAAATCCTACCAGCTAATGGTTAAGCAACTGGTGTCCACTAAGTTTCATATATCTTATCCCATACAAGGGAATATAATACAAAGAGAAACTCCATTGGCCATGAGCTTCTACTCTAAAGATAAAAAACAATTCTCGGTCCTTCTATGTCTACCCTACGTTTCTTAAAATATATGAAAAGCATAAATTATATGAGGTAGTTAGACGTCATATATCAAACCTGAATATTTGCAATGAGACATAACACAACATAAATGAGATGACATTAGTAACTAGAATTGTGGAATTCACCAAACCTAAGCTAGCTAATTGCTCATTAATGAACAGACGATTCAACATGATATTTATATCAATGATATGGACACGTTACGCCCCCAGGGTGTAGGGAAGTCAGTGATGGAGTGTACTGTTAAGGCACTCCATTATGTGAAGTCACCAGTTCGAAACCCCAGCTTACCTTGTGTGTTGTGTATGGGGAATTGTGGGCACACCTGGAGGCTATAGTGGTAGCAATTGGATAACACGAACACATGTCACGTGAGTACGTGCCTGACTAGTTGCTGATTCTGCCAGTCACAAAAAAAAAATGATATGAACACGTTACATCATGTTACATGATCAAATATAGGACTCTTCTCAATGTTGATATCAGTCATCTGAAATCCAAAATAGACCTACGATTATAGAAAGCAGAGGTAGAGGCCTGCTTTTAGAATCTAGATCAGATTCAATGTTGAGAATATTCCACTGTACTCCTGAGTCCTGCTAGCACAAGATATGCTAAATATCTCTTTGCACATTAACAAAGATATATGTTCATATATGTATCTTGGGAGCGAAAGCCAGATGTAATCCCATTTTCCTTTTAGTTGTTGAAGAGCTTGTCACTTGTAAAGTACACATATAGGAGAGGACAGGTGCTTGAATAGTCACTAAATGACTTAAGAACTCCGATACACAAAGGAAGTTGTACTTATTCTGCAAAGATATGTGTGTATCTATCTATATATAGATAAGGAAAGAGAGGTATATATAAATATGAAGAGGGAGATGTTGTGTGTGTATATATCTATGTTGCATTGCCTTTGGGGACGGGGGGACGGCGGGGATGGGGGGACGAGTTTCCGGGACGGCTAGAGCGCACCCCCAAATTTTTCAGGGGACGGCAGGTTGGGGACGGCAATAATATATATAAAATAATAAATATTAAAAAAATATTTAAACTATTATTCATGGATAATTATGTTGTAATGAGAGAGATTTGACAATAATATATATAAAATAATAAATATTAAAAAAATATTTAAACTATTATTCATGGATAATTATGTAATAATGAGAGAGATTTAACAAATATGGACGAAAATCAATGAAATTCGACAAAAATAGAAAAAAAACAATAGTGATGTTTGACATTAAAATAGACAAAATATACTCTATATATATTATTAAAAATATCTTTTATTTTTTAATTTTATAACATATGTAATTTTTAGTACATATATAAAACTGTATTAATTATATATAATTTAAGAGTTAAA
>SNQJ01S0002323.1:168000-186068 GCA_010110895.2 Picea sitchensis | reverse complement strand
AATGAGAACTGGCCTCCTGTATTTATACTAATTCTGGCTAACTGCCTGGGCCGACTTCTCATTCTGGGTATCTGTCTGTTCAGTATATATTATTATTTCTGGCCGACTTCTTCTCTTGGAGGCTAATAACCTAATATAAATTACCTCCTTGAGCCGACAAGTCTTCTAGGGTTATTAGCCAACTCATTAGGGTTTCTTCTTGCTTCCCGGAGTATTCTATCCTCGTCAGATTTACACGTGGAGGTAAATACCTCCCGCAGCTACCATAATATCAACATCTTCCAGTTGCGAGCTTGTCTCGATCTTCTGAGAGTAAGTTCCATACACAGTGGGCTGGTCAGTGTGCAGTAGTTCTAAATAGGAAAATCTTAATAGTTACTATCTTAATGCGTAGGAAAACGCCTAGGGGGAGTGTGTGAAGTAAGGCGAGCCCTCCCGAGACTCAGTTTCCCACCCATTTTGGACATCTGACACCCCTAGTGAACTTATTGGTGGAGCTTTTAGGGCTTCGGTAGGTTCTCAAAACATTTTCAAACAAGGAGATAACCTCAAAAGAGACCACATCTTGTTTCTCAAACACTTTAGATTTTGCAAATAAAATTCATCTCATTAACCTACCCTCAATAAAGATAATCTAATAAAACACGCGATCAACAACTGCCCAAGATACTTTTAAGGCACTGGTCTCATTACACACTACACAAAGCCATTTGCTTCAAGTACTTTTATTTCTCAAGCATTTATATTTAATTTTGAAGTATTTCCTTATTTACTTGCATCTTGTTATCTTAAGTATCCTTTTCATGCAAGTACTTCTTTATGTATATTGTGGTGGTTGATTGATATATGCTCTTAGAGTAGATTTACTTTACATATTGTCTTTTGCAATAAAACTCCTAGATTTATTTCTTGTTCTTAGATTAGTTCAAGCCTTAGATTATTTTCTTTAGAGACTATCCCCCTTGGCTTCGATAGGAGTTGGCCTAGATGTGGAGGAGTTATGGATTAGGTGACAACACCTTAACTCTAACTTGCCCCGAAGGACACACCAAGTGGATTGAATGTTTCTTCCACGTCACCTAGGTGTGTATAAAGGCGGCAACAAGGGGAAAGACGAAATATAAAAAACACTATATATATAGGTTTTTTGAAAAAACACTATATATATATAGGTTTTTTGAAAAAATGCATTATCATGCAAGAAAGTACAAATGATGTAGATAAAAGACTTTTTAGAAGGAAACCCATGGATGTATTAACTCCCATAGATGAATATATTATGCAAAAATCCAAAAGCAACCTTTATAGATGAGGCTATACATCCAAATTTCAAAATCAACCTCTATAGATGCGTCTGTACATCCAAAATCAACCTTTCCGTATGAGGCTATATGCCAAATTAAAACACAAGCTAAAGCTTAATACATATCCATCTCATATTCATCGTCATCAACCAAAATAGAACAAGATGCTTGTTCAACGGAACTAGATTGTGGATTGGAAGAAGAGGGAACTCCACTTCCATTGGCATCACCATCAATATTAAAAGCAACAAGAGATAGTTCCAAGTCTAAGGATTTTGGATCCACATTCCTGTCTTTATGAGGCCTACTTGTGTATTCTAAACCCGTACGAGACACAAGGCATAGGTTCAAATGTACATAGACAAGATCCTTAGCCTTCTACGATCCCAACCGATTGTGCTTCACAAAATGAATGAACCATAGGTGCTCCATTTCCTTTCTGCTGATGAAGAGCTTGCCACTTGTGAGAGAGTATGAGTGGCAAGATTTTGCAAATATACACCATTTTCCCCATGACAAGTCCACTATTTCACTGGGTACATGGCCCTCTTCTCATCCAAAGATGACATGTCTGAAAAATCTTCCAATCCAACAGCAAAACAATCAAATTCTTCCCTCATGTCAGGTTGTAAAAAAGTTGGAAAAAACCTTTGGAATGCTTTCTGTAATGTACCCATTACCCTCTATGCTTTGTTGAGGATATGGGGTACTTCTTGAAAACACCAAATTTCATTCCAATTGGCTACTGCTATACTGTTACCCACAAAGCTGCTACTAATTAATTAACACATGCAGACTTATGCAAGAATAATTAACCATTTAGTCATAGTGTCACCGTAAATTATAATTGCAGGCTTACACATGCAAACAAGACTGAACAAACTAGAAAGTAATAAAATCCATGACATAAACATCATTAATTTAGCACAATTCATAGGTAAATTCATGAACACTTATCTTTTCTGAAATTGTCCACCAACTGGCTACGAAAGGACATTCCACTCAACCGTAGGCTCCCTTCTGCACCAATTCTCTCTGCAAGAGAGGCCACCTCTGAGCCGAGGCTATGAATCCATAAGAGAGAATTTTCCTATGGATGGCTCTAATTCTCTTCACATAGCCCAATTCTTAGGTTCACAGTTTATTTTCTACCTACAACAATCTCAATCCATAGCCTTCTTTCCCCATCAGCCTGCACAACCCAAGGAGTGGGATCCCCTTCTCTGCTCAATGGTCGCTTAGGCTATCCCACTTCGCTCTAGGGCTCCAACATAAGCTGGCTAGGAAATCTCACTGCTAGGATTCCAGGAATTGTCAGCTGTAGCTAAATTTACTCAATAACAACAATTATCATTCCATATAGTCACAATTCTCTCATAATTCTTGGCTGTAGCTTTCCATAACCTGATTATAGTAAGTCTATGGTCGTTCTAGCTTAGTGAGTAATTCTCGGGAGGAAGAATGAAAGTCGAGTTCCCTTTCATGTCCAAAATTCATGGAATATATTTGCATGTGAGTGAGAAACCTCATGTTTTCATGGAAAGTACATGTTTATCCTCTCTTGAAATATGAAATTCCTTTCTTTTGATAGGGTTAGTTGGGAGAGCAACAACTAGAAAGCAGTTTCATTCAATTGCAAATACTGCGTTGCGAATACTAGCAAGTATGAAACGTGATTGGATGCAGGTAGTGCTTTTCTGTTTTTGAAATCATTTTTAGGCTTTGTTTTGCTTTTGCATCTTCTTTGATCTCCTTTTTGATCACTTTTTCCTAATCTATGTTGTAAATTTTTTATGATCCTCAGACTGGGAGAAAACCAAGTGGAGTGTGCGGTGCTGCATTATATATATCTGCACTCTCACATGGCTTTGGATGCACAAAAGCAGATGTTGTAAGTCAAAATCATGATAGTTATTTTATTATATCCAACATACTTGGGTGTGCATGTGTAGTTACATATGCATGTCATTTGTAGCTTTAACATTTAAGTATGGCTTTTCGAGGTTTTCTCTTATACATACTTGTATTTTTCATTTGACCATTGTGTGGGTTTCCAATGTTAAATATTTTCTGCCCCATTATACAGAAATTTATGGAAATCAGATCAGTTTAGTTCAAGTATATGATATATTACAGATATTTGAGGTTTTTACAACAAAATATTCTATTTGTTTGAAGAGTTTCCCACTCCACTTTATTCTTAGCACTACTTTCTTTTTGATAATGGAATGTGGGATGGATGGAAGATTATAGTCACTGATTTCATTGGACCGAGTTTCTTCAAGGGTGTAGCTCAACATGGTTTTTTCATTGAATGGATTTTCTAAATATTCCTTCAAAGTTTCAGTATAGACTTGGCATAGAAAAACTAGTTGATGTAAAAGGGTCACTCTGTATGAATAATCTTTCATTGTATTATTGGACTGAATTTGTGGTTGCTAGAATAATACCTATGTTGCATTGCCTTTGGGGACGGCGGGGACGGGGGGACGAGTTTCCGGGACGGCTAGAGCGCACCCCCAAATTTTTCAGGGGACGGCAGGTTGGGGATGGCAATAATATATATAAAATAATAAATATTAAAAAAATATTTAAACTATTATTCATGGATAATTATGTAGTAATGAGAGAGATCTGACAAATACTGCAGGTTGGGGATGACAATAATATATATAAAATAATAAATAATAAAAAAATATTTAAACTATTATTCATGGATAATTATGTAATAATGAGAGAGATTTGACAAATATGGATGAAAATCAATGAAATTCGACAAAAATAGAAAAAAAACAAGAACAGTGATGTTTGACATTAAAATAGACAAAATATACTCTATATATATTATTAAAAATATCTTTTATTTTTTAATTTTATAACATATGTAATTTTTAGTACATATATAAAACTGTATTAATTATATATAATTTAAGAGTTAAATATATAACTTTTATTAAATTATATATAACTTATATATATTTCCCTTGCCATATTTTTTTAAACATATTTAACCCCTAAAATTTAAAAGACGAAATACTTACCATTACAAATATTATAATATATTAATTCCTTAACTTAGTAAAACTCTTATTGACCCGGTCTTATTCCATGGTTAATTTGGATCGGCTCTCTTTGCAATTCACCCTCAACCTTTATGTTAATTCTCGTGTTGGCTCTCTTCTCAATTCACCCTCGACCTGTACACTTTAAATTGCAGGTCCTCCTAAATATTTGAAGCGTCAACTTTCCACCCTTTTAAAACGCTTTGAAGACAGTGCTGAACTGGTATAAACATTCAGCGAATTTTTTGGATGACTTTCAAATTCGCCATAACTCGAACTTCAAGCTCCTACTTAAGCGAATCCAGTGACTTAGGTTTCAACAGTTCGAGAGAATCCAATCGTGGAAGGGACCTTCGAGACATGCACATTTAAATTATTAATCAAATTCGGCTTTTAAAATTTTATTTGTTATCTTAAGCTGTGCGGGTTTCAGGTCCAGTTGACCGTCCCCGAATTTTTTTGGGGGGACGGATTGGGAACGGCATAAAAGTCCTTGCGTCCAGTTAATTGTGTTTAATCCCAATCACAAAATCAAAACTATTAATTGCTGGGTAATAATCACAATTATTTCTAAAAATAAAAAGATTGTGTTTAATATAAAAAATTCCTATTAATTCAAAAAATCGTGACTCGATGGGTATTAATTGTCGTGCTTGGAAAAGTGCCATTAAAGGTGGAAAACAAGTTTTTTTTGGGTTATTGTTCTTTTCAGCAGTTAGGTTTGAGAGCTAAGGAGCAGGAGAGAGCCAATAAATTATTTTAAGTGCCATTGGAGATTTTTTCTTGGAGTAAGGAAGTGATTGATTGCTGCCCATGGTTTTCATTTCCCAAGTATGTGTTAATCAAAATGAATGACCCTCAGGTGTGAATACTCATTAAATTTATTACGATCCTTATACAAGTTAAAGTCTCAATTCCTGGCTGATTTGGTTTATGTCTTGTACAATCTTTGACTATGGGTGAAGTGGATTGAGCACCCCCCTGTCGTGAACCCCATTTTTTAGAAAATATCGACACCGTGAATGAGTGGAGGGTGGAGTTTGATAGCTGTTTTATGTGTTAATGTTTTCACTATGCTATGCTCAAGCATGAGGTTTATTTCATTTAGCATGTACTTGAACCATAAACAAATGAAGCAACACCATAGACAAGTGCTGCAATAACCAAGATCACAAGAAGAATAACCATGCACAAGAACACAAGAAATATCCTGGGAAACCCTTCTACTCAAGGGAAGAAAACCCAACAATCCTTTGCTATATTCTCAAGAGAAGATCTCCCAACCATAAAACCCTAATGCACACAAGAGGGTGCTCTACCACGTTGAAACTAGCACCCAAGAGAGGTGCGCACTTCAGCCTTAGATGTAGGTATAAAATTCCGAATTGTCAAGTGACAAGTGTGTTTCCTCAATGGGGAAATCACCTTTATTTATAGAAGTCTGGACACAACAAAAGCTGTGTCTATTGGCACAACAAGGCCGACCTCATTAACTTAGTAATATAATTAATTATAACAATAATCATTAATTATCTTTCACTTATGGTGGGGCCGACATGTACCCTTTACATCATAATTAGGGTTACAAACAAATCTTACACTTAGACAATATAGCAAGGGATCCACACGTCCACTAGTGCTCAGCCACTAGGGACACGTCCAACTGTGCTGAACCACAGGGACGTCATACTCAACAGAATCATCTGGAGCACTGTTGAATATATCGCCGAAATATCGAATATGTCAGATATGTTGCCGGCATTTTCCCTTGGCTGAAACTTTCCCCCGAAAATTTCGCGACATATCCGAAACTTTGAAAGTGTCCCGGCATTTTGCCAATGTGTCCCGACATTTTACAATATGTCGGCCTGCTGAGTTTTTTTGCGGGTAAATTGCGCGCGAGTGGGGTTTTAGAGGCCGTGAGTGCCATTTTTTGGTCATTATTTCATTTGTGAAGTGTGAGAGAGCTAAAGAGGTGTGATTTCATTGGATAACATTGACACCACCAGTTAGTGGAGGGTGGAGATTCATGAGCCTGAGATGGAGGAGGCGCCCGAGTGGTTGGAGGAGCATGCAGATGATTTGAGGGAGGAGGGGGCAATAGAGGAGGAGGAGGAGGAGGACTATGTTCCACTTCCAGTGGATACAGAGGCTGAGGAGGAGATTGGACTTCCAGTGGATCTAATGCCACCACCACCTCCATGGAGAGCTATACCTGGAGTTGGACTTGGGTCTATTGGGACTGGGAGGCATCACACTTTTCCTTCCACCTTGTCCCCATCACTTACCACCTCAGATGTAGCATCTGGAGCAGTTGGAGCTTCCACTCCAAGCTCATCTAGAGTGCCTCCACGACCACCTACTGCTTCCAGAGGAAGCTTGGTGCTCTTTACCCGTAAAAGGGCTAGAGCAGTAGCAGCACGACAAAGAGGGAATCAATGATTCGAATTTTGGATTCCTATGATCTATCATTTTCATTTTATCATGTACTATTTAGTATCTGGATGCCTCATGATGATTCATCTCATGAGATACATTTATTTTGATCATTTGATGTGATTTTGTATCTACTATCATCCTAGCAGGAACTTGTTTCAGAATTTTCAGTTTAGTAATGATATGTGACCACTTGACATCTTATGCATCTTATTTATTGGTTGTATTTTTATATTTATGTATCAAAGTGTTTATTTGATGTTGTTGTTGCTTTACAAGTTTAAAAAATTGAAAAAAATGAGTGTTTTTGTATTTTCTTTGAGGTCTTGCGACATTTTCCGACATATTCCGACATTTTCCGCCGATGTCGCTGAGAAGTTACATTCCGGACCCTCGCCGACACTTTCCCCGACACGACATATACAACATTGATCTGGAGTACCATATCGACTCAACTCTCACACATAGGAGAACAATGCACCCATCACATGGGCATACCCAACACTGGGGGACGACTCAACTCTCACATAGAGAAGAACGATGCCCCATCACAAGGGCATGCCCAACACTGGGCTCTCTCACATGTCGACTCAACTGTCACACAGAGGAGAACGTAATACGTATATTGAGGAGATCAACACTTCTTCTCAGGTAGGGAGGCATTCTCCACCAGGCCAAGTCTTCTCCTTGGGTACATGGAAGTATATTGGACACCCAGATATCCTGAAGTGTCCAACCTCAGGCTTCACTCCGGTGAAGGCTTCTTCGGGAGTCATATTCTTCAAAATCAGGTGAGGACTCCTGTTCTGAATGTATACTGCTGTCATGGATGTTTCTGCCCACATAATCATAGGTAGACTCTGATCATGTATCATTGCTTTGGTTACCTCAATGATGGTTCTGTTCTTCCTCTCTGCAACCCCATTTTGCTGAGGGTTATAAGGAACTGTGTACTCACTCTTGATCCTTGTCTTAATACATAAATCACTGAAATCCTTGGAGGTGTATTCTCCTCCATTATCTGATCTTAGCACCTTGATCTTCCTTCCGGTCAGGTTCTCAACCTGAGCTTTGAATTCTTGAAATCTTGCAAGGACTCCATCCTTGGTCTTCAAGAAATAAATCCATGTCTTCCGAGAGTGATCATTTATGAAGAGCACATAGTACAAATATCCGTTCAAGGAGGCAACAATCATTGGTCCACACACATCTGAATGTATCAAGTCCAAGATCCCCTTGGATCTGCTGTCATTGCTCAAGAAGGACCCCTTGACATTCTTTCCAAGAGCACAACCTCTGCAAACACCATTATGATGAACCTGTATCTCTGGAAGCCTGTTACCATCTTCCCTAGAGCTGGAAGGGCTCTATAATGAATGTGAACAAGTCTCCTATGCCATCGCTCACTTAAGCTGATAGTATCATGTAAGAGGGCCTGGACTGGTCGGACAATCAACCTGTATAAGCTGTTTTCTCGAACACCAATTACTCGGGCATAATCCATATGTGAGTTCGTGTGCCATACAAGAACTTTTCCTTCAGAAAAGATAACCTTGTAGCCTTTATCCTCTAGGGTAGAAACAAAGACATGGTTCCTTTTCATCCCCAGTACATATAGTACCTCACTCAACTGGAGGGGTATGTCAGAATCTAGTTGGAATGTAGAAGTTCCAACCCCTTTCACATTATATCTGACATTGTCTCCAAGTACAACATGTAGACTGTTCTCTTTCTAAACAAGATCTGTCAGAGGGTCTCTATATCGTGTCATGTGCCTGGAGGCACCACTGTCAATTAACCAAATATCATCATTAGTAGGAATCGTACCTGAGAGTGCTGATATGAATAAGAAGGCTTCATCTTTGATGTCTTCATCTCTCTGAAGTTTTGACTTCCAGGAACTAATGTTGCTTGATCCATCAAGCCTATCTTCCACCATAGTTTTGTTCATCATATTTTCAGATTCTTCACAAACCCTTAGTAACTAGTCTAGGAAACCTAACGACTAGGCTAGTCTAGCAATCTTAGGGTTCGTTGGAGTTATCACTGCCAACAATAAGCCTCAAAAGTCAGAAGAACACTGGTAAGTTGAAAAACTCCTTCAATGAGCTGCAAAAACCCTAAAACCAGAAATTCTACAGAAAATTGCGAAACCCTAGGGCCAAAAATCTAAAATTCTCAGAAATGCAATTTGAAAGTTGTTGGAGGTGCGCTGAAGGAGGCCGTACACTCCTATGCAATTTTTAGCCCCAATGTTTCAGTGGAAAGTGATAAAACCATCCAAAAAGAAGAGGGTGGTACTTTTTTTGGAAACCCTAGGAGGGCCGTATAGTTCTGCAGAAGAGAGACGACGACTTGCTTGAAGGCTTGTGCAATGGCTTCTTCAAGATCTATGCTCTGATACCATGTTGAAGTTTTCACTATGCTAGGCTCAAGCATGAGGTTTATTTCATTTAGCATGTACTTGAACCATAAACAAATGCAACAACACCATACACAAGTGCTGCAATAACCAAGATCGCAAGAAGAATAACCATGCACAAGAACAAAAGAAATATCCTGGGAAACTCTTCTACTCAAGGGAAGAAAACCCAACAGTCCATGGATCTCACACACCCACTAGTGTTGAGCCACTAGGGACACGTCCAACTGTGCTCAGCCACAAGGATGTCATACCCAACAGAATCATCTGGAGTACCATATCGACTCAACTCTCACACAGAGGAGAACGATGCACCCATCACATGGGCATACCCAACACTGGGGGACGACTCAACTCTCACACAGAGGAGAATGATGCCCCATCACAAGGGCATGCCCAACACTGGGCTCTCTCATAGGTCGACTCAACTCTCACACAGAGGAGAACGTATCCTGGGGAATGTCACCTGACGCTGCAAACATCAACATTATGGAGGAGGCACCTTTGTGATTAGAGCTAGAGGAAGGGCATCCGAGCATGTTCTTGGGGTAGGGAAGGATCTGGATGACCCAACCCCATTAGGGGGGAGGTTTAAGGTGTTGGTCCAATAGACGGGGATTATGAGGCAACCTGATCACCATCCTAGTGGTTGCTAGAGTGATGTTGCAAGGCCTTCTAGCAACAAGTGAGCCCTTAACTTTTCCAATAAAAAGGGAGGAGGGAATTGATGGCTATATTGATCTTTGTTGATGATTGATCACGATGAGATACATTTTATGTATATTTGATGTCATTTTGTATTATTTATGTCCTTGATTGGATAATTTTCAGGATTCATTATCTCATGTAATGGAAGGAAGTCAACACATCCCTACGATGTGCATGTTCTCTTGGTTCTTATGATAAGGATAATATAAGATACTGAAAAAATAGGTCAACATGACTAGAGAATACATGTTGATGTATTTAGCATTGGACAAGTACTTCTACATAGGCTTAGTGTCTAGCATGTGGAAATCGTTTATGTAACCTCTCAGAACCTTAAGAGTTCACTTTATGTGTTAATTATAAAGCGAATGACCTTTTGTAATTAATGTGAGATTAATTAAGTTAAATGCCTAAGTACTTGGCATTAGTAACTTAAGTGAGAGTTGATTAAATCGATTAAGTCTTAGTTGTTAGATCTAAAGTGAATGTGAGATTAGATCTCAGTCGTTGATCACTTTTGAGGAGATCTAGGGTTTTGGACTTAGGGTTAACTCAATGTATTAAAAGGAAACCTAGGTGAGAGGATGAGACACACACATAGAGCACATAGGAGCAAAGAGGGATTCTTTGCTCATGTGCTTGTGTCACACACAGAGTGGACAGTGAGGAGATATCATTGAGTGGATGAAGAGAGTTCATCCAAGTGTGAGTGGGCAAGGCTGAGGAAAGGTGCAAATGTGGCAAACAAAATTGATTGACAATGATAAGAATATCTAATTTAAGTAGGATAGAATAAGGAAATCCATAAGAATAAATAATATATTAAATAATGTATGAATATAAAATATATGAGATAGTATGAGATGTTTACAAATGAGAAATGAGGGTTGTATATATACCCACGCCGGGGTGCCCTTTCATATGAGGTGTCTCTTCATTAGTAATTAATTGTTTATTATTAGTTATTCATTATTATTTATATTTATATATTTTATATATATTTATGTTTGTTACATTGCCTTCCCCTTTAGAAATGCTTTGTCCTCAAAGCATATTTACGGAGAGGCTTACGTCTTCATTTTGGCTCGTAATGTCTTTGCATGATTATTTGTTTTTGGCGTTGTCAGGATTGATGATACACGACGATATGAGTGACGAAGAATTGAGCAGAACTGTCGAATTGTGAAAGGGTTGTTAGTATTAGTAGCTCGGATAAGTATTTCCGTAAGGGTGTCTACTTGCGGAAATCGTCATTAAATGTATCCTATACCTTTCCTAGAATTCACTTTATTAATTTATTAATAAAGTGAATGTCTTTTATTAAAATGACTTTTAATTAATAAAGTGACTAAGTTAAAGTCACTTGATGATTTAATTAAAAGAGCGCTGTTGATCTCATGATCTAATCTTGACCGTTGAGATTAGGTAATTAGTTCAAGTAAAAGACAGAGAGGGTAAAGGAAAAAGACACAATGAGAATTCATTTTCACAAGTCACGTGAGGTGAAGGAGAAAAATCAGAATTGATTTTTCATCTTGGCGAGAAACAAAAACAGGCAACACGTCTTTTGAGGCAGCATGGATTTTGAGGCAACACGTCTTTTGAGGCAGCACGTCTTTCGAGGCAACACATATTTTGAGGCAACACATCTTTCGAGGCAGTTGCATTTATTGTAGCAGGTACAGATCTATACAGGTCCGTACAGATCTGTACGGACAACCTCAGTGATTGGCAACATGCAAATCGAGGCAGCGTTGTGGTTCATGTTTGCATATTTGGTTTGTGGTTTTATTTCTTAGAGCCATTTTCCTTGTGAAGGGAGCTCTTGCAGGTTCTAAAGTTATTTGAATGAAGAACTGATTTGGAAGAGCAGAAAAATTGTGTACTGTGTGTGATTGCTTTTCTCGTTTTCCGCTGCGTGCAAGAGTTAATTATTTCAGCAAAGTACTTAGATCTGATCTGTTTACTTAGGTAGTTGATTTAGAGTAAATTAACATGGTATCAGAGCTCTTGCTCTAAGAGAAAAGTAGATCTGTTGTATTCAGTGCAGATCTTTTCAGCAGGTTAAAGGACAAAGCATATCTATTGTATTCAGTGCAGATGAACCATGTCAGTAACTGATGTGAAGGTTGAAGATCGACTAGATGGGGTTTCCAACTTCTTGCCTTGGAAAGCAAGAATCTCAGTGATCTTGAAGGAATGAGAGTGGTGGGAAGTCGTAACCAACGCCCCTCCAGCTCCAACGCAGACCTCAGGGGGTACGCCAATAGTGGTAGACCCAACAATGTAGACAACGTGGGATAAGAAAGATATAAAGGCACAAAGGGTGATCCTTGAAGCCATCAAGGATCATTTGATCCCGCATGTTGCAGAAAAGACCAGATCTAAGGAGATGATTGATGCCCTTGTGTCGCACTTTTAAAGTGACAATACGAGTCGAAAGATGATCCTTAAAACCAAGCTCAGAGAATGCAGAATGTCCACCTCAGACAATGTAACCAACTACCTTATGAGGATCACACAAATTCGTGATCAACTTGCAACAGTAGGAGAAACAATACTTGATGCAGAATTAATGAATGTTGCTCTGAATGGGTTTTCCAAGGTTTGGGAACCATTCATCATGGGCATCTGTGCTAGAGAGAAACTCCCCAAGAGGGAGAAACTTTGGGATGACTGCATTCAGGAGGAGACTCGTAGAGAGTCCAGATCTGGCAAGCAGGGAGGAGGTGCAACAAATGACAACTTAACCCTTCTCAGCAAGACAAAGAAAGGCAAAGGAAAAGTTGTCAAGAAGGGTGACAGTCAGGGAGAGGGACAACAATCTTGGTAGAAGAGAGATATGAGCAAGATCAAATGCTATATCTAGCATAAGAATGGCCATTTCATTTCTCAATGTCCATAGAGGAAGAAAGGCAAGGGGAAGCCGCAAACAGTTGCAGCTACTGCAGAGACACAACTGAGTGAACTTGCATGCAAGTTCGAGAATGATTGTGCATTCGTGTCTTGTCTTTCCACCGATAATACTCTCAAGAGTGCTTGGTACTTGGACAGTGGCACCTCCCGCCACATGATAGAGGATAAGGAGCTATTCAACAACTTTTCAGAGGATGACTCCGATCTCCACGTAGAGCTTGGAAATGAGGCGAAGTATGTAGTCATGGGTCAGGGGACAGTGAAGTTCCAGTTGCAGTCAGGAGGGTCCTTTGATGTGCAGGTGGTACTTTATGTACCTGGCCTGAAGAAGAACTTGTTGTCCATATTAGTCATGGAGGATAAAGGTTATGAGGTTAACTTCCGGATAGGGCAGGTGTTCATTCGCCCAGAGGGAGCCAGTCCAGATACTACTGTGAGGATTGAAGCTCGAGATGGGAACCTTTACAGACCTCAGGGCTAGCTTGCACAGACATTGTTGGACACTAGTGGGAGCTTGTGTGATTTGTGGCACAAGAGGATGGGTCATCTCCATCACATAGCTCTACCATTATTGAGGCAGATGGTCACTGGGATTCCAAAATTTAGTCTGGACCAGCAGGGGGTGTGCAAAGGCTGCACACTTGGAAAGAATATCAAGGCAATGTTTCCTAGCAGCGAGACTCAATCCAAGGGCATCTTGGATCTGATCCATTCATACGTTGGCGGGCCTATGTGAGTAGCTTCAATGAAGGGTGCATCCTACTATGTGACCTTCATTGATGACTTCTCCAGGAAGACCTGGATCTACTTCATGAAGACCAAGGATGAAGTTTTCAGTCACTTCCAATCTTTCAAAGCTCAGGTGGAGAACATGATAGGAAGAAAGATCAAGGTATTGAGGACAGATAACGGGGGTGAGTTCACCTCTACAGAGTTCACTGATTTCTACAAGGAGGCAGGGATCAAGAGGGAGAAGATAGTGGTCTACAACCCGCAACAAAATGGGGTTGCAGAGAGGAAGAATACGTCTATCAACAGTGTGGTGAAGGCCATGATGCATGATCAGAGTTTTCCTATGTTTCTGTGGGCAGAGGCCTGCAATACAACTGTGTATTTGTAGAACAGGAGCTCACATTGGATATTAGAGGGTAAAACACCAGAGGAGGCATTCACAGCCAACAAACCTGAGATAGGACATCTCAGGATTTTTGGTTGTCCAGTCTACATCCACATTCCTATGGAGAAGAGGAAAAAGTTGCAGCCCTCAGGGGAGAGGGACATTTTGGCAGGGTACAATGAGGATTCAAAGGCCTACAAAGTGTTCTTTCCAGATCAATCCATGACAGTGGTGAGCCGAGATGTCAAGTTTGAGGAAAACTTGGCATCTAGGAAATCTCAGGACCTACTAGCAGTTGCAGAAGGGCTACAGGAGGTCGGCCCAAAGGATGAGCCGAGAGCAGAGACTTCTAGCGCAGGGAGCCAGACTCCAATGGAGGTGGAGGAGTAGTCAACCCCTTCGACTTTAGTGTTAAGGTTTAAGCTATTATTAGAGTTCTTTTCATTTCACTAGATAACAATAGCATAAATAGGATCACTGAGAAATACACAATCACAAGAGACACATCATTTATCCTGGGAAACCCTCATGGGGGAGAAAACCCAACAAAACTTCCTTAATATAGATAGCCAATACAATGCCAAGAGATAACTCAAACAAATATAGAAAGTCCTCTCCCAAGAATGCGCTTCTCTCTCTCTTCTCCCTTCTCCAACTGCAACTTCGAACTTGCTTCTTGATGAACAAGTGAGTGTGTGTCTAAATGAGGTGCTAGCCTCCTTATTTATACAATTCTGGCACGTGTGGAGGTGTCTTTTCACTGGCAGGGCCGACTTCTTCTTCTCGGTGGTTAGAACCACCTTTAATATATATTCTGGGGCCGACTTCTTATTCTGCCTATTACATTTATGTTTTGACCAATCCGCAAAAGGGGATTTGGTCATTTACAATAGTCGACATGATCAATCCGCAAAAGGGGATTGATCTAATGAATAATACATCAATAATAATTAGAATACTCTTTGCAGTTACATTATTTCAACACTCCCCCTTAACAAGAAGGGTATTCTACAACAACATCAGGCGAGAGAGAGGACATCATCATCAACAACATCAGGTGAGTGAGAGGACAACATTATCAACAACATCTTGGAACACTGACTGGCATATCTATAAATCATCGGAAATTTTTCTCATCAGCAGCATCGTCATTCACAATGGAATGAAATCATCGTCTGCATCAATATGGATTAGTATAAAACTAATACATCACCATCACCACAACACGAGGCTGGTCACATCATCACAACACGAGGCTGGCACATCATCACAGCACGAGGCTAGTACATCATCACAGCACGAGGTCGGCACACTACACAACAATTAAGCTGGAATCACAACACAACAATTACGCTGGAATCACAACACAACAATTAAGCTGGAATCTCAACACAACAATTAAGCTAGAAGCACAACACTAGGTTGGCATCTCAACACAACAATTAAGATGGAGTCACAATACTAGGCTGGCATCTCGACACAACAATTAAGCTGGAAGCACAACACTAGGCTAGCATCTCGCACAACAATTAAGCTGGAAGCGCAACACTCGACTGGCATCTCGACACAACAATTAAGCTGGAAGCACAACACTTAGCTGGCATCTCGACATAACAATTAAGCTGGAGGTACAACACTAGGCTGGCATATCACAACACTACTCCCCTTATTGAGGGAGGTCCTTTCGGACTATACTGAGCTTATCTCGAAAGTGCTCAAGCTTTACATGAGATAGAGGCTTGGTCAACACATCGACAACCTGTTCATCCGTGTTAACGTATTGGAGATTTATGGCTCCTCTCTGCACCATGTCACGGATGTCATGGTATTGGATCTCTGTGTTTCGACTTATCATGAAATACAAGATTCTCTGTCATCTTTATGCAACTCTGGTTATCACATAGAATTGTGGTTGCTTCCATCTCTAGGTCGAATAGACCTGTCAACAACTTTCGAAGCCATATAGCTTCACAGCTGGCAGAACATGCAACAATGTACTTTGCTTCCGCTGTATTGAGAGCAATACTTGATTGCTTCCTACTCTGCCATGAGATCATGGCTGATCCCAAACTGAAACAACATCCTGAAGTGCTCTTCCTGTCAGAGACACTTCCAACCCAATCTGAATCAGTGTACCCACTTAGTGTGAAATCATGATCTCCATCATAGCTGAGACCACACTCTAATGTACCCTTAAGGTACCTCATCACATTTTTTGCAGCAACTAGGTGAACATGTCTGGGTTCTACCAGAAACTGAGTCAAAGTGTTCACGACAAAACATATATCTGGTCTGGTGTTCGTCAGGTACATCAACAATCCAATGATCTGTCTATACAACGTGTCATCAATCAATTCTGACGAAGTGTCGACCAATAGCTTCAGCTTCGCTTCCATGGGTGTATGCATGGACTTGCACTCTAACATGTCAAATCTCTTCAGGATTTCGACTGCATACTTCCCTTGGTTAAGGAAGATTCTCTCTGGGCTCTGCCATACCTCAAGATCTAAGAAATAATGCATTAGGCCAAGGTCTTTCATCTCAAATTCTGAAGCGAGCTTCTTCTTACATTTGTGATGAGCTTTTCTTCTCTAGTTCAGAATAAGTCATCCACATACAACAACAATATCACCGGCTCATCATTCATAACCTTGAAGTAGAGGTTAGAATCTGCTTTACTCTTGGTAAAGCCCAAACTCGTCAGAAAACTGTCTATCCTGCCATACCAAGCTCTAAGAGCCTGCTTCAACCCGTACATAGCCTTCTTCAACTTGTAGACATGAGTCTTCCTGTCTTCAACTTCAAATCCTTGAGGTTGTTCTATATACACTTCTTCTTCGATGACACCATTTAGGAAAGCTGTCTTTACGTACATCTGGTTTAACTTCCACTTCATATTAGCTGCAAGGGCTATGATGGTTCTGATCGAAGTGTATCTGGCTACAAGAGCGAATGTCTCTTCATAGTCAATGCCTTCCTTTTGAGAAAAGCCATGAGCGACAAATCTTGCTTTATACTTCTCAATACTTCCATCAACAACATGTTTTATTTTGAAGAGCCCTTTGGAAGATACCACATCCTTGCTCTTCGGTTTGGGAACTATTTCCCATGCATCATTCTTTATTATGGATTGGTATTCTTCTGTCATGGCATCTGCCCATTCTTTCTTTTGAATGGCTTCTTCAAAGCAGGTAGGCACCTTCTATAGGAGATCACACATCAAAGCCATATAACTGGAGAATGGCTTAGGTCTCTTCACCTGTCTCGTGGTTCATTCGGGAATACCATACTTCTCTCCATCTTGAATAAGCTCCCTAGCCCAAGCATGCTTTCTCTTATGGGAGATCGTCATCCGAGGAGGTTCTTGAAATTCTACTATGTCATGATCTTCTAGAATTTCTTCATCAGGGGAAGCTATGACTTCCCTCACTGGTTCTGCAACTTTGGGAACCTCCCTCACTGATTCTGGAACTCTGGGAGCTACAGGTTCCTCTTCATATACTTCTTCAAGCTGACATCTTCTTGATTTCTTGAGTGCTGCATCTTCATCAAAGGTCACATCCATGCTGATCTCAATGTGATGGTGACCTAGTATATAAATCCTGAAGGCCTTGGAGGCCTCACAGTATCCCACAAATATTCCCTTCTTTCCTGAGGGGTCCAGCTTGTTTCTCTTCTCTTTCGGAATATGTATGAATACTGGGCAGCCAAATATTTTGAGATGGCTTACCTCTGGCTTCTTTCCGGAGAACATCTCCTCCGGGGTCTTGAACCCAAGTGCACTATGGGACAATCGGTTTTGCACATAAATTGCTGTTTTTGCTGCTTCTGCTCATAAGCACATTGGAAGATCTTGATCATGGATCATGGTCTTCACTGCTTCCATTATAGTTCGATTCTTTCTTTCTGCTACACCGTTTTGTTGAGGATTGTAGGGAGTGGTGAGCTCCCTCTTTATCTCGACATCTTTGCAGAAGTTCACAAACTCTTTTGAGGTGTATTCTCCTCCATTATCTGACCTGAGTATCTTGATCTTTCTTTCAGAAAGATTCTCTATCAAGGCTTTGAATTCCTTGAATTTACTGAACACTTCATCTTTTGAT
>SNQJ01S0002323.1:98478-154057 GCA_010110895.2 Picea sitchensis | reverse complement strand
AGTTTAGTTTGTTGGAATTGCAGAGGTTATCCTTGGAGGCGGGGACCTGGGTTAGGACCTATCGCGGAAAATAGGGACATAATTTGTCTATTGGAAACACATGAGCATGAAGGGTGCAAGACACCTATGTTTGAAGAGTATGTCAAGATGGCAGTGTGGAACAAAGAAGCTGAGAATGGTAAAGGACACGGGGGTATGATGGTCTTAGTGAAGAAAAAAAAAGGTTGTCTCATTCAGTTAGAAAGAGAAGACTCAAATAAACAATTCATTTGGTTTAAAACATCATTAGGATTGCAACATGTTATTTTGCTCCACAAGTTTCAAAAACTTACAAAAGTAGGGGGCTTGATCACAAAGACCCCTTTGCAGCCTTAAAAAACGGTATTGCAACATACTCTCAACTAAGCGAAGTCCTTATAGTGGGTGATTTCAATGCTAGGACAACATGTGAACAAGCTAGTATTCTTCGTTGTAAGGAAGACTGCAACCCCATTTGGCTTACAGAAGAGAGAAATCATCAGTGGACAAGAGTTTCAGAGGACAACAAAAACTCCAACTTTTTTGGGGAACAATTGCTTACTTTATGTGGGGCATTTGACTTAGTCATTTGTAATGGGGTGGCTAGATGGGTGAATTCTGGCAATTTCACCTGCAATACCTATAATGGAGCAAGTGTAGTAGACTATGCAATTTGCTCACATGGCTTGTGTGAGAAAATGGAGGAAGTTTTGATTGGTGAACAACTGTGGAAGTTGAAATCTGATCATAAACCGATCTATTTAAGTCTAACTTGGGCTGAACAACAACAACATGGGACAAAAAATCAGCACATCCGACAACCTCCTTCAAATGGTAGAATTCTGTTGACTCAAAAAAACTGTAACACCTTCAAGATAGCACTAAAGAGGTTGTTTAACAAGGAGAAAATTCCATCCCAGGGCCTTGATAGCCATGAGTTAACAAATTTAATCCAAAGCGCACTTACAGAATCCAAAAGAGCAAGAAATAGGAAATCTGAAACAAACTGCTTTCCGGTTAATGTTTGGTTTAATGAGGAATGCAAAACAGCAAGGAAAACTTTGAAAGAGTCAAGCCATAAAGAAATAATCATAAAATCTTACAAGCAAATTGTAAGAAAGAAGAAAGCTGATTTCATGATCTCAAGGAGGGAGGAATTAATCTTCTTGCGGAAAAATAACCCCAAGATATTTTGGAAGGAGCTTCAAACAAGAAAGAAACAAACGGAAAATAATATCACAACCTATCAATGGTTTGAGTATGCAAAGCAACTTTATGAGTAGGATCCTAAGGTGGGATCCCCCCCTCTGGTCAACACTACTACTAAGCTCTTCACCATCCAAGACATTGAGGTGGGTATCAAAAAGTTGGGTATTGGAAAAGCAAAAGATTTAGTTGAACTCCAGGCAGAATATCTAAAGTGGGGTTCAAAATCTCTTGCACCTTACATTATGAAAATTTTCAACAACATCATTTAGCAGGGATTTCCTACAGATTGGACAACGAGCCTAGCAATACCACTTTTCAAGAGTGGGGATGTCAACAATCCCTCCAACTATAGGACCATAATGATAAACCCCTTGTTTGCGAAGTTATTTAGAAGTATGCTAGAAAATAGAATCAACAAGTGGGCGGAAGAAGGGGATAAGCGTGCTAAAGGGCAAGCAGGTTTTAGACCTAAACACTCAACGATTGATCATGGTATAACTCTAAGGCACATCATTGAAAAAGTGTGGGAGAAAAAAGAGGAAGCCTTTTGTTGCTTTGTCGATTTCAAAAAAGCTTTTGACACGGTCCCTAGAGATAAGCTTTGGCATAGAATGGAGGAACTTGGGGTTCCTATACATCTTAGAGCAGCTGTCCATAGGCTATATGAGGAGGTTAAAGTCAAAATTAGAACGTCAGCTGGTATCTCCGAAAGTTTTAGGAGTGAACTTGGGGTCAAACAAGGGTGCCCATTGTCCCCTACCCTCTTTGGCTTATATATTGACAAACTTGAAGAGTGGTTAAACTCACAGGAGGGTAATGGTGCTCTTTTGGGTGATTTTGTGATAAGGCTTCTTTTGTATGCAAATGACCTTATTCTGATTGCTAAATCCGCTCTTGGGTTGCAAGAACATTTAATTTCCCTTGAGCGCTTTTGCAGTACAGTGGTAATGCAAGTCAATACTAGGAAGACGAAAGTGGTAATTTTTTCTAGCAAAAGAAAACATAAGCAACATAAGTTCTACGTTGAAGTGGCAGATTACAAATACCATGGAATTGACTTGAACAAAAATCTATGTTGGGAAGGCTACAAAAAGAAAAGAACTTTGGGAGGTTGGAAAGTGTTCTATGCTTTTCAAAATAGATGCAGAGAAGCAAAGCTATGGGATTGGAAGACTATGCAAACTGTCTTTGGGCTTTTAGTGATCCCGGTGGTTCTATATGGTTGTGAAGTGTGGGCCAGCAACACATCTGACTTACAGTGGAAACAAATTGAGAAGATTCAGAAACACTTGATCACAAACAAGTTTAAAATTAAAAGTTCAGTCCGTTATGATATCACGCCGAGTGAAATGGGGGCTGCTCCTATTGAAGCAATTGCTATGGTGCGTCTCATAAGATATCTAAAAAAAATTGAGAAAATAGAAGACAGTCAGTGGCTGAAGGTTGTCTTCAATGACATATTGTGCAAAAGGAAGAAGACGTGGATGAGACAAAATATTAAATGGCTTAGTAAATGGGATATCCACTTGAACAAGTGCCGTACGAACAGTAAAGAGATACAGGCTTTTGTTATTGATAGGTTCCACAAACGAAGTTGGGATAATGGGCTTGGGAGAAAGAAAGAGTACTATATTGAAGAGTTTAACCCCACATACAATCATCATCAAAAAGCGTACATCAGGGTCAATATATCTTGGAGAGCGAAAATGCTTATTTCCCAATTAAGAACCAATTCCCATGAACTCCGTTGTGAAAGTGGGTGCTGGAAAAGACCAAAAGAAGCTTGGGAAGAAAGGGTGTGTGTGTTCTGCACTTTCGGAAAAGTGGAAACAGAAAAGCATTTCATTTTAGAGTGTGAAGCTTTCAAAGACAATAGGGACAACTATATAAATATCTTGACAGCTAGATCTTGGAATGACTTATTCAGCGAGGGGACAATGGAGAAATTAGGGGAGCTCATCATCAAGTTGAACAGGAAAAGGGATGAACTGCTGAAATCAGTGTATGAGACGGTCTGTCCCATAGGCTATTCTTAGCCTCGTGGATGTTAAAATTACTTCTTCTTCTTCTTCTTCCGTGGGTAAGTAAAATAGAACGAGTTAGCATGAATTAGGATGAATGATGGAGGTGGATGCGCATGCAACGACAAGAGGGAGTTAGCATGGGAGGATACTCACGAGATCATATAGAGAAGAGGTGGATAGGGAGATATGTAGTTATAGAGTATGACGTAGGGAGATACATAGTTATGCAGTATGATGTGGGTGTGTTTGCAGATAGGTCCAACGAAGGGGTAAGCTATACCAAGTCACGACTTTATTTAACTTATGCATGTTTTTAAGAAGGGGATGGAAAAAAGGAAGTACGCATGTTAAAAAGGGGGCACGAGTTATATAATTAAATAATGGGGGGACAAAACACTTTTAATTAGATAATTAAACAATTAAAGGGGACAAACACTTTAATTATATAATTAAATAATTAAAGGAGACAAACATGAGGGAGTAGTACATATGAGCATGGGGGACAAACTTTTCATTTATTAATTAATTAATAAAAGAAAAGGGACAACAAACTTTAAAGTAATTGAATAAAGTGACTTTTAAATAATTAATTTAAAGTGCTTAAGGTAAGTGAGTCTTTAGAAAGTGGGTATTTGAGTTAGGAAAAATGAATGGTACATATGAGAGGAGGGGCTTAGGATAAAAAGGGTAATTAATTACTTAATTGATTAAAGGGTTTAAATTAATGGGTTAGGATAAAGATGAGTGAGGGTATAGTGGATAGGGGAAGTGGGTTTAGGATTAGGATATGATAGGGTTAGAGGGTTAAGAGGCATAGGGAAAAATGGTTTAGGCAATGTATGGAAAGTGGTTTTATGGCGGGTGAAGAAGAATTAGCAGGAAAAGTTAGTCTAATTGGCTAAACTTTCTCCATGGAAGTGCCACCTCACCCTATGCACCCTTGTTTAAAAGATGCCACGTAGATGCCACATCTCACTGAAACTCTGCGACATGTCGGAATCTGATCTCGCCACTTGGCACTGGATGGATGATGACTATACCTGCTAAATATAGAAATTTCTAAAAATAGAATCCAACTACTAAATTTTAGGAAACTGTCCACATCATCCAAGAAGACTGGGAGAACACCGTCACATGTCAATGTCTAAAAATAGAAAGTCGTTCGAATGCCCTTGACTTCATACTCATTGAACTCGTTTTTCTGCAAGGGATCAAAATATGCGATCGGAATTGACATGCGAGCCCTGGTGCTCAACCTGCTAAAAATAGTAAACTGTGCCAAATTATCTTGGAAAAGATCCAAAAGACTCTTAATTCCTCAAGGATCAACAATATACGTTCAGAATCTGAATCCCGGGCCTGGAGCAAACCCTGCTAAAAATAGAAAGTTCTTGCATGTTGCTCGAAAAAGTGCCATCGGGCCTAGAATCATGCAAGGACTGACCCTGTATGCTCAAAACTGTTCCAAACTGTCAAGAGACCCACTCAAACCGTGTCTCCTAAAAAATAGCAACACATACTGTATGTAGACATCTCTCTCAAAATGCATGGAAACCAAGTCAACTCTAACTCTTAGCCAAACAACCATGTACCGATCATATACCTGCCTTTGATGGGAACCAATCCCTTGCTCAACACAAGTGCTAAACTCTGGGAGAATCTCAGAATGCCAGCGAAAATAGTGCATGCTAGATCTTAACCCTCAAGATTTTCAAGGGTGAAAATCTAGGGGTTAACAATGGCGACTCAAGGGGACGGGATCCCCCTATGGGATGTCGAGAACCACAGGAATCTCTGTGTCTATAAAATTGAAATGAGGCTTTGTGAGAACTTTGTAAGATGTGCCACTGATGCTCTGTGAAAACTGAAGAAATATGTACCAAGAACACCCTTGTAACTGTGTGGAAGGAGAAGAGGCCCTGTAAGCTGATCAAGGATATCCTACAAGCTGACCCGTAATACAAAAACCGATCCATTGGGCCATGGAGTCAAATCAATATAAACCTCCCACTGAAACACTGAAACACAAGGGGTCTCATCCAAATTCGCTACTTGCTACCACCCATTGTACACTCCTCCGTGTGGTAAATGTGCTGATGTCGACACAAGGGAGAGAGTCACTTAATCAGATGTCAATAACATAAACACCTGTCAAGTGCAAAGGAACACCACCAATAATGACAATGGGTACTAAGGTATTAACAAAACTTGTCACTGTGAAAGATGTTCTGAAGTTGAACAATGACAAGGATCATCTAATCATGGCCCAATGATACTCAGGTTTGTCAGATGCGAGGTAACCACCAATAAGGCTAACGACTACCAAGGCGCTCTACTTCTGGGTCATCCATAGATAATGTGTCGAAGTCGATACAAGATGACCTGCTGATAAGGAGAGCAATGATGTCTCTCTTCCCTTAGTGCAAAGTGATAACTCAAGAAGATCAAAATGAGAGAACCAGGTACCATATCCCTATTGCTGGATGAGGGGGACGACTGACTCAAAGCAGAAGACTTAATGATAAGAGACGAGGAGACAAGACATATGATGACTCAAGATACTCTTATGTCTCCTCAAACTACCCATCCTAAAGGCCCAATGCTTCGGGAACAATGACAAAACGAGACCTCCATCCAGGCTCACGCTAATGATAGACACAAAGGCTTGGCATGTGAAAGATTTTACATTCAAATTTTAACCCAGGAATAACAATTATGGACAACCATTTATTCAGAAAGGAAAGACACATAAGACTCGACCACATACTGATATAAGTAGGCAAAAAATCAACGACATTTATGCAAAGACCGAAGTAGATAACCTAAGGGAAAATACACTACAAGGAAAATGTAGATTGCGGTCCTAAAACTGTAAAAATTAGCAAGAAGGAAATATTGAAATGACAGTGCAGAAAGGAAAGACAACTACCCTAGACCCAATTTTTTTTACCTCAAAGATGCCATTATTAAATCATCATACTCAAAGGACCAATGTAACCATGCAACCAAATGATTAATCCGGCGAGAGAGGTCAACCAAATCAACCATCCAGAGAGACCTACCATGAAATCTCATATGACCCAAAACTGCCTTGATGTATGTACTGTCCCCATTTTTGGATGTTTCTATGTTACAGAGTGGGATGCCTGCCAGAGTAGCCAGATGGCGGTGATAATGAGTTCAAGAAATATTGAGGGGTTTTATTGGGCCCGACTTGCATCATTCATCATATTTCATCATCAAGATCCATTCCGCACAACGTGTTTTTGGTTTCGTTGCATTTCGACGATTTTCGTAATTTTGAGTTATTATGGAGCATATTTTAATTAAATTCACTAAGGAGGCCATTTTGGACATAATACTTGAAGAAACCTCTTAGTGTAATAGCTCATCGGAATCGGGAGGAAGAGCACTACATGATAGGATAATGAGAAGTGACTTTCAGTGGCCGAAGAAGCCATAAGGACAAATAAATCACTTTTTAGAGGAAAAAGGTTAATTAATTAATAAAGTGATTTTATGAAGGAATATTAAAAATAAAGTAAAGGTCACTTGGAGAGAAGAGATGAACAAGGGTATAAAAGAGAGATAGGGGCTTCTATTATCTCATTATGTTGATTGATATTTTGATGTCTGGCTTCTTAGCTAGAGAGCCCATGGTACTTGCGGTTTTTAGGGTTTTGACTAAATAAACCCTAAATATCAACAAGGGTGTGAAAGATTCTCCTATTCTTGATCAAGGAGGTGAAAGATTCCTCCCTCACCATTCTACATCAGTTCAAAACTACTTCAACCATCAATTTGTGAAGAAGGACGCATCATAGAGGGTTTTCTGCAGCGAGGGCGCACCACTCAGCCAAGGGAGATTCGATTTGGTCTTAGGAGGTTGAGTTTGGACCAGATCTCGATTGGGGAGTCTTGGCCATCATCATGGCGAACCTTTTGGCACTTGTGGGGGGTTTACAACCTCCATATTTATTTATTTTGATGGCTGGGCGAATTTCATGAAGGAGGGCGCATTGGGGGTTTGAGATCCCATGATTTATGAGCAAATTTGTCATCTACAGCCAGGGGATCTTCACATATGAGTTAACCATCACCAAATCTACAATTTGCAGCCATTTCTTGAAGGTTTTACATCAACTTTTATTGTGCATATTTCAGCAGGGCGAATTTCAGCATGAGGGCACATTTCTTGGTATGGTAGAATTGATTTTGGAGCATTATATCAACCATTTTCGGCAGCCATCATTGAGGGATCGTTGAGGAGGATTACTCTTGATATTTCCTTGCATTTTGAGGGCATTACAACCCTATTTTGTAGCTATTATATTCCTTGGATCAGATCTGGAAATCACTGTGTGTTGGACAACCAAGTGCATATTAAATAAAACAAGGATTTGAGGTACCATCTTACGGTTTTTATTAGCTATTAGCTTCTAGTTTTTTTGGTTATCATTGCATGTGTTTTCCTTATATATTACATGAAGAAATATGGGCCACATATATCAGAAAATACACTTAAATGAATACTACAACCATTGCACACAAAGTGTTTGACAAAACACCTCAACCAACTGCTGCAAATAAACATAACAGCCAACACAAATTCAGAACAACAACACATTATGAAGGGTTTTAGGTGTTGCATGTGATGTGTTTGACATAAACTTCATCCCTTAAACTTGAGTTAATTGGGACAACAAATGTTGAAGTGATTTCAGGGAGTTGGGAGCTTATATGCCAAGTGTTCGACGAAATTCCTCAACCACAAAGATCTGATTTTTACATCAGATTTGGTTGGGAACATTACAGTGGTATCAGAGCAAAGATTCCTCCCAACCCGAGGGGTCTTCCATAAGGAGAAAATATCTGATTGCAGAATGAGCAAGTAACACGTTGTTCAGTAATCTAAGAGAATGGATAACCAAGAAAACCTTCGGGTAAAACTGGAGAAAGGAATATATGAGTGGATATCAGAATTACATAAGATTAGAGCTTGGTGTAAAGAAGATACATCACTACCAATTAGTAGATTGAAGGAAGCACAGTTAGAGTCTATAACCATTAGGAGCAGGGAACTTTGCTACAGTTGCAAAGAGCTTTGGGAGCCAGATCACAGATACAGGGGTAAAGGGAGAGTGCATTACATTGAGGTGCACTATGATAGTGATGAGGAGGATGTGTGAGGATGTGGCCTTACATGCCTCATCAGAATAGTCCCAGGACTCATGCGCACTAGATGGACAGTTGGAGAGCCAGGATGATAACGCAGGTGCTTTAGTTGCCCGATCATACAGTGTTGAGGACTCAACATTTCACCATACTAGTGATACTTGTGAGCATCCAGTCAAAGCAACACCTAGGCATGAGGAGGATCGAAGATTGGATGACCTACCTTTGGATGTTGGTATGAGGTCATGCGTGGGGGATATTGTTCCTCTCATGGAGTTGAGCGTGACACAATCCTTACCTTCTCGGACACTTATGATAGATATGACACAAGAGGATATCAGTAGCATTCTAGATGTGGTAGAGGAGCCTTGTGTAGCATTTGAACATAAGGGACATATGGATCTGCAGGCCTAGGAGGAGAGGCATGACTTGAAGCCAGTTGACTATATACACACCTATCGGTATGGGGAGAGTGAGTCACCTGTTTTGGGGAGTCCATTGATAGCTCAAGTTGGGGAGACTGACATGTCAATGGGATACTTGATTCCGGGACCAGTCTACAGTGACGAGGATACTTTCCTTGTTGGTCAGGATGACCATTTCACATGTTTGGACACATCTGTATGGGATCCAGGTGTAGATGATATTAGTAGGATGAGTGCACATGAGGATACAACTGTACATACATGATATAGGGAGATTCAGATGGAGGTAGCTGTAGGTGATAATGTACAGTGGCATACAAGAGGGTTCAGTAGCACAGGGGACCGTGGACAGTACAATGCCTTATCTCTTGAGGAGTATGTTGATGGGGATTCCACTGTTGACATTAGCAATGAGAGTCATGAGGTAGCACCTCAGCAGGATTGTGACCAGGAATCACGACAGTTGACAGGACAACTGAGAGTCAACGAGGACATGATCATGGTAGCCATTAGACACATGGATGATACGCACGCGTTGATGACATGATATTGTTGGAGGGCCTCGATGACACATGATAGTTCGGGTGGGGAGCTTTCCCTTGATGACTTCCAGACACTCAGGGAGAGAGTGATGGTGATGAGGACCGACTACCAACAACTACTTATGGATAGAGATTACCTCTTGGAGGTTGGCGAGATGTATCAGAGGGCACTGAGGGAGAAGGAGACTGAGGTGGACCGATTTACTGATGAGTTGGTAAGTACACGTGGATTCTTGGAAGGTGCACAGACAACCCTTCAGGAATCAAGGTCCATATTAGAGGAGCTCCTTGAGGAGACTAGTCAGGGATCCACTACATCTATCTCAACAGAGAGGCAAATATTTACTTCAGCTACATCGTCAGAGGATGTTAGTGGTTTGGTAGAGGAGCTCTAGATGATGGAGGAGCGTGAGTACCTAGGATCACTAATGCTTATGGAGAGATGTGATCAAGATACGTAGGAGGATGTCCATGTGTCACAGGGACCACCATTCATGAGGGGTTCTGAGACAGTTGGTCATACACATACACCTGGGGATTCCAGAGCCAGGGGTAGTTATGAGGACACTTCCATTTGGGTTTCAGGATTGTTTGACATCCAAGTAGAGGTTGACCCAGTAGTACACTTAGGATATAGGATGATGTATGACGATACAAGAGCTTGCATGAGTTCACATGGACGTGCAGAGGTGTACAGTGGGATCCAAGGGGATGCATTGGAGTGCAGGGAGGAGACATACTTAGTGGAGCATGGAGATTTCTCTCCCTTGCAACAGTACATGGGTCTGGGAGATCACCTTCTCAGTAGCAACATATATATAAGTGATGATGGAGGGAGTGTGATTGACCATCAGTTGGTGGACTTACCTACTGTTGTACTCGATGGTTTGAGATTGGTGATGAGTAAAGGTGATTATTCGCCATGGGTACCAGTGGATGAGTTCTTGGTCAAACCTTTGGGATTGACCAATGCATATGACACTCCCCAGTCCTACATACAATTGTGTGGGACAAGGAGAGATGTGTTAAGTTGAAATGCTTTTCAAAGATAATAGCACAAATAGGATCACTGAGAGAAACACAATCACAAGGTACACAACATTTTATCCTGGGAAACCATCATGGGGGAGAAAACCCAACAAAAACTTCCTTAATATAGATTGCCAATACAATGCCAAGACTAAAGACCAAATCACCAAGAACAACCAAGACTAAGCATGCACCTCTCTCTTCTCCTTCTTCTAACTACAACTTCCTTCAAAACTTGCACACTAGATGAGTGACTTGAGTGAGTAAGTGAATGAGGCATCATCCTCTCTTATTTATACTGGCTGGCAGGTGCTGGGGTTATGTCTCTTCACCACGCTAGGCCAACTTTACAAACAACACCATATAACTATGGCTTGACCAATCCACAAAAGGGGATTTGGTCCTATACAAAGCCCGACATGATCAATCCACAAAAGGGGATTTGGTCTATAAGAAAATAACTCAATTATAATTAGAATATCTTCACAGTTATAATATTTCAACACTCCCCCTTAACAAGAAGGGTATTCTACTGACATAACCCAATATAACATCATCAAGAGAGAGAGAGAGGGCAACAACATCATCAACATCTGGAACACTGACCGACACATCTATAAATCATCAGAAGTTTTCTCATCATCATCATTCACAACATGGAGTTGCAATGGCAACATCATCATCATCATCATCGTTCACAGCGTGGAGCTGGAGTAGCATCATCATTATTATCATCAACATGAAGCTGAAATAACATCATCATCATCAACATGAAACTGAATCATCATCATTATCAACATGAAGTTGAAATAACATCATCATCATCTGCATCAACATCAATTAGTATAACACTAATGCAACATCATCAATCAACACAAGACTGATGCCACATCATCAACAACAACATGAGGCTAATACAATATCAACAACAACAGGACGAGGCTGAGGCAACAACATCGTCAACACGAGGCTGAGATAACATCATCATCATCATATGGCAACAGAATGAGGTAGGTGCAACAATAACATTTTGTGGTACTTTGACAGACCATCCTTACCGGACCTTCAGGATCTGCCTAGAAATCAAAAGATTCCCTCGGATATTAAATCCTAACGGAGCTACCACGTGGTAATCTGACAGACCGTCCTTACCGGACTTTTGAGATCTGCCCAGGAATCAAAAGATTCCCTAGGATATAAAATCCTAACGGAGCTACCACTACTGACTCCAACTAGCATCTACATGCACAGGTACTCTGACAGACCATCCTTACCGGACCTTCAGGATCTTCCTAGGGATGATCAATCCCGTAGGATATAAAAATCCTAACGGAGCTACCCACTGTTGGTCAAGATACTATAGTATCATCAACATCACTCCCCCTTTCGAGGGAGGTCCTTTCGGACAACACCAAGCTTGTCTCAGAAGTACTCAAACTTCACACGAGACAGAGGCTTGGTCAACACATATGCAACCTGCTCATCTGTGCCAACATATTGGAGCTTTATAGATCCCCTCTGCACCATGTCACGAATGTAGTGATACCGAATTTCTATGTGCTTCGACTTATCATGGAACACAGGGTTCTCCGTCATCTTTATACAACTCTGGTTATCACATAGAATCACGATGGCTTCCATCTCCAGATCAAATAGACCTGTCAACAACTTCCGAAGCCATATGGCTTCACAACTGGCAGAACATGCTGCAATGTATTCCGCTTTTGCCATGCTGAGAGAAATACTGGATTGCTTCCTGCTCTGCCATGAAGTCATGGCTGACCCCAGACTGAAACAACATCCTGAAGTGCTCTTTCTATCAGAAACACTTCCAGCCCAATCTGAATCTGTATAACCATACAGTCTGAAGTCATGATCTATAGTATAACAGAGACCATATTCCAACGTACCCTTAAGGTATCTCATCACATGTTTTGCAGCTACAAGGTGAACACGTTTGGGCTCTACCAGATACTGACTCAAGGTGTTCACAACGACACAAATATCTGGCTTGGTATTCGTTAGATACATCAATGAACCAATAATTTGTCTATACAGAGTAGCATCAACCAATTTTGACGAAGTATCTACCAGGAGCTTCAACTTTGTTTCCATGGGTGTGTTCATGGCTTTACATTCCAACATGTTGAACCTCTTCAGTATTTCAACTGCATACTTCCCTTGGTTAAGGAAGATCTTCTCTCGGCTCTACCAAACTTCAAAACCTAAGATATAATGCATCAGGCTTGGGTCTTTCATCTCAAATTCTGCAACGAGCTTCTTTTTACATTCTGTGATGAGCTTTTCTTCTCTAGTTAAGAATAAGTCGTCTACATACAATAGCAATATAACTGGCTCATCATTCATAACCTTGAAGTAAAGGTTAGAATCAACTTTACTCTTGGTAAAGCCCAAGCTCGTCAGGAAACTATCAATTCTGCCATACCAAGCTCTAGGAGCCTGCTTCGATTTACCCATACAAAGCTTTCTTCAATTTGCGGACATGAGTTTTTCTTTCTTCAAATTGAAACCCTTGTGGTGTTCTATATACACTTCTTCTTCAATAACACCATTCAAGAAGGCCGTTTTCACATCCATCTGGTGTAACTTCCACTTCATCTTGGCTGCAAGAGCTATGATTGATCTGATAGAAGTATATCTAGCCATAGGAGCAAACACATCTTCATAATCAATGCCTTCCTTTTGAGAAAAACCACGAGCTACAAATATTGCTTTATATTTTTCAATACTTCCGTCTACAACATGTTTTATCTTGTATAACCATTTGGAAGATACCACATCTTTGTTCTTTGGTCTGGGAACTATTTCCCATACATCATTCTTTATAATGGATTGGTATTCTTCTATCATGGCATCCACCCATTCTTTCTTTTGAATGGCTTCTTCAAAGAAAGTAGGCTCCTTCTCTATGAGATCACACATCAAGGCCATATAACTGGAGAATGGCTTAGGCTTCTTGCTTTGTCTCATGGTTCCTTCTGGGGCACCATACTTCTCTCCATCTTGAATAAGTTCCCTTGCCCAAGCTGGCTTTCTCTTGTGAGAGATCGTCATCTGGGGAGGTTCTTGAGATTCTATCATATCATGATCTTCTGGAATTTCATCATCAGGGGTAACTGTAACTTCCTTCACAGGTTCTGCAACTCTAGCAGCTACAAGTTCTTCTTCATATACTTCTTCAAGCTGGCACTTCCTTGATCTTTTAAGTGTTGAATCTTCATCAAAGGTTACATCTTTGTTGATCTCAATATGATGGTAACCTGGTATGTAAATTTTGAAGGCCTTAGAGACCTCACAGTATCCAACAAATATTCCCTTCTTTTCTGAAGGGTCCTGTTACCGCGTAGTTTGTAATTAGGATAAAAGGCTTGAGTCTTGTAGGTCAAACTGGCATAACATGAACCTATCCCACCGAATGTCACCATGATGGGAAGGTTCTTTCTATTTAGGGAGGTGAGGCCCAGGGGAGACGTCCCCAATGACCTGAGGTTTTGAGGAGGCAAGAGGACAATAAGACACGGATAGATTCCCCCTCACAAGCCACCGCCAAACAGATAGTCCGGCCAAAGGCCAATTTAAAGTAAACCCCCAAAGATATACCTGCCTGGAACAATGAAACAACAAACTGATATATGCAAGTTATATTTCAATGGGGTTAGTACTTCATATAATAGACATATGCAAGTTATATTTCAATGGGTTAGTAATTTCATATAATAGACAACTATCTGAATAACATATAAGCAATTGGCAATAAATGTTGACAAAGTCAATGCTTTATCAATAACAATGAAAATTATAACACTTCACCACAATACTGGAATAATATGGCATTCAATGTAACCAATCAATACTTTATTCAATAAATGCTTTAACCATTATTCAATTGTTCATAAAGAAAACGTCTCACTGCACTAATGATATAATAGCAAAGGATGACGACAACACTTAGGTTAGCAGGGACATTTAGTTAGGTTAGGGTTTTAATTCAAAGGTTTTGAGAGTATTGTAATCAAGTTTCAATTCAACGTCTGAGGACTTTTAGATTAGTGCCTTAGGGTAAAATGGAGTCAAAAAGATGAAGGACACAAGAGTCGAAGGAAACAAAGGGGAAACGGCCAAGGACTAGAGGGAGAAGTTTTGAGGTGTTGCTAAGGCAAGGCTCAAATCAACAACCAAACTCCTAGTAGAGAGAGGATCACTCTGGTGTTGCTACGGCAAGGCCTCGTGCTCTCTCCAGGGTCAATCAAGTAAAATCGACTAGCTAAGAAATGAAGCATAAAACCAAGAAAAGAAAAATCTAATGAGGGAGAGTGTTGCTACAACAAGGCCTTTCTGATAAAACCCTAGGAAGAAAACGCACCCCTAAGTGTAGATAATCTAGCCTAGGACGCTTCCCTCTTCTTCTTCTTGGATTTCTAGATAGTACTGATAACACTACCGAAGAGACAAAGAGGGTGCAACTACAACTAGGCTCTCTCTTCTCTATCAATGGCTGAAAAAATTTCTATCGTGACATGAGAAAGGGACCTACTTGTGTGCTTGTCACCTGTGGTTTTGATTTTGCAAAATTCATAAACATATGCAAGAAATTAAACTACAACCATTCATTCAAGAAGTTTTCATAAAATACTTGCATAATTCACCAAGAAATAACCATGCAAACCCTAGTTGTAACACCTTCCTTCAAGAGAAACAACACCCATAAATGCCAAAATGTCTTCCCTTCAACAAGTGCGCCACTAAACCGAAGCCAAATACCTGCGAGAGGGCGTGAATTTCAGACCTCCTTATGGAGTGAATGAGTGATGATGAAAAAATGAGAGTCAAAAATCCCTCATTTATACAAAAATCTCACCTAATTTAATTTTAGGTCATTAAAACGCCGACAAGGCCAAAATATCAAGTCATACCGCTTTTTACATTAAATTGTCAAATCTAAAATCCTAATCAAGCAAGGTAAGACGCCACCCCTTTCTAGAGTGACGTTAGCCCTTATTAGGGAAAGTGCAGCCTCTTGAAGCAAGATGTTATCCCTCATTGGGCTCCTCCATGATGCCACATGTGAAAACTACCCTGTCCATCTACCAATGTGATCATGATGATGTCATAAGCTTCTTGGTGATGTCCTAGGCCAACTAGACAAGGTCCCATCAAGATGGGTCATCCTTCTAGGTCCGGGCGAAATGGTGCCTCCGTGAACTCTTCTTTCTGCAAAGTCTCCTAATAAACCTCTGCCTTGTTCCCTCGCTCGGGTCTCTTGTTGATCCATTCTTGCGGGCTCTTCAAAGACCATGGAGGTCTCGGGATCATCTCCCCATGTGCACGGCTCCTCTGGTACCTGTCCGCCAGACATGGTCCTGCACATCAAAAGGCTACACCTCCACAACACACGTCACATGGATCATAGCAATGTCAATAACATCTCATCATCAAAATTATTAAGCATATGCACAAAATCCCTAATACATCAAGCATCAACTTCAAATATCGCTACACAAGCTCGGCAATAAAAGTTTGGAGAAAAGGACAAGGCGCCCCATTGGGCTACAGTGTCCACAGGAAAAGGAAAATTCCTGGAAAGACCTCATCCAAGCTATGTAAGTGGGTGGGGATGTGGTCATTGGATGTCCAAGCATGTGGGTGTTGAAGGTCAAGGATGCAAAAGTAGCCCGTGGTGCCTTTGTAGAAGGCGAAGTTGTACATGTCATGGATGCATTCTTTCCAGCCCATTCTTGCCTTTATTCTTTTGTTCTTTATTATCTTTATTTTGCTTTTTGTTCAAGAGCTAATCGTGGACACGCTTTTGCATGGTGGCCAGAGCTGACACCGCTACCCACAAGTACTTTCAAAGAGATGAGAAGGTCAGTTTGTGATGAGACCCCTTTCCCTTGGCTATGCAACCAAGAGTCACCGTCATGTGTAAATCACTGCAGCAATGTCATAATCGCTAGGTGACCCATGTATCCAATAGGATGGCTCGGGTGGATGAGACCCCCTATCCTCCGACTAGGTCTCGTTTTATTGTTTTTCCTGTCCCTGAGCCATTGAAGCCTTTTTATTTGCTTTCTGGGATCCCTCATGGCATCTCGAGGGTTTTATTTCTAGGCTTTTATATCTTACCAGTTGCTTTTACCCACTAGGCCTTTACCCCCTTCTTCACAAAAGGTAAGGTACAACCAAAATAGGTCAACCAAATGCCGTATCAACAAGGGGGATAAGTGAGCGGAAGTAAGATGAAGAAGTGGTGCTATAGGATCGAGGATGGATTTCAGAATCCCAAGTTGGCAAACCAAAACCTACGATACAGCTTACTTAGGGCACCTTGTCAATCCCCAAAAACATGGTCAAGTGGGCAAATGTAAGATCCAAGCAGCCGTTAGAAATAAAAGGAAATCTGATGCATACATTTAAAGGTTTTAACGATCAAATGTGACACATTATACCATGATACTTTGACTCACTACCATGAAGCAAGAACCTTTTTGATATAGGACCAAAACCGATGGTGATGGATGTTGTCATTCGACAAGATAAAGACGATGGAAGAAGAAAAAGTAACCTGTGGCCATGCTTAGGTTAATTCTTCTCTTGGTACCCATGTCTAGGTCCCTGTAACTGTGACATGATCTCCTAGTTATCCTTGAAAAGGGGGGATAACAACCAACTTAGTTGTCCTTTCTTTCATAATGTACAAACACCGACAACCAAATATTTTGAGATGGCTTACTCCGCCTTTCCCGAGAACATTTCTTCCTGGTTTGAATCCAAGTGCACTAAGGGATAACTGCTTGGACATAACGTTGTTCTTGGTCAGCTCACTCATAGGTGCACACAAAAGATCTTGATCGCGGATCATAGTCTTCACCGGCTTCCATTATTGTTCTATTCTTTCTTCCTGCCACACCATTCTGCTGAGGGACATAGGGAGTGGTGAGCTCCCTCTTAATCTCACTATCTCAAGAAAAGCCCGGACTCTTTTGAGCTGCATTCTCCTCCAGGCTATTTTGACCTTAGTATCTTGATTTTTTCTTTCAAAGAGATTCTCTATCATTGCTTTGAATTCCTTGAACTTTTAAAGTACTTCATCTTTTGATTTCAAAAATGAAACCACTTATGAATAATTATCAATAAATGACACATAATACATGCCCAAGAGTAGAGAGGTTGATGGCATTGGACCACATGGGACAAAGTACAAACCTCCTTCTTCCTGGGTACATGGGATACATCCTTCATTCTTATCAGGGTTCATGTCATGTGCTTGAGAGCCAAGTATCTTATCTGGGTATCATAAAACATAATCTTCAATTTCTTCTTAGTTAACTTCTTGGGTGGCTAATCATCTTTAGCTTCTACATGGATCGTGATGTCTTTGTTGCTTTCTTCTTGTAATCTTCCCTTCTGGCAGGACAATCCTTAGTAATGTGTCCCATCTTATCATAATGATAATATTGATAAGAGGAGAAATCGCTTTCTCTTCTTGTCTCTTCCTGGAATTCTTTCTGGAATCTCCTTGAGGGTGAGATTCTTTATGGAAGTGGCTGAATCTCTCCTCGAGGTGAGATTCCTTGAGGAAGATGGGTCTCCTTTCTGTCGAGACCTTTTCTTCGGCCCTTTAGCATGATTATCTGTCTAGGGTTGGTCTTCATCCTTTTACTAGCACTCCATTTCTACATACTCTTGCTTCTTCTTGAACAACACATTCTTCCCAAAGTCAAATTGGAGTTTTTACTTGCATAGATGGTTTGAGGAGGTATCCCTAAATGGTCTTGTGAGACCATTTATGGTTGTCATTATAAGTTCATCTCATCTAGGTTGTCTCCAATTTAATTGTTCCTTTGAATTGAGAAACCCTAGAGGTTTACCAGATTGTTTCTCCTTCCAGATTCCTTTATGGTAATTTTGAGTTGGGTTCTCAAGTTCATCTTCCTGTTAATGTTCTTTTCCTTCTTACATCTTGGTTAGGGCATCAAACATTTCTTTTGAGTATTCTTAGAAGACAATTGAGGGATCATGTGGTCTTTAATGGAATCTGTAGTTATTATTTTAGCCTTAATCATATACTTCTTTTACTTCTCTTTGGCTGCATTTTTTTTGGGTTCTGGTACATTTTCTTTATGAATTTTTCTAGGTCATTCTCTTCAAGAATGAGTCCACTACTATACTTCCAAGCACAAAAAATTTCCACACCTTCTAACTTATCAACAAGCTTAGTGCTTGCAGCAATCTTTTACCTGGAGCTAGGAAAATGACCAAAAATGAAAGTGCTTAGAAGTGATTATGAACTTATTAGGAGATGCTACTGGACAGGCGAAAGTAGGATGGAGCCGACCGACTCCAAAGTTTCAAGTTTTACCCCTTGAAATTGAGCTTGCGCAAATATGGACTAGTTTTTCTGGTACTGGTTTTGGTTTTCTTGTTTTCTAGTACTAGTCAAACTAGGGTTTGAATTTTCAAAAAATCTGGCCACTCAAAAAATTCTCTCAAGCTTCCAAAAGATAAGCTAGGGTAGGGCAGACTTCCATAGATAGTTTTTTGTCAGAAATTCATCTTTAATAAAAACCCCTAATTTCCTTATACAACAACAATGACATTTTCGGATACCTGGTGAAAGGTTCTCTATTCATTCAATCTCTGAAACCATGTTAAATTTAATGCTTTTCAAAGATAATAGCACAAATAGGATCAATGAGAGAAACACAATCACAAGGTACACAACATTTTATCTCCGTGAAACCTCAAGGAAGGGAGGAAAACCTAAATAAAACTTCCTAATAGATGACTAATCATAGTTATAAAACCTAACCAACATCTAAATCCTATCATCTAACTAGTCGAATAGTCCAACTCAATCCTAAATCCGTAATCGTAATGCAACTTGGCCGAACCGTTTCAATGAATCGGTTTTTGAAATACATAAAATATTTAAATTTTAACGAAAAAAAATATTTTTTTTTTTATGATTTTAAATCATGTTTGCAAAGCATTAGAGACAATTAGAGACAACATATCCAAAGTATGCTTCATGAATATATCAAACGATAATACCAAGTGCAATACATATCTAGAGATCTAAACATAAATACATAATCAAGGAGGCTCTAAATGGCCTCTACAACAAATAACATACCAAGTTAGAGTCATTGATACTATACGTGGGAATACTCAATGACAAATACAAAATGTTTCCATAGATATTAGAACTGTGAGATGGAAGAATTTATAGCTCATGAGTCAAGGACTGCAGAGTCCCTCCATGTCATAATCATCAAGATTGGCATCACTACCAATCGCTTCTTCCATCCTCCTCCTCCTCCGTAGATATCCAATGCAACTGCATTTGTTGATCGTGTTGAGTTTTCATAAGCTAGGTTAAGCATGTAGTTCATTTAATTTCACCATGTCTTAACTATAAATGTTGGAATGTTGTAGCAACCAAGATCACAAGAAGAAACACCATGCACAAGTACACAAGATATATCCCGGAAACCCCTTTCTAAACAAGGGAAGAAAATCCAACCAAATCCTTTGCCATATTCTTCAAGAGAAAGACCTTTCACCACCAAGAATGACTTAGCACACAAGAGGGTGCGCTTAAGCCCTAGAAACCCTAGAAGTTCAAAGAGAGGTGCACACCTTTACAAAGAGTAGCAATGCGGCTGAAATTTCCAAAACATGTGAAGAGGATATGATTCTACAATGGAGAATCATTCCTTACTTATATTAGACTCTTTGACCAATTAGCAAGGGCTTCTTATTGGCACAACATGGTCGAGCTCTCTAAGTCAAATACATTTTATTATCATATTTATTATTATAATTAATATCTTCATTATTAATTATCTTCTTTATATATTAATCGATTAACATAAATACCATTCTTTAAGCAATAACGTAACTAGGGTTACGTGGTTCCACTGAACAATATATAGCAAAGGATCCAATACACCCAGTGCTGCTCATCCACTAGGGGCCACACCCATAGGGATTGCATAGACCTCAGCCATCAGATACTGATGAGCTTAGTCCTCACACCTCGCATCTTCTATGCTCATCCATAGTCACGTCAGCTCTATAGATCTACTTTCCCACTACCACAAATAGGAGGATCATCTGGATTCTTCACATCAGTAACTCTTGTTGTTCGGGGAGGAGGCCATCACATCATCTTTGTTCTTATTCTCATGATGATGTGCCTAGCGCTTTTTGGGATTTCCCGTCGCCCACCATGTCACCACGCACGCCCTAACTCAATACCGTATTGACGTTTCCAATCGGATTAGATCATCTCTCGAGTTCTTTTCTCTCACATTAAGTGGAGGAGGCCATTATATACATTCCTAGCCCCCGGCCCAAGGATGGAATCCATTTAACCCCTTATTAGCCAGTTTGTGGGGTCGTAGAGTAAGACTTCACGAGTCGCTATATTCCACATCTCATAGGTTTGTAAGTCGGAGGATGTCTCCCATAACTGCACTCATCAACACTCCCTCCCACCTAGGGAGGCATTCTCCGTCGTTTGGCGTTTTCACCTTTTAAAATACTCTAACTTTGTCTTCGGGTAATTGGTTTGAAGATATCAACAATTGTTCATGGGTGGAAAGATATTGAACACGTATTATCTTCCTTTGTACCATATCTCCGGGAGCATAGTGGTACTTGATTTCACATATGTTTTGATTTGTCATGAAATAATAGGTTCTTTGAGTATTTCCACACAACTTCCTGCCGTCGCCAAATGAATGGTGGTAGGATCCATCTTGTTTTCAAACAAATCTTTCAAGAGTTTCCGAAGCCAAACGGCTTCACGAACCGGCCATACGCTTACCTAGTGCAATGTATTCATCAGATTACTCAGCCACGAGCTTTGTTTTCAGCCGCACCAGGGAAACCATATTTCCATCCTAGGGTGAAGTACCGAGGTGTCATTTCATCGCGACTTCCTACCATAATCCGCATCAAAGATATCCTTCCAAATTTTAGATCCACATTTGTTGCATTATTTTTAGGCCATAGCCATTAGTGCCATGTAAGTATCTTACGTGCCTGGCAATCCATCCAATGTGTCTCATGGTTGGCTCATGCTAAACCGCTAAGCAACACATTTATCGCATAGCAATGTTCCGTCTCTGTGTTAACTATATACATCAAGGATCCAATAAGACGTCTATATAAATGTTGTATTCACGTCCGAATCAGATCATTCATCTTCTTCGTTGGGGATCCATTACCATTCAATGGGTATGGATTTATAAATCAATATTTGGAATCTTTTAGAATTTCCAGTATATTTTCTCATGAAAAATCTCCGTCCATATCCCCATACCGCATTTGGCCCAAATTTCATTTCAATTCTGTCTAATGCTCATTGCATTCAACATTATCTTTCTCGGTTTCCAAGTGATGAAAAGATCATCCACATATAGGACTAGAATCAAACATCTGTTTCCATTAATGTTGTTCAATGTAAGTTTGGTCGATCGAGCTTTTATCAAACCCAAACTTATCGTGAAAACCATCCATTTTCTCGCCACTCAAGCACGTAGTTTACGTCCGCATAGGGCTTCTTCAATCAAGCAGCGATATGATATCTTCTTCGCCGTCCTCCGTCGTTCATCGTAGACTTCTTCCTCAATTTCATTGAGAAAGTTGTCTTTACATCCATCTCGATGGAGCTTCCACTTCATGGAAGCAACTAGAGCAATGATGGATCGAATGAAGGTATATCTAGCCATCGCAGGCGAAAAGTCTCGCCATAAAATTGACTTCTATTTGTGAGAACTCTCTGGCCAAGAATCTTGCTTTATATATTTCAATGCTTCCATCAACAACATGTTTGATTTCGTGGGAATCCATTTGGAAGTTACTACGAACTTCCCTTCTGGCCTTGGGACAACATCCCATACATCATTCTTTAGTATAGATTGATATTCTTCAAATATGGTATCTTTGGCATACTTGTCTTCACCTTTCTTCCTTTAGCTTCTCCATGACAAGCACTAATCACACGTGAGTCATAGCTGAAAGGTAGCAAGAGAATCTCTTCGGTTTCTTGCTTTCTCTAATTGCTCCTTGTGAATATTTATGTCTTCCTGCTTCTTCTAATGTTTTGTATGCCCAAGCAGGTTTTTTATGTCCAATAGTGATGTCTCTCGGTGCATTACTTGGGGCAACCGAATCCACTGGAGTGCATTTGATCACTTGTGTTGTAGGCTCCATCTCGGAAACACCTGCTCTGCTCTCCTCAATTCTCGAATAGGTAGCGATTACTTCACAATCTATCGCCCTCGAAGCTCGATTTCTGGAAGTTTACTTCTTCTTCAAAAGTAACATGTCTGCTTACTTCAATTTGTCTTGTCCCCGATGATTTTGGTATGTTTCTTGAGGATCACCCTGTCCTGCCAAAAGTAGCTTTTCCTTTTCCGGTTCTAGTTTGATCTTTTCTTTAGGTACACATGAAGGTACACCGACATCCAAATAATATTCCTCTCAAGTGTTCACTTCTCGTGTTTCCACTTTAGTGAATGCTTCTCCGAGTAATGTTCTTTTCAGATCCGATGGGGGCTTTGAACATATATCATAAATATACATGCTTCCGCCCATAGAGTCATTGGTAGACTACGATCATGTATCATTGCTTTAGTTGCTTCCAATGATGGTTCGTTTTTCCTTTCAAAGAACTCATTTTGTTGAGGGCTGTACTATACCGCGGAGCTCCCCTCGGGCTCAATACAAAATTGATGAATTCCTTTTGAGGTGTGCCTCCATTGTCTCATCTCAATACTTTGATTTTCCAAATGTTTTCAACCGAAGATTTGAATTCTTGGAATTTGGCAAGGACTCCTTCCTTGTTCTTCAGAAAGTAAATCGAATTTTTTCTTGAGTGATCATCTATGAATAGTACAAGTACCCATTTAGGATGCAACGCCATTGGCCCACATACATCTCAATGGATCAAGTCAAGAATCCGCCAAGGCGACACTGAAAGGATCCTTAACATTTTACCAAGGCACCTTTGCAAACATCATGCTAGATCCGATCTCGGTAGACCGTTACCATTTTCCCTAGAGTTCGAAGAGCTCTATAATGAATGTGAGCAAGCTTTCTATGCCAAAGCTCACATAGGTCAGATGGTGTCATGTAAGGCTTGAACCTGCTCTGTGGTCAACTTGTATATGTCGTGTTGTCTCAATGCATTACTTTGAAGAGTCATATGAGAGTCTTTGTGCCAGCGCAAGGACTCCTCCCTATGAGAAAGCTATTTTGCACCTTTGTCTTCTTGCGAGCCAAATAGAGACAAGGTTTCTCTTCATTCGAGGTACATATAATACTTCTTCTAAATTAAGTTGCATATCTGAATCTAATTGGAAGTTGGAAGTTCCAACTCCCTTCACAATATATCTAGCACATCATCTCCAAGGACCATGTAGATGTCTCTTCCTCTCAATGAAGTGTGTTAAATGATTTTTAATACCGGTCATGTGCCTGGAAGCACCAAGCACTCATCAATTAGCCGCCAAGTGTTTTACTTGGAGAGGAACCATACCCGAGCCGAGATGCTGATAGTCTTCATTGGAGTTCTGTTGAGCTTGTTTCCATCATGAATTGCCAGTTTTCATAAACCTCTTTGTCAACTACGCTAGAAGTGTCCCATCTGCCAGGCTAGAAGCTAGCACTTTAGGTTTTGTTGGGCTTATGACCGCCAACACTTTGGAAGAGCGGATATGAGAGTCTTTGTGCCATGCAAGGACTCTCCCTTATGAGAAAGTTATTTTGTAACCTTTGTCTTCAAGAGCCTAAATAGACAAGGTTTCTCTTCATTCCGTGTACATATAAGACCTCTTCCAGTTTGAGATGCATATCTGAATCTAGTTGGAAGTTGGAGGTTCCAACTCCTCTCACACTATATCTAGCATCATCTCCAAGGACCACATGTAGATGTGTCTCTTTCAAAATGAAGTGTGTTAAATGATTCCTAATACCGGTCATGTGCCTGGAAGCACCACTATCAATTAGCCAAGTGTTTTCATTGAGAGGAACCATACCCGAGAGTACGTAGATGTTGATATATCTTCATTGCTTTGGAATTTTGTGTTGAGCTTGATTCCCATCATGAAATTGCTCATTTTCACAAACCCTTTGTCACCAGCAATTAGAAAACTCCATCTGGCCAGGCTAGCTAGCACTTTTTAGGGTTTTATTTCGGCTTATGACTCCGCCAAATGTTTCCTTTAATTATGGTAGCTTCTTCAAGAAATTCTCAGTAATAAAATTTAGAATTTTCTGTAGATTTTTGACGAAACCCTAGAAACCCTTTGGGTCAAAATTTTGAAATGCCCAAAATTTATATCTAAGACTTGCTGGAGGTACGCTGAAGGAGACCGTACCCTTCTAAGTCTTTTTCAGCCCAAGCATCCAAGTTATAGTGGTGAAACTTCTCTGAAAAAGGAAAAGGTTGTATGGATTTTCCTCGAAACCCTAGGAGGGCCGTATGAATTTAAACAGAGTAGATGTTCTCGGAGAAGGCTTTGCAATGGGATCTCTTCGCTAAGACCTATGCTTTGATACCATGTTGAGTTTTCATAAGCTAGGTTGGCATGTAGTTCATTTAATTTCATCTGCCTTTAACCATAAACAAGAATGTTAAAAGAACCAAGATCACAAGAAGAAACACCATGCATATGGTACACAAGACATAATCCTCCGAAACCCTTCAAACAAGGGAGAAAACCCAAACCAAATCCTTTGCTATATTCTTCAAGAGAAAGACCTTTCACCACCAAGAATGACTTAGCACACAAGAGGGTGCCTAAGCCCTAGAAACACTAGCGCCCAAGATAGATGTGCACTTTTCCCAAGAAAATGTACTTGCTGAAATTTCCAAAAACATGTGAGGAGGATATGATTCCCCCGGTTGAGTTAATTAACACACCCTAAAGTTCATGGACCATTCTTTTAGGGTACCACTTGACCTCTCAGATTGCCTTATTTTCACTTCAAGATGAACTTCTTGATGTGCTTTTCGCTTCATCTTATATATGCGTTTCAGCGCGATTGAATTAAGTAAAGTTTGGTTAAACATACAACAAAGAGTCATCTTTAACTTTTTAAAAGGACTTGACAACTACTCAAGTTCGAAGACGAAAGTTGGGGCAAGATGGCAAAATCGCTTTGAGAGAAGTCAAAGTAGTCGAAAGTATTCTAATTCCTTCATCGGGCGCTTCTGGCCATGAGCTTTTATGCTAATAAGTTCAAGTAGACTTTTGCCGAAGACCGGATTCATTCCTGGCTGGCGATATATAATAGTAGTGCTAATGCGATATATAATAATGACTTCGGCCGATCGCCGAATTCAAACATTTCAAGACGGTAAAAGTTTATGAGATGATGACCCGCCGAGTAGATCAACAAGCAAGACTCAACTCATCAATTTCAATCCCTGGATATCATCGACATCTAATAAAGGATAGTATCGAGTACAATACGTATACTAGCCGACTTCATCCAGACATTCATCGCGTGACGGACGCGACAAGACGCGAGCACCCCCGAATGTGTTAGGGTATGTCGACTCCTTTACAGCTATTAAGTTAATTCGCGGATCACACATTAGTCAACGACTCGCGGCATGAATAAAAAGAACTTGCTAAACTCGCCGATACAATGCATATCTCCCATCCGGCCAACTAGTTAAGATTTATCCGCGTAAACTGGATAGTGGTTTATTTTGATCCCATTCATTACTGTATTAACTAATTCACGATAACCACAGTATCTCCCCAATATATCCTTTTTCGAGCCATTGTGTGATCCCATTCTCGCAGAAGAAATTCGCAATCGCATAAAAAGAGCTGCTTTTACCGTAAACGGAGAGGAAGGCCCAAAGTTCAAGCAGAGTATTGGGCTAGTTATCTTGAGCAAGCATTACGTATGGGTCCGCTAACTTTACGCCCATTTTATATATCCTCACCCAACGCTGATTTGTATACGTTTTTTAAAGGGCGGGTTTTAATTGCGTGGACACGCTCCTCAAGAAGCCTTCCTCCACCAGAAATAAGAGCCGCCAAAGCTACAAGAATCGGCGTAGGAGAGAGGGCCCTCCCCGAATGCAAGACATTAGATTCTCCCAAGCCTAAGTGGTTCCGCCTTCATTAAGACCCATCACCATGAGCCCTTTGTCCAAAATTTTTCAACGTCGGATACGTATGTAGTATTGAGCTGAAGACAACTTTTTCCTCACTAGGGAAGAAGTGTTCAAGAAAATCCGCGACCTTAAGAACCCTCAGTATACCCTTCGCGACAAAGGACTCCCGACAAGGGAAGTTCGACAACGCATGTCCCCCCAAATATTCGTAGGGATTATTTGCACGTGGTGGCAAGACGGTCTCCGGTATTTCTTTGCATTGAGTTCTTGAAGTGGATTATTGACCATGTTGATGCACAAAAATGTATGATTAATGATGATAACGGTGAGTGTGTCGGGGTTTTCTTTCCGGTGGAGGTGCATAATTATTACAAGCTCAGGGACCAGGATGAACGTTTGAACACGGATTTTGTTTTGATCTTTTATCAGAAGCACGACACCGGCAAAATCATGGCGCCTTGGTGGAGGGAAGACAAAAATTCACGAACCAAACTTCCAGCTGGTATCACCCAACAACCAATCTCGTGGGAACTATACATATATCCATGGCTCACTTTGCAAGTTACATGGGAGAAGGACTCTCGATGTAGGCTTGGATTCTCTCTGCTTTTACAAATTAATACTCTGTGCTTAGGATTCAATTGGGGTGCCATCACTTCCAAACAAATTTCGAGCTCCCCGTGATAAGACAAAGCCTGGCGTCGGCGAGGGAGATAATTTCTCTACATGGCCTCTGTATCTAATCGGATGCCATCCGCTGGTGGAACACTGGGATGAACCTCAATTGCTACACCCTTCCGGGAGCTTTCAAGGGTCCATGTATAATACTTCATCATATTATGGGAAAACAAGTACAAAAACTTAAGTTTATCCAGGATTAGTTTATTGCACGCATTTTCTTTTTGCTCTTCAGGAAAGAATTCCCTAGGCTATCAGATGAAGCAAAGAAGGTTATAGCCAACATTGGCCACTGGTATTTAGATGAAAGAGAAACCTACATAAGGATTTTCTATTCACGGGCAACTCTACCTATTACCCATTTATGTTCCCGACCGCCTAGTGTTGAATTTGCTATCAAACCATCCTCAAAAGGATAACGAATCCTTTAGTAAAAGACAAGAAGCTGGCCTTCATACCGATAGTTTCCTCCCATATTGGCTTCAGATGGTCAAAGACACCATGGCTGCTAAGCAATGTATGGATAGGTCATTAGAATTTGGCTCCAAATGGTCGATTCAAGAAACATGATCCCAAGGGCCTTGTTCTATAGCACGCCTGGTATCATCTGTTGGCCTTATGCCCATGAACGGTTTGAAGATGAAATTTTCACCTAAAAATGATCAAGACTGGATGAGATGGCGGCCGAAGGTCGATCCTCGAGGAACCGTGTTTAAAGCCATGAGCTACCGTATGCGCAACGTGATTTGGAATAGGTGCTTCCAAGAAATTGGCCGATATCCGCCAGGAGAAGTAGCATATGAATTTGAGGAAGGAATAAGTGATCCCCAAGAAGACATTGATGTTGGCGGAGCTCATCGTGGTCCGTACAAATCGATCTCCCCGGAAGATCAAACCGCGACAAAGAGGGCGACTTTTTATACCAACAAACTACCACGTAATGAAGCATGCGGATGACCGTGACTCATCTTTAAGACCTGACATTTCAACTACCGGCCCAAACGCCTCACAGAGTCAAGCCGATCCCCGGTTCCACACGCTCTTGATAACACCAATGTGGTTGTGCAACCCTCGACCTACAACATCATGCCGATCACGGCAGAGGCAACTCAACCAGACATGCCGGTGTCGATAGGAACGTTCAACTCATATTAATTTTGCCACATATATACATACCACGACGAGTTTGAGTCATTGCTACACTCCCTGCGGTGTACCGAAGAGGGGAGAAGGTCCCGGTGAAAATCGCCCCCCAGCCCGAGGTTCAAGACGCGTGTCTCTCAAAGAGAAATTGCCGGGCGCCCTTCGCTAATGTAAGAACCCGATGAGCCGTTCAAAGCAAGTTCAGATCAACCAGCCTGAGGATACCGAGAGCGATCTTCACAAAGCAGCACCCATAGCTTCTACAAATTTACGTATGCGGCAACAAATATAAATTCCGGTTAATTTCTATTTTGCCCAATGTCCAAATCCACGGAAGCGACAAATAGAGGCTCAATTCCACAGCATGCGTTCACGGTGGCCTCTCGAGCCCACTCTTTAATCGTATATACAATCAGCGGTAGCTCAAACAACAACCTCACATAAGTGATCAATGGATACCGAAATGGTAGACGCAGGTAGACATCTATGCGCGATTCCCTACGAATAAAGAGAGGAAAGCGGCCATCGCTCAGTTGACTCCGCAAAGAAGCTGGCGATCAATTTTGGATCAATCCATCTGATTACCACAGAGGAGTAAACTTAATCAACACCGCACGCTCGTAAGGCCCCAACTAATCGCATCGAGAAAGCCCCTTCCCGTGATGTCGCCTGACAGAGCCGGAGTACTTCGTTGAATTGGCCTCCACCGGCGAGGAGCTCGACCGCCATCTTGTCGACTACTATAAGGGTGCTACACAGACCACCAGCGGTATCTGAAAGATGAGTTCGATAGAGTTTACAAAGAGCTGCCAGTTGAAAGGCACCGCATCTCGAATGTCAATCTTGAGGACACCATGGCATTTTACATGGCAGATGAGGATGGTATGAAGTTTGAGCGGTAAGCAAGAGAAAGGCCGAGTATTGAGGTAGTCCGTAATGAGAGAAGCGCAGCCAACATGGCATTTGCGGGTGTGCTACCACCACGAAGCCGACCTACCAACATCGGGCTAAAATGTCTCTATGACCACAAAGAAACTAAGGACAATGGACCGATGTCAAGCACCGGGATAAAATCAATAAAATAATGAAGTACACCGGGCTCCCTGATTTCAGCACCCCCGACAACTTCATCAACCTAAGCGACATAGTCAAGTCACATGCCAAAAAATATTCTCTATGGACCGAAGAGTTTGCAAAGATAACCGGCTGCGCCGCAAGCAGTACAATACGAAAACATCCCAACATCAAAGTCGCAAATCCGGTTTAATTGAATACTTCCAAAATGCACGTAAAGATGCAACGTATATCGTGTGGAATATGCGTCTGTGGAACAAAATGATTTCCTGTACACTCTAGAAGAGCTTACTATCAATGGCTCCATGATGAGGAGTCACCCCGCCAAGAAAACATCTCTGGTGAACAAGAAGAATTATTAGATGATAACACCATCGCATGGTTTTTATTTGGTTCAAACCTGTACCAAATGCCAATGAATTTTATGTTATAAGTAAGAGAATTGACCAATTAGTTAGAGGTTGATGGTTGTTGTAAGAACTCTTTCTTTGGTTGTTGATAACTACTTTGAGACTGCTATAAACCGAGAAGTCCCTCAAAATCAAAGACAGTCATTTCACTCCATGTATGTGATTGTAGTTTGGAGAAGAATTATTTCCTTTCTTGTTCCATGAATGATACCGTAAATGAGTAAGAGCAATTAATTCGATTGTCAAGTTATCTGGTGCAAATTTTTTATGTTCTCGCTTTAATGATGAAGATGAATTGTTGTGTTTTTATGTGATGAATGCTATGGTAGATGAATTATTTTTCTTTCCATCGTTTATCACATGTGTGTTTTCTTTCTGCTAATTAGTTTTCTCATGTAGTAGTTGGATTCTAATTTGTTTAATGTATTAGTACTAGGTCCTTTGGCATATAATCATTGTCCGCATGTTTGAGAAATGGGTTATCCCAAGCTCGACCTCTTTCCAATAAGTTATTAAAACTTGTCTTGTTATTTGGTCGTTATTTATAATTGGTCGATTCTCACTAACCCCACCCAAGAGAAGCGTTTAAAACTGGCCTTTTAATCAAGGAAGGTTTCCTTCACAAGAAAAACATAAAGCCCATCTATAAATTGGTCGGATCTAAAGATCCGGAGAACCATTCCATCTTAAACGCTGCAGATTCTAATTAGGCCTATAAGGCAGGTTTGGTCTTCGGCCAAGGAGGCCAAGGATTTAAGACCCATCAATAGATTCTACAATGGAGAATCATACCTTACTTATATTATACTTGACCGATTAGCAAGCATCTTATCATAATGTCAGGGTCAACCCCTCTAAGTCAAAATACATTTTATTATTATATTTTATTATTATAATTAATATTTACATTAATTATCTTCTTTGTATTAATCATATTAACATAGGGCCGACCTGTACCATTTACATTAAAATTAGGGTTATAGGCGGGTCTTACTCTTGAAAAATATATAGCAATGGATCCGATACACCCACTAGTGTTCATCCATCACGCACCCATAGGGATGCCATAGACCGGTGCCAATCGAGACAAATGAGCTATGTCCTCAATGCAGACCGTATGCGTTTCGTCTATAGTCACGCCTCGCTTTACGACCGCTTCCCACCGCCACCGTCAGAGGATCATTCTACATCAACTTCTGCCTGGCTCGGAGGCCATCACATCATCTTTGTTCTTATTTCGCTTGATGATGTGCCCAATGCTTTTGGGAAATATTTCCATCGCTCGTCACGCTCAACCACGACGCCCTAACCTGCCACCGTGATCGCTTTCCACCCGATGATCATCCGAGTTCTTCTCTCTCATGTTATGGAGGAGGCCATATATATACATTCCTAGCCCTGTTCCAGGTTGGAACCACGAACCCCTTTATTAGGGGCTTTCTTCGTATTTGTAAAGCTATAAGACTTCACGCATGCTATATTCCATCTCACAAAGTTTCAGAAGTCGAGGGATGTTCCTATAGCCGCATTCACCAACAACACCTTTGAGGATAAATCAAGAGGATCACCATCATCAAAAGTGACCTACTCTAGCACTAGTTCGTTAAGATCCAAGCTGGCTAATGCCAACTCAACATTGTTGTTAAAACCCATATCATCAAGAAACATAACCCACTGCCTTCCCTTCAACCACTCTCTGTATATAAGATCTGAGGTCGGTGCACATACACTACCAAGTCACCAGACACAAAGAGAAGAGAGAGTTCTCAATAGAAGAGTTTACATCGGCGAAGGTACATTTTTATCGCCGCACAAAAGAGTTCAACAATCAATGCCACCAACATCGAGGTACATAAAGGAATTGATGCCCTTGATTAAATGTCAGTTACATAATCTCATACATGATAGAATCCAACAGAAACATTGCAATCTTGCCAATCTTAATCCCGAAATCGTTAAGTCCGCTGAATTTGAATAATCTAAAATTCTACTTCTCCATATCAAGTCCAATACCGAGGTTGGTGAACCACTCTCAAACATCCCAAACAATTAATGGTGTAATGTTAAAATTTAAGTAAAGGATGAAAAAATGACAGACAAAGGAGAATGTTTAAACATTACCATTAATTACCAGGGTGGGTGAAATGGAGGGGTGTGGACATCTTTAAATAGCATTAGTAAGGCAAAATAACCCCAAACTGCACACCAAAACACCTCAAAGCTCCAACTTGGCTGGCAAAACATGAGCCAAGCAATTTTTCGCCACATTTAGCTTCAAGGTTTTGTGGACAAACCGACCGTTTGCGACCAAACCGATCGGTTGGCGACCAAACCCACCGGGTTGGTTTATTGTCCGATTTTGAACCGTCACCATCAAACCAACAACCGGCCGGTTTCGTTCCTGCCACCATTTTAAACATCATACATTACAATGCCAAGACGTTAAAGACCACACTACAACATCCAACACTGGGTTATCAGCTTCTCCTTCTAACTATAGCTTCCTTCCAAACTTTATGACTAGATGAGCATTCGGGAGCGAGTAAGGGATCGAGGCAAATATCCTCTCTTATTTATAAGTACCGGGTTCGGCAGGGGTTAGGTTAAGGCCTCTCACTAAGCCGATGACTTTTACAAACAACACCATATAATCCATGGTTTGACCAATCCACAAAGGGGATTTGGTCTGACTCTTATACAGTTCACATGATCAATCCACAAAAGGGGATTTGATTCATAAGATAATAACTCACTGTACTCAGAATATTTAAAGCCATAATATTTTAACAAGATGTTAGACAGAGACCACCTGACAGAGGATATGTCATTATATACAAGAGGATAGAGACGTCCATGCTTATATAGATGAGGCTTCGTGCATGATGGAGAGCATCTTATCGTGCAAATGTAGTGGCTTCCCGGAGGCATGGCCGCCTCCACATCAGCAATGGAGCCAGGTCCTTCACTGGGTTGTGTCCTGAGGCACAATGCCCAGGTTCAAAGCCCACGTTGTCACTTTGGTTTGAACCTCTTTCGTCTATGTTTACTCCTAGGGAAGCCAAGTGGTGTAGTCCCTAGTTTCTAGATGAGATCATTTTTAAGTTCTAGGAGTTGGTTTTTTTAATTAGTTTAAGGTTGTGGGAAAATCTAGCCTATGATGAAAAGGCAAATAAACGTACCAATATAAGATGATAATCAAACTCTTTTCCTAGGGAAACTAAGACTATTACCTAAGATTTATGTAAAGCAATGTAACCATAGTTTGAGGGAGTTGGATTACACAAGAGTTACAACAAATTACAAAGATTACAAAATAGATTAAGTACAAGATAGATACAAATGCAAAATATCTTAAATGTTAACAGCATACTAAACAAAGATGGCCAGATACAAAGATCAACTAACAATGTTTGTATGTGTAGAATTTAAAGATCAAATGGATGTCATTCATCACTTTCACTACAATAAAGCCAAGCATGATCAACACAGAAAATCTCCTAAAGGGATGCACTACTCTATTGAACTCCGCCAATGGCAACAAAATCACTCAAGGTCTCAAGATAGTGGCTCCAAAGGATGCACAACTTCTGAGGGATCACACCTGCAAAAGATCATTAACGTCTGCAGCAAATACTTTAAAAAGAAAGATCCACGCCATACCTTATGACCACTGCAAGACATCTACAACGCTAACATCTGCCACTTTCTATTACTCGTGACACGTGAGGGAAACGGAAATACTAATATCCGGTTACGGTAATCTAGGTTCTACCCCTGAAGCTGGTATCACTTTTGAGGGACACGTTATATATATATATATAATTACATATCGCACGAAATTATAATTAATATGCAAAATGAAATAATTAAACTGTAAACAGCTACATGATGATGATACAAATTCAATCATAATTAGTACTCAACTTAGTAACTTTAAGTTACTTGCTACAATATAAATGATGATTATTCTAACCCAACAGTTGTTGTCCAAACCCATATATCATCGTGAAACACATCCTTCCAATATCTTTGTCTTTCCTCTTCAACCACCTTTCTTCTCGCCCAAAGGTTTGCAATAAGACGGGCTGGTGCGCATACACCACTAAGTCACTTGACACGGCGACAAAGAGAAGAGTTCAACATGATAGTTTTTACTTGAGTGAAGGGTACAAATTTACTAGGATCATGACAGAAGAGTTCAACAATCAATGCCACCAACATCGAGGTATTACAAAGGCATGGTGCTTTGATTAAAAATGCCGCTGCATACCTTTCACATGATAGAATCCGTTGGGAAACATTGCAATCCCGCCATAATCTTGAAATCCTCGAAACCATTAAGTCCGGCTGGACTTTATTTTGAATGGGACCTAAAATTCTACTTTCTCCATATGAAGTCCAATGAGGTTGGAACCACTCTCAAACATCCTGAAACAATTAATGGTAATGTTAAAAATTTAAGTAAAAGGATGAAAATGAAAGATAAAGGAGAATGTTACCATTAATTACTAGGGCGGGTAAAATGGAGGGGGTGGGGACCTCTTTAAATAGAATTAGTAAGGCAAAATAACCCTTAGTTGCACACTGAAACACCTCACAACTGCAACTTGCATGAGAAAGCATGAGCCAGGGTCCTTTTCTGAGCAGGACACGTGTCCTATTTTCAAGACACGCGTGTCCTGTGAACATGACACGTTCTAAACACGTATCCGACACGTGTCCTACCGTTTGGTGTCCGACACGTAGGATTCGTGACACGAGGGGGGGTTTGGACGTGTCAGGTGACTTAGATCTACAACCATATAGATAAACTTGCATGTAAAAGTAAATGTAAAAAGAAGTGCTTGCAAGTGTAAGTGTAGACCACAAAGATATATCTTGTAGATGCCCAAAGTTGAAGTGGATTAAGAGATTAATTAAGTTTTTTAGTTAAGGGTGTTTCCTAACTAAGTCTCAACCCAATCCTCCCCCTGCTTGTACCAAGTAACTACTGGGTGCTCAAGAAGTATGGCAACAAGGCCCACCCTAGCTCCATAGGTCAACCCAAGGGAAAAGAGTACTCCCGGAAAAGACGCTGAGCTTCACGAGACCCTCCCCGGCCTATCACCTTCTCGTTTAAATGGCAAAGTTGGGTCAATAGAGGAGTCCTATTAAGTCTAGTTGATTATTATGCTTATGGACTAAGTTAATTTTAGTGTTTAGGTGTGAAAAATTAAAGTTTACTTGCCCCAAAAGTGTGAAATATTGCCAAAACGAAATATTAAAGGTCACCAAAATGAAGTTCTAAACCATAAAATTGTTACTTGGAAAGCATGTAAAGAACTTGAAAGAGCTAGCTGAAAAGAGAAAAGATTGCTTTACACCATTTACATGCCCATATTTGCTTGCAAATTAAAAAGATAAATGCTTAAGAACCAAATCTTGCAAGTAAAGAAATATCAAAGCACAAGACTACTTCCTATGCCTCCATGGGCTTTAACTAACATTAGTTGTGTGAGATCTACTTCTAGATAATTTTAACCCATTAAGCACAACACATTAACAATAGACAACTAAGCTGGCCTTGCGATTTTGGGGGTTGGCTATGCCAACTTCACATCCAAGGTGTAGGAAACTAAAGAACCAAAGAAAAGCTTGAAAGAAAAAAGCTTGAAAGAAAAAACCTAAATACAAACCACTCACAATGGCACAAGGTGGAGGCAAGCCTTCCTATTTTGTGCCAAGAGGGGTTGGAAAAATAAACAAACTAAACTAAAAAAACCTAGCCACACAACCTTGTCCTAATGAGAAGTGGGGCAAAGAACAAAAAACTTGCTGAAATTTAAATGAGAATGCAAGCCACTTGGGGACCCCTTTGGGTTTGCTACAATGCTTAGAAAAGATAGAGAAAATGGTGGATATTGTTACCCAATCAAAGGAGGGGTCCTTTGTGTGTTTTATGTCTGAAAATGGGCAGCACTTCCCCTAGATATGGCAAGAATCTGCAAAAAACAACAAGCTATTGCTTGCTGGAAATGCTGCAAAACAGAGATAAAAGTCAAGAAAATTTCTGTTTTTCACAGAAATTTTCTGCAGAAAAATTTTAGAATATAAAATGATATATTGACCTATCTAAGAGTGTTAGGAAACCAAGATCTGAATATATAATGAACAGAAAATAGATCTAAGAAGGAAGAAAGAGAGGAGTTTGAGTTAGGTTATGAAGGAAAGCTTTCAACTTGAAGCCCACTTTACAAACACTTGAAGCAACCTGCAACTTGTGAAACCAATGTAAGATGAGAGCAAATAGTTGATAAGATAAACAAGTAATACAAACTAATTTGCACCACTTAATATCATTCTCAAGTGGATCTACAACTACACTATTGTATGATCTATCCAAACAAGCTAATTTGCTTTAGATATTTACTCTAGATCTCAAATAAGAAAAAAACAAGGAACAAGATCACCTCCAAAACATTTGCACCAAGACAAAATCTCAAGAACACCAAGATCCTCCAAAGCTCTTTCTTATTAACCAAATGAGGAGGGTGCAACAACTAATTGCTACAAAGCTCCTCTCCAAAATAGAGCAAAGATGAATGAAAGCAAGAATGGGAGATGAGAGAGGGATGAGGCAAGAAATTGGTAGCATAACAATAGCTCAAGAGATGGTGAGAAATGAGTGAGGGGGGGTTCTTATTTATACTTGGAAAGGTAAAGTTATCTCTCTTGGATGAGAGCCAAGTGTCAAAACCCAAGTCAAAGTGAGAATCTCAAGAAGGGGGGGCAAGTCTAGGGTTTTGGCATGGATGGATGAAGTGACAATGAGTTGGAGTGAGATTTGCAAGGCTTTGACAAGTCAAATGATGAGTTGTAGGGTCTAGGGAGGCGCACCAAGGGATAGAATAAGTCTTCCATTAAATTTTTTATTATTTTTTTACTTTTTGGAGACTTTCTACAAGGGGGACACACCTTTCTAGGGAAAGTGACGTTTTTGCTTAATGGATAGGTGAGGGGGTGATGTGAGGGTTGGAACAGGTTAGGAATATGTTTGATTGACAAAGACTCCCTTTGGACAAACACCTAGCAAAAGTTGTCCAACTGAGTTGAAACTTGGTCCAGGGGTGTAGGGGGTCTCATTCCATTTCTTTTGAGCACAAATACTCCTAGCAAAAGCCCAAGGACCTAGTTTTTACAATATTTATCAAAAATTAATTAAAATTAATTAATTAAATTACCCAACCTTAGGCAATATTAATTAATTAAAAAAACCCTATCTAAACTCAACGAAATTCCGCGAAATTTTTTGAGATGTCTTACATGGTCATTTACATCATTCCTAAATACTAGCTATCAGAGGATGAATCCTTTAAAATTCCTTTCACCACTTTGGAGGAATTATTTTGTGGGAGTGAAAAACTCAAGGGAAATTAATAAGGCTAGTTAAGCCAAATTAATAACCCGAGGAAAGAAAAACTCAATGAAAGGAGCTCTCCTAATGAAGAAATCCTAAGGTAACTAACCTAACTATGATCCATGCAGACCTATTAAGAGTGTTAGCAAACCAAGATCTGAATATGTAATGAACAAAAAATAGATCTAAGAAAGAAGAAAGAGAGGAAATTGAGTTAGGCTATGAAGGAGAGCTTCCAACTTGAAGCCCACCTTACAAACCATTGAAACAACCTGCAACTTGTGAAACCTATGTGAGATGAGAACAAATAGTTGATAAGATAAATAAGTAATACAAGTGAATTTGCACTACTTAATATTATACTCAAGTAGATCTACAACTACACTATTGTATGATCTATCCAAACAAACTAATTTGCTTTAGATATTTACTCTAGATCTCAAATAAGAAAAACGCAAGGAACAAGATCACCTCCAAAGCATGTGCACCAAGACAAAATCTCAAGAACACTAAGATCCTCCAAAACTCTTTCTTATTAACTAAATGAGGAGGGTGCAACAACTTATTGCTACAAGCTCCTCTCCAAAATAGAGCAAAGATGAATGAAAACAAGAATGGGAAATGAGAGAGGGATGAGGCAAGAAATTGGTAGAATAACAATAGCTCAAGAGATGGTGAGAAATGGGTGAGGGAGGGCTCTTATTTATACTTGGGAAGGCAAAGTTACCCCTCTTGGATGAGAGCCAAGTGTCAAAACCCAAGTCAAAGTGAGAATCTCAAGAAGGGGGGGGGCAACTCTAGGGTTTTTGCATGTATGGATGAAATGACAATGAGTTGGAGTGAGTTGGCAAGGCTTTGACAATTCAAATGATGAGTTGTAGGGTCTAGGGAGGCACACCAAGGGATAGAATAAGTCTACCATTAAATTTTTTATTATTTTTTACTTTTTGGAGATTTTCTAGAAGGGGGGCACATCTCTCTAGGGAAAATGATGTTTTTGCTTAATGGCTAGGTGAGGGGGTGATGTGAGGGTTGGAACAAGTTAGGAATATGTTTTCTCATCATCTCCCACCTTTACTTTACTCAATTTGCTTAAGAATTACAAAATTGACATTTTTCCTATGTCATGACTTAACAATTAAAATTGCTGTTTGACTGACAAAGACTCCCTTTGGACAAACACCTAGCAAAAGTTGCCCGACTGAGCTGAAACTTGGTCCATGGGTGTAGGGGGTCTCATTCCATTTCTTTTGAGCAGAAATACCCCTAGCAAAAGCCCAAGGACCTAGTTTTTACAATATTTATCAAAAATTAATTAATTAAATTACCAACACTCGACAAAAAAATTATTTAATTAAAAAAAACCTATCTAGACTCGATAGAATTCCACGAAACTTTTTGAGATGTCTTACATGGTCATTTACATCATTTTTAAATACTAGCTACCAGAGGATGAATCCATGAGAACATCTTTCACCACTTTGGAGGAATTATTTTGTGGGAGCGAAAAACTCAAGGGAAATTAATAAGGCTGGTTAAGCCAAATTAATAACCCGAGGAAAAAAAACACTCAGTGAAAGGAACTGTCCTAATGAAGAAATCCTAAGGTAACTGACCTAACTATGATCCATGCAGACCTATTACATTATTATCCCACGCAGGGGAGCGGAAATTCCAATTACAAAAATATGTGCTGGTGGCCAAAAATGCCCTGTAGAACCAAATAGTCTTTGACTTGGTAACATCTGATGATGCATACTTCATGGTACATGGAGTTGACCCCCTAGTTGAATAGGTGGTCAACAAGGTGGATATAGGTTCAGAGTCTCAACGAGATGAGGATGGGGAACAATGATGGACAAATGCTTCTGATGAGGTCTATGAGGTCAGTTGGCAGGATATATGGTCGCAGCAGGTAGCGTCAGAGATCTTGAGGACCATACATGATGTACCTATGGTTGGAAAACTTGGCCATTTCAGGACTCGTCAGCAGGTCAGAGAGATATTCTCTGTGGAGGATCTAGAGGATGATGCCAGGAGGCATATGGAGGCATGTTGGGTATGTCAGCATCAAGAGTCAGGGCGTGATTCCTTAGCCACCCGCGTTTCAGTGTTGAGTTGGGAGAGTATGCCAGCTTCTTTCGACCCTGGTGCACTAGACATATAGTAGGGATGACTTCATAGGCATATTGTTGGAGCATGGTGTTGTTGATTACAACTTCATGAGACATCCTCCAGATCATTCTCCTCTAGACTGAGTTGAGACATCTGTGAGTGAGAGCCCAAGTGTTGGGTGTGCCCATATGATGGGTGTACGTCAGACTCTGGACTGAGTTGTGATGACGTGAGGTCTCTTGCTTTGTACTCCTCTGGACTGAGTTGAGTCAGCTTGAGATGGTCTCCTGCCTTGTACTCCTGTGGACTCAGTTGAGTCAGGCTTAAAATGGTACTCTAGATGATTCTCCTGTGGACTCAGTTGAGATAGAGATCTGTTGAGTATGACATCCCTGTGGCTGAGCACAAGTGGACGTGTGAGATCCTTGCTATATTGTTTGAGAGCGAGATTTACTTGTAACCCTAATTTGTGATGTAAAGGGTACAAGTCGGCCCCACCATATGTGAAAGATAATTAATATTTATGTAATTAAGGAGCATGTCTGGGCTCGTCAGACTCTGCAGGAGGCAGAGGGACATGCAACTCCTCAAGGCACATTCCGAGAGAGCAAGAGACCACGGATATTTTCAAGCTATTTTTCAGCATTGAGGCACATCATTGATACTGAGCCTTGTTGTCATGGAGAAGCAGCAGGATAGCAGGTATGGCAAGATGCCATGACAGAAGAGCATCAGTCCATCATGAAGAATGATGTATGGGATATTGTTTCGAGACCAGAAGGGAAGTCTATAGTGACTTCCAAGTGGATCTATAAGATCAAGCATGCAGTTGATGGAAGTGTCGAGAAATACAAAGTGAGATTTGTGGCCAGAGGATTCTCTCAGGTGGAGGGAATTGATTATGAGGAGACATTTGCTCCAGTAGCCCGATACACTTCCATCCGTACGATCATTTCCCTAGCAACATCCATGGGTTGGAGACTACATTAAATGGATGTAAAGACAACCTTTCTCAATGGCGAGATTGAGGAAGAAGTTTACATCAAGCAACCAGAAGGATTCGTGATACATGAGCAACAGTCTCATGTGTGCAGGTTGAAGAAAGCACTGTATGGACTAAAGCAGGCACCTCGTGCTTGGTACGAGAATTTGGATGGATTCCTGATGAGTTTCGGCTTCAACAAGAGTCTTGTTGATCCAAACCTATACTATCACATTGTTGGTGACGAGTGCCTGATTTTGGTCCTGTATGTTGATGATTTATTCCTCACCGGTTCAGAAAGTCTTATTGCTGAATGCAAGCGTGCATTGACTTCTGAATTCGAGATGAAGGACCTGGGTATGATGCACTACTTCTTGGGACTAGAAGTATGGCAGAGGACTGATGAGATTTTCCCGAGTCAAGGAAAATATACAGTGGAGATATTGAATAAATTCGGTATGATAGACTGCAAATCCATGCCTACACCGATGGTGATGGATCTGAAGAAAATGAACGACGCTTCTACTGATTCAGGCAAGATTGATCCACATCTTTACCGACAACTGATTGGATCATTGATGTATCTGGTTAACACTAGACCTGATATATGCTATGCAGTGAACATACTCAGTCAGTTTATGAGTCATCCGAGACAGACTCACTAGATAGCAGTGAAGCATGTATTAAGATATCTACGAGGCACAGTTGGATATGGCTTGAGATATGCGTCCGGTGTAGACATGAGATTGCAGGGATATTCCAATGGAGACTGGGCAGGGAGCGCAGTGGACTGGAAGAGCACATCTGATTGTTGTTTTACTTTGGGATCTACCATGGTTTCCTGGTGCAGTAGGAAACAAGAGCTTTGTGGCTTTGAGTACCGCAGAAGCAGAGTACATAGTGTTATGTGTGGCAGTCCGCTAAGTAGTGTGGCTTCACAAACTCCTTGCAGATTTATTTGGTCATGAGATGGATTCCACTATTATTCATTGTGATAACCAGATCTGTGTAAATCTCTCTGAGAATCTTGTGTTTCATGATAAATCGAAACATATTGAGATCAAATACCATTATATCAGAGATATGGTGCAGAGGAAAGCAATACACATGCAATACCTTTCTACACACGAGCAGGTTGCAGATGTCTTCTCCAAACCGCTTGCCAAGACAAAGTTCGAGTACTTCCGTGAGAGACTTGCCCTGGTGGAGAATGCCTCCCTAGCTGAGAGGGAGTGTTGTTGATTGCAGCTTCATGAGACATCCTCCAGATCGTTCCCCTCTGGACTGAGTTGAGACATCTGTGAGTGAGAGCCAAAGTGTTGGGTGTGCCCATGTGATGGGTGTATGTCAGACTTTGGACTGAGTTGTGATGACATGAGGTCTCTTGCTTTGTATTCCTTTGGATTGAGTTGCGTCAGCTTGAGATGGTCTCCTGCCTTGTACTCCTGTGGACTCAGTTGAGTCAGGCTTGAGATGGTACTCCAGATGATTCTCTTGTGGACTCAGTTGAGATAAAGATCTGTTGAATATGATGTCCTTGTGGCTGAGCACAGGTGGACGTGTCCCTAGTGGCTGAGCACTAGTGGATGTGTGAGATCCTTGCTATATTGTCTGAGAGTGAGATTTACTTGTAACCCTAATTTGTGATGTAAAGGGTACAAGTCGGCCCTACCATATGTGAAAGATAATTAATATTTATGTAATGATTAATTATATTACTGAGTTATTGAGGTTGGCGCTATTGTGCCAAGAGACACATCTATTGCTGTGTCTAGTCTTGTATAAATAGAGATGAATCCCCATTGAGGATTACACACTCTCTCACTTGTCATTTGGAAATTTCAGGCCTACTTGTACGGTTGAAGTGCGCACCTCTCTTGGGCGCTAGTTTCAAGGTTGTAGAGCACCCTCTTGTGTGCATCTAGGGTTTATGGTTTGGGGGATCTTCTCTTGAGAATATAGCAAAGGATTGCTGGTTTTTTCCCTTGTTTGAGAAGGGTTTTCCCAGGATACTTCTTGTGTTCTTGTGCATGGTTATTCTCCTTGTGATCTTGGTTATTGCAACACTTGTGTATGGTGTTGCTGCATTTGTTTATGCTTCAAGTACATGGTAAATGAAATAAACCTCATGCTTGAGCGTAGCACATAGAGAAAATTCAACACATGGGACATCGTAGGCAACAGTGTGGGTTGGCAGAGAGGCCGAGTTTCGTGATCATGGACATGACATCATAACTATCTATATACTACACCTGGAGGATCACAGTTTGGTAGGCACCGAGATGTATGGTATGGCACCATCAGAGTTATGCGATGTAGGGGTTGGTGCTCTTCTAGAGCGCATGGGAGTTTCAGGGACTTGCATGATCGGTTCCTTCCATTGTTGGGGGAATTTGAAAGCAGGTCGAGATGAGGATGCTATGTGGTAGGATGGGTCGGCTTGGTTGAGGATCAAGTATATCAGTAGGTGATCTTTATGGTTAACAGGGGATCCGAATACTACTGGAGGTAGTAGCTTGGAGATTGGTTTGGATGAGAGATCTCTTCAGGGATGGATACTGTATTTACTTGTTTCATTGGTTGGGGGTCTTCTTGAGACTCTTGGTGTTGGAGTATTATAGGACTATAGTTTGCAGGGAACTGCAGTTCAAATCTTGATTTGGGATCCAGGGATTGGAGTGCTTGGTAGTCTAGAGTGTGATGGAGTTGAGATCCAAGTGGAGTGGTTGCTTGAGGAGTAGGTCGAGAATCTACTGCACATGATCATTCTATTCATCAGGAGCATTCGGGTGGCATGTGTGGTGAGCACTTGGAGGGACCATGTTTTGAGGGGAACATGTTGATGATTGCAGCTTGATGAGTCATCCTCCAGATCGTTCTCCTTTGGACTGAGTTGAGACATCTGTGAGAGCCCATGTGTTGGGTGTGCCCATGTGATGAGTGTACGTCAGACTCTGGACTGAGTTGTGATGACAATTGGTCTCTTGTCTACTTCTCTGGACTGAGTTGAAATGACTTGAGATGGTCTCTTGCCTTGTACTCCTCTGGACTGAGTTGAGTCGGCTTGAGATGGTCTCCTTCCTTGTACTCCTCTGGACTTAGTTGAGTCGGCTTGAGATGGTTCTCCAAATGGTACTCCTGTGGACTCAGTTGAGTTAATCTGTTGAGAGTGACGTCTTTGTGGGTGAGCTCAGATGGATGTGTCCCTAGTGGCTGAGCACTAGAGGATGTGTGAGATCCCTTACTATATTGTCAGAGTGTGAGACTTTGGTAAAGCTCTAATTGTGTTGTAAAGGGTACAAGTCGGCCCCACCATGTAAAGATAATTAATATTGTGAATTATTAATTATATTATTAAGTTGTACAGGTCGGCCCTATTGTACCAAGTGTCATGTCTTTTGGTTGAGTTAAGTATTGTATAAATAAGAGATAGATCCCCTTTGTGGATCATCTCTTACACACTAACTCAACGCATGGTCTGAAGTTGGAGGTCTAAAATTACGAGGACTGCAATTTGCAGTTCTCTAGGAGCTAGGTTTCTCAGTCATTGCAGCACCCTATTGTGTGCTAGGTTTGGTGGTGGATGGTGGATCTTCTCTTGGCAGTATAGCAAAGGATTGCTGGGTTTTTCCCTTGGTTGATAAGGGTTTTCCCAGGATAAACGTTTGTGTTCTTGTGCATGGTTATTCTTCTTGTGATCTTGGTTTACTGCAGCTATTGTATTGTGTTGCTGCAGTCATTGTTTATAGTTTAGTTCATGCTAAAAGTAAATAAACTACATGCATCAGCTTAACCATCAAAACTTAACATGGTATCAGAGCAGTTCCCGAAGAAGACCACTGCACAAGTCAAATGAATGAAGGCCGTGGGAAGATGAGCTGCTAAACCCCTGCTGTAGGTGTAAGGGAAGGGCCGGACCCCTGTGGTGAGGTTTTAACAGTGGCCGTAGGCTTGGGGAGCAAGCCTAGCCATAGCCGCAGGCCTGGTTGAAGAAGCCGCAGCAAGAGAAAGGTGTTGGCAACAGAGAAGAGGGCTGCCACAGAAGAAGCCAAACCGCAGACCCAAAACAAGTTGCAGTCCGGTTTCTTAAAGGAGATCTGGGGTAGATCTGAGGTCTGTTTTGACGCTGATCTGACGAAAAATTCTGGGTTACATTTGATATACTTCAGACCTATTTTGAGGCCTACTCTGGCAGAAATAAGGCGAAAATCTGAGGCAGTTAAAGGCAGATTTCAGGCCTGTTCTGAGGCTGATTTTTTGACAATTTCTGAGACAAGTTGAGCCTGTTCTAAGGCTGTTCTGAGGCAGCGAAAATCTGAGGCATCTAAGGCTTATTTCTGAGGCAGCAAGGTCTAGTTTGAAGCCTGTTCTAAAGGCAAAATCTTAAGTGCATTAAAACAACATTTTGTGATAGATCTGAGGCAGCTCGGTGACAGAATCTGAGGCTGTGACAAAGGGCAGATCTGAGGCTGTCTGAGGCAGATACAAGGGTGAACTCCAGCAAAGAATAGGTAGCAAACTGAAGCTGATCTGAGGCAGTTTTGAAGTGATTTCTGAGGCAACGAATTAAAGAGATCTGAGACTGTAAGGGCAAGTTACCTGAGGCAGCAAGGCCGAATTTCTGAAGCTGATCTAAGGCCTATTCTATGGCAGAATTAAGGCCATCTTTTTTTGGAGAAAATTTCAGAAGTCAAGGACTTCTCCTCTTGTCACAAAATTCCAGAATTTAAGGGCTGCCTTTCAGGAGTAACCTTGGCAAGTTCCAGACCTGGTACTTCATGCAACATTTGAGGGTGAAGTTTGGAGCCATCTTGTGTATGCCCAAAGCAAAGATTAAGAAGCAATTAAACCAAACCTGAGATTCATCTTGGGCACAAGTTTCAGATCTTGCTACAAGAAGTACTTCTAAATCCAAGGTTGAAGACATTCTCGTTTTGAGGTGAATCACTGAAAACTTGTTTCAAGAGTGATCCTTGGCGCGACTTTTTGAGTGTGTGCTATAAGTGCACCTTATTCAAGGAGACTAGACTTGCAGCTAGTGATGTGCAAGGTTTCGAGACCTTGTCACTGAGACTAGACTTGTAGCTAGTGATGTGATAGGAAAGCAACATAAGCCACCTCAAAAGATGTCAAGGACTGCAAGAAAGTATGACGAGGAGTTCTTCTCTACCTCAGTCTTCTCAAGAAGACCAAAAGCAAGATTGAGCATGATTGCAGACTAAGGTAAGTCTTGTACTACTTTCCTTATTTGATCATTACTCTGTAGTAGTTTGCATTTTGATAATGAAGGGTATTATCCCTGGTGTGGGAGCCCTCAGGACTAGGACCATGATCCTTGGTATGGGAGTCCAATTTTTTCTTGGTTGGTTGTTATCCTAGTCAGGAGGCCATTTTGGTTGTAATACCTACGGGAGGCCATCTTGGTTGTTATCCTAGTACAGGAGGCCAAATTTTCTTATCTCATCATTTGAGGACCATGATCCCTGGTATGGGAGTCCAAATTTTCTTGGTTGGTTATTATCCTAGTACAGGAGGCCATTTTGATTGTTATCCCTATGGGAGGTCATCTTGGTTATTATCCTAGTACGGGAGGCCAACATAGTACTGTAGAGACAGTAGAGGACCTGAGAAGTCATGGGATGTCTCCAGGTTAGCAACACCGGAAAAAGAAGATGTCTATCCTTCAGACTTTAGAGGGAGTCACTTGACTCGGAGAGAGTCAAACTATTTGAGAAGAAGGAAGAGACAACACCTTCTCCCCCTTCAACAGTTCAGAGGGAGACATTTACTAATCCAGTTGATCCAGTTGATCCTGTAGCTCCAGCTGATGATTCCTAGAGACATTGCAAACTTGCAGTAGGCCAGAAAAGGCCTGCATAGGCTTGATAGACTCTGCTGGAGGCAGAGAGACATGCAACTCCTTGTGATACATTCCGAGAGAGCAAGATACCACAGAGATTTTTGAGCTATGTTTCAGCTATGACCCACATCATTGATACTGAGCCTTCTTGTCATGGAGAAATAACAGACCAACAGGTTTGGCAAGATGCCTTGACAGAAGAGTATCAATTCATTATGAAGAATGATGTGTGGGATATTGTTCTGAGACCGAAAGGGAAGCCTGTAGTAACTTCCAAGTGGATCTATAAGATCAAGAATGCAACTGATGGAAGTGTCGACAAGTACAAAGAAAGATTTGTGGCTAGAAGATTCTCTCAGGTGGAGGGAATAGATTATGAGGAGACATTTGCTCCTGTTGCCCAAATACACTTCCATCCGTATGATTATTGCTCTAGCTGCATCCATGAGTTGGAGACTACATCAGATGGATGTAAAGACAACCTTTCTCAATGGTGAGATTGAGGAAGAAGTTTACATCGAGCAACCAGATGGATTCGTGATACATGAGTAGAAGTCTCATGTGTGCATGTTGAAGAAAGCCCTGTACGGACTAAAGCAGGCACCTCGTTCTTGGTATGAGAAGATTGATGGATACTTGATGAGTTTGGGTTTCAGCAAGAGTGTTGTTGATCCCAACCTATCCTATCACATTGTTGGTGACGAGTGCCTGATTTTGGTCCTATATGTGATGTTTTATTCCTCACCGATTCAAAAAACCTTATTGATGAATGCAAGCATGCATTGGCTTCTGAATTTGAGATGAAGGACCTTGGTATGATGCACTACTTCTTGGACTAAAAGTATGGCAGAGGACTGATGAGATTTTCCTGAGTCAAGGAAAATATATAGTGGAGATACTTGGGATGATGGACTGCAAATCCATGACTACACCGATGGTGATGAACTTGAAGAAGATGAACAAGGCTTTTTCTGATTCAGGCGAGATTGATCCACATCTTTACAGACAACTGATTGGATCATTGATGTATCTGGTTAACACTAGACCTAATATATGTTATGCAGTGAATGTACTCGGCCAATTCATGAGTCAACCGAGATAGACACACTGGATAGCGACGAAGCATGTGTTGAGATATCTACGAGGCACAGTTGATTATGGCCTGAGATATGCCTCCGGTGTAGACATGAGATTGCAACGATATTCCAATGGAGACTGGGCAGGGAGCTTAGTGGACCGGAAGAGCACATCTGATTGTTGTTTTACTTTGGGATCTACCATGGTTTCCTGGTGCAGTAGGAAACAAGAGCTTTGTGGCTTTGAGTACCGCAGAAGCAGAGTACATAGTGTTATGTGTGGCAGTCCGCGAAGCAGTATGGCTTCGCAAGCTCCTTGTAGATTTATTTGGACATGAGATGGATTCTACCGTTATCCATTGTGATAACCAGAGCTGTGTGAAGCTCTCAGAGAATTCTGTGTTTCACGATAAATCAAAACACATTGAGATTAAATACCATTATGTCAGAGATATGGTGCAGAGGAAAGCAATACATGTGCAATACCTTTCTACACACGAGCAAGTTGCAGATGTCTTCACCAAATCACTTGCTAGGATGAAGTTCGAGTACTTACGTGGAAGACTTGGCCTGGTGGAGAATGCCTCCGTAGCTGAGCGGGAGTGTTAATGATTGCAGCTTGATGAGTCTTCCTCCAGATCGTTCTCCTCTGGACTGAGTTGAGACATCTGTGAGAGCCCATGTGTTGGGTGTACCCATTTGATGGGTGTAGGTCAGACTCTGGACTGAGTTGTGATGATGTGTGGTCTCTTGTCTACTCCTCTAGACCGAGTTGAGTGCCCATATTTTCATTTAAGTCGAGTATATCTCCTAGGAGATACACTAACCATATTGCATTATCTTTCTCCATTTGTTGTTTGAGGAAGTGAGGTGTGATGCCTTAATGGAGGAGTGTGATATTTGGGGGATAGTTGTTGATTGCAAGACTATAAGTTCAAATTTGCAAATCATAGGTTTGGTTGAGTTGCAGAGGGAGCCAATTGGTGTTGGTGAAAACACTTTCCTTGTAAAGAGGGAGTGTTGGCTTTTGAGGTTACTTCGAAAGTGTCTACACCATGCTTGGGGCTGTTTCATGTGATTTGGGGTGCATGGTGTGTTGATTAGCCTTGGTTGTTTTGTGATGGACATACACATTGGAGGTAGTTTGTTCATGGGTTTCTATTCCTTGACTTGATGTTTATATGGCACACTTCTTTAAGGCATTGGAGGCCTATGTGGCTAAGTGGATTTCTTCATGCAACGTGCACATGAAGGTTGGTTGCTTGCTAGGGAGGACGACTTGGCTTGTAGGAGTGTTGGGCATCTTGGAGGAGGCTGTTGAGCCCTAAATGGCATGGAGATACTTGATTGCTTGCATGGAGGCGTGTACTGGACTTGAAGATGCTTGGGTTGAGGAGAGATAATGTAGGTTTGGTGAACTTGGATGTACACATGGCTTAGGAGGGAGCATTGGAGCACTGGACACATCTTGTGGAGCGTTTAGCCTTGGACCCTTGTTTATTGGATGTATTCACCTTGGAGTTTGACATGTGTCACTTGGAGTAGGAGTGTTCCACATGTGGGCCTTTCTTGTGTAGAGTTAGGTTTCTTGTAGTGGAATAGGTCCACTTGTTATTGTTGGCCTCCCTCACCTTTCATATAAATAAAGCGAGGAGAGAGTCTTTTCATCACTTGCACTTTTACACTCATTTGATCACATACTTGTGTCAGAGATGTGAGAGCTAGGATGAACTTGTCTTCTTGTACTCTTCTTCATGTGTAATTGATCTTTGTCTTGAGTGCTAGGGCTCTTCGAGGAATTTCAAGGGAAGACTAGGGTTAGGGTTTTGCCCCAAGGAAACAAAGAAGAGAAGGGTTTGGGTTAAACCCTAGGAGAGCAAAGGAAACATTTTGTCTTGTAGCTCTTGTGAGAGAAGAAGACTAGGGTTTTGTGGCATTTGGAAACCCTAGTGCTTCATGGTGTCCTTGTTGTGGAGAAGAGAGGAGGCGTTCTTTTACACTTGTGGGGTGCAAATGTAGGTGCCAAGGACTCTCCGGTGTGTATGCTAGCTTGTTGAGGATCTTTGGTGGAGTGACCAGCATTGGTTAGAAGTGATTCATAGCTAGGAGTTGGTGGTTAGGGTTTTCTTGTGGTTAACTAGCTAGGGTTTGGAGAGTTTGACTTGTACCAGATTGTGATATGCTGTTGGTATCTACATGTACTTCATCTTTTATACATATATCAAGTGTTCCCACTACCCAAATTTTGTGTACTGGCAGATTTGAATTTCAGCATATGTGATTGATTGGGTAGATTCTAGTGCTGGTTAACATAGAGCTGAATTGGTTAAGTGATTTAACACATAGAAGATGAAGGAGCAGATTTACTGCTGTTATAATCTGCTGTTATAAGACATTTCAGATATGTTATATGGTGGGAAAAGTGTGGCCTAAGGGCAGTAGCTTTGTGGTATTGAAGTACACTTGAACGATATTTATTTTCTTGGGCTGTCTTCTGAAATTGGGTAAGTGAAGTGCAATATTGCTGCTGTAAATTCACATTTCAGATTCAGCTCTAAGGCTGAAAATTCAGAGGAAATAGATCTGGGAAACCTTGAGGTTGTGGTGTAACTTCGGAAGTTGCATTAATTTCCCAATTCTTGAAATTTCTACAATGCTATGTACTTTCTAGTTTATGGCATGATGATTTTGGACTCTGGAGGTGATTTAGAGCCTCAATGTTTATGTCTTTTGTTTCATAACTTTATTTTTATATCTCTGGCGGTCATTTAGAGTCTCATGGTTTATGTCTTTTGTCTCATAACTTTATTTTTATGTATATCAAAACTTATGGTTTATGAGCCTCACTGAGGTTTTGCTTATTGGAATTTGGCACCCTTACATGCAATATAAATCAGTGAACTTGCATATTTGGTGTCTAATGGTTTGGACTCTGGAGTGACATTTTTTTTAAATGCTTCATATATTACTTAAGTGGACAAATAAGTACACAATTATTCAAAATTACAACATGTAGGTCTCTGTTTACTAAAGCTAAACTTACATCGACGTACATGATTATAGTTTTTAAATTAGAATTTGAATATTTAATATATTTTTTATTCCACCAAGTCATTTTCCAAGTCAAAGGCTGAGTCTGAGGCTTGAGCTGTGTAGTAATTTTGGGCTCACTGAGTTCAATTTGAGTTAGTCTGATAACTTTGATGTAGTTGCCATCGCCTTCATTCATCTTATGCGTTAGTTTCTCTTGTCAACCTAAAATCTTATTGTGTGTAACAGCCCTATCTAGCATACATATTCAAAATGCTTTCCCTCTATGACCTAGATGTTCTAGCTACTACATAGCCATTTTGACTGAAATATCAAAGGTTTATCTCTGTTTTTAATAGATAGAGGAGTTTGAAAGCAAGGCCAAGGAGCTTGAGGCAGAAATGCAGACAATCAAAGTTCCAGCAATAAACGCAGAGACTAAAGGGATAAAAGGCATAACAGATCTACTTTGTGAGCACAAGGACACGGGGTCTGCCCATTTTGCACATGGACTCTGCCATTCATGTTATGAAGAGGTATCCTTCGAGGGCCAATTGATCTTGCTTAAATTCTCAACTCTCTGCTGAAGTTTTAGGATTTTGCCATTTTACTACAGTTTATTAAATGTCTAGTTTTTGTCTATTACAGTTTGTCAAACTCTCTGGAGGTATTCAGGGAGGATCTGCACCACCTGCATTCCAGCGTGCTGAAAAACAGAGGAAAGAGGATGCCTTACATAAAAAACAAGAGAAATTATTATTTTTTGATGAAGAAGATGAAGAGGATCAGTATCAGATAGGCACCCAGAAATGCTTTGAAGACACTGTATGTTTATCTTTTTGGCTACCTAGTATTTTGCTAATACTTCTTATTGTGATTGTTGATCTGCAAAGTTATAGCAATGCACAAGTTGTTGTTAATGGTCTTGTTTTTGAAACATTACTTGGACCTTGAGTGGCTGCATGTTACTGTCTTAAAAGTGTATTTCAAGGATAGTTTCATTTTCTGCAATATTCTGGGATTATGATAGATCACAAATAGACACTACTGTGAATCAAGAATAATCAGGATGTCTATGCCATTAATTGAGTGATCTTACAGGTCTGTAGTCAGATTTCTTTCGTAGATATTGGTCTAAATTGTCAACTTTCAAAAGCAACATTTTCTGTATTTTTTGTTGTATTTTCATGTAAAATTATTTGATCATATAGAAATTTGGGCAAATATTTATTTTCAATTAGTGATTCTTTTTTGGGAAAAAATGGAAAAATTAACAAAATGGTGAATATTAGCCCATATAATTTTCCCTGGTGTTGTAATCCATGTGTATTGTCAGTTCTCTGAATTCCTTGTTTCACTTGATGTGGATGAATGAAGACATCAATTTCTCTGGTGAATTTCCAGTCTTGTTTCATCTTGCCCTTTGGAAGGCCTGAAGAGCCTTTGAAAATTAGGCAATGCATTGGAAGTTCTAGCAGACATGGTGAATTTTATTAACTCATTGAACAATGTGCTGGTATGGCTAGCATATTTTATTTTACTTTCGAAAATAGGTCTTATATTTACAAAACACATATTTACAAACAGTACAGCAACAAGTGGAAGGGTATATATAATGGACAGCATAAACTCTTCAGTAATGCTACTAATACTGAGATAAAATCATAATAAGCTATGGGAGCTAGAGACTGCACATATTTGATCAAGAGTGCCCTTAGCTAGGAGTTGATGGCATACCTCATCCTGCCACATGGTACAAAACATAGGCAATGAGCTAACCTCATGGTCAAAGACAGACTTACCCCTGATCTTCCAGAGAATGAGTAAAGCTGAAATTTTCAAGGACTGCCAGATCCCCAAAATGGTAGAATGAACTAGAGAACGACAATCTCCAAACAATGCAGCATTCCATTGAACCTGGGTCTGAAGAAGAATTGAGTACTGATCCTCCAAATATGTCTTCGCCAATTGGGCCTTGGATGGGATCCCCTAATACATCACTAACCAAGCAAAGCCTCTCGGCTTATAAGAAAGCTGAACAGACGAAACACTGTGGAGTTTGCATACCCATCTATCCTCTAGACACCACCTTGCTTTGAAGATCGGGGATAACAGATGTCTCTGATGTAACACCGAATACAGACATCGGGAGTCATATTGCTGAAGAGGGTGACCAAAGCTTCACCCCCAATCCCTCCAAAATGGCCCAGGCATCCCTATATTCCTTTTGAATATACTTGACCTTGGAATAAGCCTTGTCAACTCCATTATTGATGGACGATTAGGGGAAATCAGTCTAGTTGAATCCAACATATTGTTAGAATGTGCTCGTTTTACCATAGACAATATCACTATTGTCACCCAACCATAGGCCGAAGCCACCCTCCGAGCACCTTAACCTTGACAGAGAATCATTCCGGAAGCAAACCCTAGGCTAGATAGCCAAACAAAGGGTAGTGCACCTTTCTCCAAGGATAGCGCACCAAACAAGAGCTTATCAGATAGTCCAAACCATAACCAAGAGATAGTCCAAGCCAAAACCGAAATCTGCTAGCTGCAGTAGCTGCAACGACAACGCTTCTCCAGACTTGCGCACAAACTGGCTAACTGCAGTGTGCACAAGTGCTGCTTCTGCAATTCTGAGAATGCCTGCCAGAATGAAGACTGGCCTCCTGTATTTATACTAAATCTGATAGACTGCCTGGGCCGACTTCTCATTCTGGGTACTAATTCTTTAGTATATATTATTTCCTTTAGCCGACTTCTTCTCTTGGAGACTAATAACCTAATACACGTCATTCCCTTGAGCCAACTTGTCTTCTAGGGTTATTAACCAATCAATTAGGGTTTCTTCTTGCTTCCTGGAATATTCTATTCTTGTTAGGTTTACTCGTGGAGGTAAATACCTTCCACAACTACCATAATATCAACACTACCTCCTAGCTAGGGAGGTATTTGAAGGTAATGGTCTTTAGCACAAACATACCATTTACCCGGTAGCATCAACATAGTCGTATAGACTATCTTATGATTAGTTCATGAGCACCATCATCACTATCAATGTCATCAACTGCATCATCTCTCAAAACCATACTCCATCTAAGTAATCAAACATGATGCTGGATAAGTCATTCACACCACAGAGTGACACACTAGCCATTCTTCTAATCTGGACATATGTCCTAGGAGAATAAATGTTCTAAACCATTTTTCGTTTGGGAAATCTCTGTCCTTTGATCATCCATCTGGCTGATAATCATTTCCAACACTACTGATAGTCTTCAAGACGATAAGAACAATGTCATTCAATAGAACACAACTGTGTCTATCCATAGTAGTACACAACTACAATCCAGTGGTACACTACCACACCAAGTAGCACACAGATACTTGATCAGTGACATACAATCACAATCAGTGGAACACATCCACCACAGTAATATACATCTACTGTTCGGAGACATGTAGTCTCCATAACAATCATATCATCTGATATCAACCTGCACAGAAAACATTGTTATGATATAAACTGAATCATCTGGGCCATTATTCCACTCACATCTAAGAGATCTGGAAGAGCATTTTCCCTCAAAAAATAAAGCATCAATGATGAGCTATCTGGACTATTCTTCTCAAGCAAGGAAGAATAAATGTCTTGATTTCTGAGCGTGGACCATTCCTTATCCTGGGGCATTCCTCCGACACTAAACAAAGTGCAACCTAGAGAGAATGAATCTGCCCTAAGGAATGCCTGTCCCTGATTGCTGAACCTGGACCATTCGCCTATCTGGGCCATTCCTCCGACACTAAACAAAGTGCAACCTGGAGAGAATGAATCTTCCCTAGGGAATGACTGTCTGGACCATTTCCAAAGGAAATGACTGTCCTGCACCAACCTCCAAAACGAACCATTCTTCGAAATTGCTCACAACTGTGAGCTTCGAAAGAATGACTGTCCGACGAGGCGGACCAGTCTTCTTGAGTAACCGTCAAGAAGAGAGACTGTCCTAGACCATTCCCCATGTTAACCACAATGGGAAATCGCTGTCTATGGTACATCAACAATCCATCGAACCATTTTCATTAAGGAAGTCGTCTCCACGAGCTCCAGCTTGAGTACACAAACTCTTTCATCTTGGACAAAAGCTTTACCAAAATGTCTGCTTATCTGCTCATTTGTGGAGATATGTATTGGAGAACCACTTTCTCCTTTCTGGACTTCATCACGAAGAATGTAATGCTTGATCTCAAATGTACTTCGGTTTCTCTGGAAGACTGGTTTTCTTTGAAGGCTTCATATAGCTCTGATCAATAAAGTATATCATTGTTGGATTCCTCTTTGTTTCCTGCTAGCTCACAACATCATGGCAAGGGTCAAACTAGAACATATCCAAGTGGTACTTCTTCGACCATCATGAGAGTTTGTCATGGATTAGCGATCCATCATCTTGAGCTTCTGAGTAACCATTCTGATACAATATCTCTGTTATATAAAGTCTTCACCACGCTTCTGATGTGCATTGGAGGTTCTCCACCAAGTTGTCTTCTTCCATCTGCATACAAGGGTCTCTTTCTGGTATACCTCTAAGCCTTGAGGTTGCTCTTCATATGCTCTTTGTTCAATTGCTCTGGAGAACAGTCTTTGCATTCATCTGATGTAAAACTCCAACCCATGGATATTACAGATGATATAATGAATCATGTAGAGGTATGTCTGGTTTACTGGAACAAGTAATCATCATAGCCTTCTCCCTCCATCTGGGAGAACCTCTAGTTCTGGATCTTGCAATGCTTACATTCATAAGTCTTTCATACACTGTTCTTCATCACAACTTTCAGTGCCTCTGCTTGATTGCTTTTAGTGAGTTCATATCAAGCTGGTAATCTTGTGATTCTCGATACAATGACTGGTTGTTCTGGCTTCTCTTTCTTTCTTGGAATCTTCATGTTCTTCCTCATGTTTTTCTTTAGCTCTTGGGTGCATGGAGTTTTCTATAGATTCCATGCTCTGAAGATTCCAACTTCCTCCTTTCATCGTAGGATCATGGATGTGGATGGACAACCAGGGATACTTTTAAGGCTTCTTTTCGAAGAAGGCTTCTTCTGAAGTCAAACTGAACACGTACTGCTTTTCATGGCTGCTACCATGGATACATACTTCATCATCTTCAATGGATCATAGGATTAGCTCCTTCCTCATCCTTTCTTCATGTATGAGTGCATGT